>JANRMT010062841.1:1930070-2037416 GCA_026402145.1 Polypterus bichir lapradei | reverse complement strand
ATATACTATATATATATATATATATATATACTGTATATATACAACCCAGGTATACAGAAGAGCATCTATGAACACACAAACTTCAAACCTTGAAGCCGGTAGGCTACAGCAGCAGGACACCACACCGGGTGCCACTCCTGTCAGCTAAGAACAGGCAACTAAGGCCACAATTCACGTGGGCTCACCAAGATTGGACAATAAAAGATTGGAAAAACGTTGTCTGGTCTGATGAGTCTCTTGATTTCTTCTGCGACATTCGGCTACTTTCTTGAAGTTGAGGAGTTCTTCTTTAGTCTGCTTTTTCTTCTCTTTTGGTGTATAACATGACAGTGGATGGCAAACTAATTGTAATGCTACATCAAGATAATTTATAGGTTTTGTTTCAAGGATCTTTTTATTGTCATTCCAACATCCATGTGTAGAAACAAAATTTGGTACTCCGATGTCCCGATAATTAAACAGTGCCTGTGATAACACCATTTAAAAGAAAACAACTGCATAATAAAAAGTAGCCCCTTAACCACATAGACTTTGTGATAAAAGTACCATAGATATATAATAAGTAATGTTTCAAAATAAAAAAGAACACAATCTGATATGTTCTCTTTTAGTGATGTCAGTAGGGTTTCTTTATTTAGCAGAAACAACAAATTATTTCTTGTATAGCCCAAAGATCACACAGGGAAAGACTCGATCGGCTTTAACAGCCCCTCTGCCTTGACTCTCTAAGAAGACATGAAAAAACTCACAAAAAATCTTGTAGGGAAAAAAAAATGGAAGAAATCTTGGGAAAGGCATTTCAGAGAGAGAGAGAGAGAGAGAGAGACCCACTTCTAGTTCAGTGCAGTGGGTGTCAAAAAATGGTTTAAACACAACACAAAAAACAGAACACAAGTAATCCTCTTCACGAAGCTTGATGGCCAATCTATCGTGGTGACCTCAGAAAAATAATACAAAAGTATTGTACAGGCTCCCATGCCTATTCTACTATTCCTGTAGTAACCTGAATATTAATATATGTTTGTATTTTTATGTCCAGCATATATGTAACAACATTGTCAGACCTAGGTAATCCTGTTCAGAGTGCTACCCATGCTTCTGTTGCGTTCACAGAAAGACCTCCTGGCCATCGCTCCTTCTTCACCTCTGACCACTTGCTATATGTTTGATTAGAGTCATTGTAATGATTTAAGAGAATGTGGCATATAAACAGGGCATTTTCAATTCTTTCAGTAATTAATGATGTTGATGGTGAATTGCTCACAAACATTAAAAGGCACAGCTTTGTGTGGGTGTGTGTCTTCTACTTTTGGCTAAAATGATATTTTTCCCAGTCATTATCACGGTTCACTTTGGTTTTCAATTCTAGACATATTTGTGTATAATATACTCTTTCTTATGTTGTTCCTTTGATTATTTCTAAAACTAGCAGCGATTTTAAAGATCAGTCCTTTCTTGTGTCCAGATTATCATAACAGCTGTGCTTTGCTTCCACATTAATAATGTGTTTAATATGTGGTGTGTTTTGATATTTTACTTGAAAGTAAAACATTAAAAATGATCCAGCAAAACAGATTTCAAACCCATGCAATGAAAACCATGTTTCAGTTCAGCATGCCCAGGCCCGTGTTATTAGTATGACAGGCCACAGTCACGTCAAGCAGAGTGTTGGAATGCTTAGCAGGTCGATTCATCCAGAAAGCAGAAAACAGGAGAGTCGAGCATTCAACTTGACATTCGCCTTTTATTGTTTGATATGAAGATACGTCCATTGAAAGCCTTCTACATGTTATAAACAATTCTGTAAAATCAATGCAGTTTGTTATAATGGCACTGATGGAGAAATGTGGCTTTGTTTGCTTACGACGTTAATGTAGATTAATGAGCATGTCGAGCTGTTTTATCTCAGCTTTCATATGTGTCGTGCTTTCACATCCATCTCTCTCTTATGCAGTGCCTTTCATAGTGTATCTATGACATTGGAGAGTGTGTGATTAGCATGTGCAAGTAAGAATTTCACTGGACTCACTGGTCAGTAATGACCTTCGAAATCTATAAAAAGGAATGGGTGGGTTCATTAAGGATTATTTCATCTGAAGCAGCAAGTTTTTCAGTGAATTACAGCAGGTGCAGTAACATTGAACTGTTTTAGATATCCTTCCTGAACGCTCTGCCATGTTTCCTGATGTTCAGTCTTCACTGCTCCGCGGTGTTGTGGGTTTTTCTCCTCTCAGTCCAAAGCATACTAACAACATTGTTTTTTTTCTTGGCCCTTAGAGGATGTGCTGACTAAAGATGCTGGTGAATGTGCAATATGTCTGGAAGAGCTTGTACAAGGGGACACAATCGCACGTCTGCCATGTCTATGCATTTACCATAAGGGGTAAGTAAGACGAGATCATTCTATAATGGCTAAATATCCGTGGTTTCCATGCTTGTCATTGTTGTGTGTTTTTTTTTTCTCAGCTACACTTCTTATTAATCATTAGGAATCATTCAGAATGTATGCTTGTCTTGTCCTTATGGTACAATATGTGTGCACACTTGACACCCTATTTCTGGCTTGATGCCATACCCTGCAGTGGTATAATAATAAAGATCCCACCAGATGGTTGTCATAAAACAGAAATGGACAACTTTCTCCCCAGAGTTTTAACACCTAAGAAAAGCATAACCCAGATACTTCACCTTGTACATTATTGACCACTGTTTTGAGCACATTGCCAATGAAACTGCAGCCGTCACATCTTTAACGGAAAATGCTAGTAACAATGAAACAAACAAAGTGAACTTCTTAAAATATCTGTCTTTCATTTCCACCCAAGGCTAGTTTTGCATTTTTGACAACTTCTGCTTCCCCTCTCATTCCAGGCACTTAATGTAATATTTTGCTGTTTTCCACATTGGCCCATGATGCTGCCGAAATGCCTGGCCTGCTGACCTTGGCGTTTTATTTATTTCTTATTTTAACCTCCCTGTCAGTACAGCAGAATCTTGCATTATTAATTTCATCGTTGCCTCCTCCTTGTTGCACTGGCTATTGCCTTTGTTAGAAATATGTGCGACTTTGGAGGCATTCTGTTCATAGCAAACAGCAGCCGAGACTGGAGAGCAGGATGTCTGAAAATACACTTTAATATATTGGTACATAATTATTCAGGTTAAATAAAGTATAAATAATTAACTTGCGTTATTTAATAAAAGAACAAAAAAACCACACTGTTTTACTCTCTACAATATACACAGTGGATTCAGAAAGTATTCAGGCCCCTTCACTTTCCTCACATTTTGCTATGCCGAGTACTTTCTGAATCCACTGTGTATATTTTAGAGAGTAAAACAGCTGGGTCTGAATACTTGGTTTTCAATTTTTTTATTTTTAATAAATTTACAAAAATTCTTAAATCCTGTTTTTTTTTGTTTTTTTTACTTTGTCATTCTGGTTTTTGAGTGTTGCTTGATCAGGTCCAGTCAGTTTAGGGAGCATGCACTTGTACAGCACGTTGCCGGACCCATCACACAACGAAAGAGCTTGTGATTCTGGTTGGCAACCCCCCAGGCAGACACGCGGTCCGGTCCCATCCTCCGGAAATGACCCTCTATCGGCCGCAGCCAGGTGTTACATGGTCGTCCCCTTGGCCTGGTCCTGCCACTCGGGTCCCCAACAATGAGAGTCCTGTGAGCCACATGGCCATAGTGCCATAACTGACGCTCCCTCACAATGTAGGTAATGTGCCTCATTCAGGACTCCATGAGCAACACAAAGTCAAACCAGCGATACCCGATGTGAACCCGGCCCGGACACAGACAGGCGGACATGTTGTTTATCACCACCACACGTGTTTATTATCTACAATATTTACAATATTTAAGTCATTCAGACTCAGTCCGTGCACAAAGACCCCAACACACAGTCCTGGCCACTCAATGCCTTCTTCTCCGGGCCGCCTCCACACTCCTCTCGTGCCTCGTCCTTCTTCCACCCGACTCCAGCCCTGAATGAAGGGAGACGGCCCCTTTTATACATGTCCCGGATGAGCTCCAGGTGTTTCTGACACTCCCCCGTTGGCCACGCCCCAGCGTGGCGGAAGTGCCGGCTGTTCTCCTGGCAGCTCACCGGGTGTCCTCTTTAATCTTCCCCCCCAGCACTTCCGGGTGTGGCGGAAGTGCTGAGGTAACAGGTCCCTAAGGCATTGGGGCGCCTCCTGGCGGTGAGCACAGGCCCCTTCAGGGTGGAGCTTCCATGCCCTCAACCCGTGGCCCCCAAAGCAACCAGGGCGGCGGCCCCCACGTGATCCAGGGTGGGCGCAGACCCACATCCGGTCCCCCACGGCGTCCCGGCCGGGTCGTTGCCCCTGGCATCTCTGACACCAGCAATTCTCCAAAGAGACACAGAGCCGAAGGAGTCTGGTCTTCGTTTCAGGGGTCCATGTCTTGCAACCATATAGAAAAACAGGAAGCACTTGTAAGCCCAGACACTCGGACTCCTCACTCTGTCTCTCGAGAGCCCCAATCAGAGCCTTCATTGACTCTGAAGATCACAGCATCATCAGCAAAGTCAAGATCAGTGAGGTGCCCCACAGCCACTGGACAGATTGCCCAACACCCAGTCCATGCAAGCTTTGAACAGAGTAGTAGCAGAACACACCCTTGATGAACCCCAGAATCAAATGGGAAAAATGCAAAGGTTCTGCCTCCATTCTGCACAGCACTCACAGTACTGAGATACAGGCCATTCATGATATCCAGCAACTTTGAGGGGATCCCACAAAGTCTCAGGATCTCCCACAAAGTCTCAGGATCTCCCACAAAGCAGCTCGATCAACTGAGTTGGACGCTTTATGAAAATCGACAAAGGCTGCAAAGAAACTCTACCGATATTTGCGTTTGCGCTTCATGAGAACCCTCAGTGCCAGAATGCGGTCAATGGTAGACTTCTTAGGCGTAAAACCAGGCTGCTCCAGTCATTGGAGGTGAGCAAGTGATCACAGATCCTGTTGAGGATGACTCTAACAAGGACCTTACCTGGCACCAAGCCCAGTGTTTCCCCCTGTAGTTACTGTTGTTGCTTGATGTTTGGGGGGAAAAAATAATGAGTTTTAGTTTAAGGCTGCAATATAATGAAATGTCAAAGTGGAGGGGTCTTTCACAATACACTTTAATGATATTTTGACAGAGTGGTGATTTGCAGCTTAATATTTAATGCATAGTTTTATATATTAAGAGTAACTGTGTTAATACTTTCAGTGCTTGGGCATCCTTGAGATTTTTGCACTTCACCTATTGAGGGAGGAAGGCTGTGGGATACGAGCTGTGGCTCATTTCCTGCCAAGGGCAAGACTGGAAACAAATACTGTATGGTTAAAGAGTCCCCAGTGAGTAGAAAAGACGAACAGCAAAACACACACCTCACTAGTGCAGAGGTCAGGGAAGAATAACTGATAAAATCCCTTAGAAAACCTCAGCCAGCGCTTTCCGCAACACACAGGCCTCTAGTACTCTACAGCAGAGAAAGACAAACCAGCAAAAAGGCTTCTCCTTCTCTGTGCCACCAACTCTGATCAGCGGTCACAGAGTACAACTTCTTCAAATTAGCTATTAAGGCCCAGCTAAATGGGGACTTTCACTTCAGTTTTTGATATCCGACCTTGGTTTTTCAACCTCTTAAATTAACAGCTCCACTCCTGAGGCTCTAGGGCTTCACCATCAAGTCCTCTCAGAGGGGGAATCTGGCTAAATCATTCCATCAGATGTTTACATTACACACAGAGGAATTTAGTAAACTGTAAAGAGTCGTATCAGATTTATGTGTCAAAGATTAGTGAGAAGTTAAGCAAAGTGACACCTTTTATTGGCTAACTAGAAAGATTATATTATGCAAGCGTTCAAGATAACTCAGGCTCCTTCTTCAGGCAAGATGTAAACATACCCCAGAATCAACTGGGAAAAACACGAAGGTTCTGCCTCCATCTTGTCTGAAGAAGGGGCCGGAGTTGCTTCGGAAGTTTGCATATTGTAATCTTTTTAGTTAGCCAACAAAAAGTGCCGTTTTGCTTAACTTCTCACTACATCCATAATGGCTAACACGGTGCAACACCCTGGTACCACTTGTTAAAATGTGTCCTGCCAATAGAAAACTGAGCAGGTTTAGAACTGGAAATGGACATGCAAATAAGTTCTAAGCCTAAATGCACAAACAAGAGTCGAAACCTGGAACTCCATATAAGTTAACAAAGACCAAGCGTTAGCCAGACTTGAAGTTTAAGAAGAATTTCTAACATTTTCAATACCAGAAGATCATAAAGTAATACACCAGACGCTTGCTACTGTCCACAGTCTCTTGTAAAGAGTTTCTTTGATGCCAGCTTTTATTCTGACTCGTCACTCACCTGCCGAAGCCAAGCCACGTAATGACGATGACCTCACAAAATGGCAGCATGGTAAACACAGATGAAACAAAAATAAAAACTGACTTTGATAAGCATGTATCTAAACAAAAAATAACAAAGGGTCTTAATACTCCACAGGAAAAAAATTCTGATAGAAAAACGTATCCAAGCAGTAATACCTGTTTAAATAGCTTAAATCATAACACAAGCACAAATTACAAAAAGATTAACTTAAGCTCTTTCATTTCAGTCTCAGTCCCTGGTTTTTTCTAAGTCTCCTTGAGTGACTGTAGATCTGTACTCCCCAAATCTTACAAAAGAAAATAAATAAATATAAAGAGTATCATCAGAAAAGTATATGCATCCTAGCCCACCTGCAGTGCAATGGAGCTTCTTCCTGGTCTTTGGTCTTCTCCCTGACTGCTGCTTTCAAGACGTCCCCTTTTTAAATACAGAATATTTGGTGAGAGGTCTTGTGCCAGCAGCATTTGTAGTTTGCCTGTCACAAAAGTCCTGTATTTGTGCCCTTATGGTGGTGTAGTTATTCAGTAAGCGTGCAGTCTTGTTTGACACGAGTAATAATAATAATCCACTGCATCCACTGAACAGTGTCATCTCCAGGCAGAGGAGTAGCTTCAGTGACAGACTTTTGTCACCGTCCTGCTCCACTGACAGACTAAGGAGATCGTTCCTCCCCCACACTATGTGACTCATCAATTCCACCCGGGGGAGTAAATGCTAACTTTTTTCATTTTTATTACTATTTAATTTAATATTGTTCTTTATCAGTATACTGCTGCTGGATTATGTGAATTTCCCCTTGGGATTAATAAAGTATCTATCTATCTATCTATCTAACAAATTCACATGAACCTTTATTTAACATATGAATTGTTCCAGGCATTACATTTTTAGTGCAGTGGGGTGTCTTCTGGCAGTTAAACATAGAACCGGGTGGATGCTACTAACTTAGAGGCCTGCACAAGACTGATTTTGCACTTCTTCTTCTGTCTGCTTTCTCCCATTGCCCTCAAATGTTCTATCACCCACATCCCAGTTTTTCACTTTAAAGGGCATGGGAATTGCAGAACAAGCCAAAGTGGGTTTTTAAAACATGCATACAAACCGCAATGGCTGCAATAACCCATTTGACAACTCAGTTTGTAAAAAAATAAAAC
This sequence comes from Polypterus bichir lapradei, assembly GCA_026402145.1. NCBI lineage: Eukaryota > Metazoa > Chordata > Cladistia > Polypteriformes > Polypteridae > Polypterus > Polypterus bichir. The sequence continues at coordinate 2,029,849 of JANRMT010062841.1, read as the reverse complement.
CATCCATCCATTTTCCAACCCGCTGAATCCGAACACAGGGTCACGGGGGTCTGCTGGAGCCAGTCCCAGCCAACACAGGGCACAAGGCAGGAACCAATCCCGGGCAGGGCGCCAACCCGCCGCAGGACACACGCAAACACACCCACACACCAAGCACAATTTTAGAATCGCCAATCCACCTAACCTGCATGTCTTTGGACTGTGGGAGGAAACCCACGCAGACACGGGGAGAACATGCAAACTCCACGAAGGGAAGACCTGGGAAGTGAACCTGGGTCTCCTAACTGCAAGGCAGCAGCGCTACCCACTGCGCCACCGTGCCGCCCAAAATAAAACCACATCACAGATACATGCATGCAGTCTTTTTCTCCTTTTCCAACTGTGTGCACTTTTTACATTGGTTGTAATATTGATGCCAGTTTCTTTACTTTTCAAGTAGCAGTGTTCCCCGAGACTCATCTACAGGCCACATAATTGAAGAGATGGATCCTGCAGGTTGAGTTATTAAAAAAATAAAATAAAATTACAATAGTTTGCTTTCCAAGTCCTCCCTGCGTGGAGTTTGCATGTTCTCCCTGTGTCTTTGTGGGTTTCCTCCCACAGTCCAAAGACATGCAGGTTAGGTGGATTGGCGATTCTAAATTGGCCCTAGTGTGTGCTTGGTGTGTGGATGTGTTTGCGTGTGTCCTGCGGTGGGTTGGTGCCCTTCCCGGGATTGGTTCCTGCCTTGTGCCCTGTGTTGGCTGGGATTGGCTCCAGCAGACCCCCGTGACCCTGTGTTCGGATTCAGCGGGTTGGAAAATGGATGGATGAAATAAAATTACAATATAATAGAATCCACTAGTGACCAATGATGTACAACAACAAATGATTTGAAAAAGTCCATGGGGGAAAAAAAAAAAATCTGTTACTCATGTCACGTTCTACATGTCAGTTATCCAGTCATTTGTTCAAAACTTGCAAAGTGCATGCTTTTTTGTTAAATTAATGTTAAATATATACTTACAAAACAGAATAATCCGCTCACATAATTGACAGGAAATTAAAACCTTAAGGAAATGCCTTTTTGAATTAAAGATCGCCCTCTCCCCTGTGATCATTGGTCAGAAGTGCTGTCTTCAATAGTGACGTCTTGTACTGCATAATAAACTCTCACAGATCCCCACCCTGCTCCATACGCCCCTATGGCTGCAGACATTGGAGCAGATGATGACAGAAAGGAGGGAACGAAAAAGAAAAAAATGTCTTTCAGAGAAGATGAGTCTCTGCACACTGCCATTGAAAAGGAAATCAAGAGCTAAATGATGATAAATGAGGTGTTCAGTGAAGTAAATCCACTTGAGTGGTGGAAAACTCAACAAGCACATTTCCCCAAATTGGAGAAACTTGCAAAAAAGAAGTGCCTGTGCATCCCTGCCTCAAGCAGCCCTTCTGAGAAGGCTTTGTGCACCGCAGGAAATGTTGTCACAGGTACCCGTGCTGCTCTGAGGCCATGATGCTTCTGTCACACAACTTGAAGTTTCCTCAGTAGAATTTATTGTTGTTTTATTTTATAATTATTTTCTGATATCTTTGTGCCATATTGGACAGAACTTGAAGTTAGTAATTTGTTTAAAAATGTCCTCGTGCTGCCCGGGTGATTAGAACACTGAGGTGCACCGCTGCCTTCATTTATCCCGGCCCAGTCAATCTTCCCTTACTTGGTGTTCTGGTATTAGGGTGCAAAGGGGGCAGCACTAGGAATGGAGTGTAAATGTTTTACTCAATGATGGCTGATGGACTTGTGTAGCATTAAACTGAGAGAGTGTTACCATATGTGTGGCTATAAATCAAATACATGACAGCCTTTTCAGTTGGTGCTTATGTATTAATCAGAGCCTCACAAATTATGTATTTTATTTACAGATAATCATTTATATATTTTTCTTTTTTTCTACCAACAGCTGTATAGATGAATGGTTTGAAGTGAATAGGTCCTGCCCAGAACATCCGTCAGACTAAAGCTCTTAAATGCTTTTTGCACAGGTAAAGTCATTTTTAACTCGTGTGCAGGTGAAAATTTGAGTGTTTAGTCCATTATGACACGCAAGACAGCTACTTGCAGATAACATGGAATTGATTTTTCTAATTACTGCTGCAATATTGTGCGTCTGTGGTGCAAGGATTAGCTACTGACCTGTCTAACGCTCTCTTCCAACATGAAGACTTTTGTCTGCTAGGTAAAATACACAAAGAATGCATGTTAATGCACAAGTGTGAGAGATTGTCACGATTGGAATGATATTTCTTATTCATCCTTTTGGAATGCTGAAAATCAACAATTGAAGGTTGTGATTAAATAATATGAATGTTAATTTTTAACAGTATTATCAGAACGGTGTCTTTTTACCATTCACCCTAGTTGCACATACAGTATTTTACCTCATCTTTCTAGGTGTCAATTCAGCAAAACTTGACGTGACTCCTGTGGTGGCCATATACAGCAAATAAAAAAGAGTAGCTGATTTTTGTGAGCTAAAGGGAGAAGTGCAGAATCAACCAAATGGCATCACAGTACCACGGGGAGTGTTTTTCCACTGGACTGCTATGTTCAAAAATGTCTTCAGTTGTTGAGTGAGCGTCACTCTGAAAGGTGACTAAAGTAGGTGCCCGTGCAGATGATTACAGAAAGGAGCATTGAGCAAATCCGTATACTAGCCATGTTCCATTTCAGCCTTTCACAAATGTTCTAAGAGCTTAAAAAGATTATATTATATTTAACAGTACCTGTTTGGCTTACTGTCGGTGAAAATAGTATAATTTTTTATTTTAGAGATAACAAAAAAAAATTAAAAATACCAAGGGGAAAAAAAGCAAGGTTTAACCCCTACCTAAGAAAAAAAGAAAAGCAGTGAAAATAATGTGAGATTTAATGACGGAGTTCCCTTTTCTCAGCAGTTCAATATTTATTAAAATTTCAAGAGGCCTTATAGCAAAATAGTGTGATTGAATGCACGTGATTGGTTTGTTTTTTTTTTTATAATAATTCTTTACACACGTTTTTAGAGATGTGGGAGAAAAGCCCACACGGGCAATGACCAGGCTCAAAAGCTGAATCCTGAAAGTAGCAACACTAACCACTGTGCCACCCCAATTAAAAAAGGAAAACCAGGACTCTCTCGTAATGTACAGTGGATTCAGAATGTAACCAGGTCACCTTTGCTTTCTGCATACTTTATCGGGGTGGAGATTTCATTTTAAATAGACAAATTTGCCATTTTTGCTCATCAGTTAACTCTAAATAACCCATAATGACAAAGAAAGACCATGTTTTCAGAAAGGTCTCCAAATTCATTCAAACTCAAAAAATGAAAAATCTAGAAGTATTCAGACCCTTAATTCAGTACTATGTAGTAGTAGCCTCTTTAGCAGCAATTCCAGCTTCAGGTCTTCTTCAGTAAGTCTCTACAAGCTTTACACATTTGAATTTGATCCGCTGTTCTCATTCTTCCTGGCAGATCCTCTCAGGCTTTGTTAGATTGGATGGGGTGTGTCTGTAAAGTGCCATCTTCAAGTCTCTCCTCACATATTCTGTGGTGCTTACAGTAAGTCCGGGCTTTGGCTTCACAACTCAAGAACAGAGTCTTGCCCTGAAGCCACTCCATTGTTGTCTTGGCTTTATGCTTTGGTGAAAGGTGAACCAACAGCCCCATCTGAGGTGACGTGCAGTCTGGAGCAGGTTTTCTTCAGTGATCTCTCGGTATTTGGCTGCATTTGTCGTTCCCTTAATTTTGACTTGTCTCCCTGTCCCTGCCACTGAGAAGCCACTACCATGTCATGATGCCTCCACCACCATGCTTCACTATTAGGCAGCCGATGAGCCACGCTTGGTTTGGTCTTCGACAGACATTGTATTTGGAGTTCTGCTCAAAGAGTTTCATTTTTATCTCTTTGGACAGAGAATATGTTTCCTCATGCTTCTGTCTGTCCACTTCATCATAAACACCTGATTGCTGGAGTGCTGCTTATCAATAAATCAATAAGTGGGACATAATAGAACAATTTAAAGTTGGATTTTGTGATCAGCAGGCCAGACGTGCAATTATTACAGTTTTATTGGTTTTTCTTTTGTTTTGTTAGTACTCTAAGTTTGCTTTTGAGTATTTCACGGAGGATTAGAATGTTGAATCAGTATAAACCCCATAACTAATTTTTACAAATTGTGATTTGGACTCTTCACACAACCATTTAAGATTGATTTTTTTCAAGTACCTCTCTACTTTTGAGGAGTCTCCAGGTTCCTCAAGTCTTTGATATCTCATTATCCAGTAGATTGAAGTTGCTGGTAAACAAGCAGGTTGTTGTCTTTGTGTCTCCTTAATTTTCAGAGCAGCTCAACTCCCCTTTTCTCATTGATCTCATTACTGTTATCCCCGTACGATGATGAGGGACAATCGCATTCAGGGCTAAGATGCTGGACACAATCTCATTGGATAGATGGCAATTTACAGCCTCTGTGGTCTTTGGCACTGTACAAGGCTGGAGTGACTTGGCGTTATTATGAGCCGTACGCATATCTGTGCTCCAACTGCGCTTTGTTCTGTTTTCTTAGCATAATAACTGTTTTCTTTGTTATATTTTTTATTGTAGGTTTTGGCCTTTCCTGTATCAAGAAAGTGATCTGCCCACACCACTCAAGACTGCAGGAGATGAAGCCAATGCCATCACAGAAACTTTTTTTTGCTGTCTTTTCCCACACTGAGTGACTGAATTGCTTTTCTTAGACACACCGCATTGAAACTCCACTTATTTTGGGAGGGAAACAATCTCTTTGCTCTTCAAATAAATTGCCACATCTCTTTTATGTGCCAAAATTTGTTGAATCAGCTTTCAGGGATTAAATCTATATATGCATTTAGGTATCTGCGTGCAAGTGTGTGCGTGAGAGTGCGTTCAGCCGACACATCCATTATATACACTGAACTTTCCGAGTGCGCACGTATGATTCATAATTTATTCGTGCACATCAAATTCTGAAATCAATCATTTATTTATTTTTCCCATCCCCAAAAAAGTACTTGTGTTTCAAGATGGTGATAAAGAGAATCATTCAAAACCTGAGCCTCCGTGATAAAAATCTTCAGAAAGTTTGTGTCTTCCAGATTCCGGTTTGCACAGATAGATCCGTAGCGACTCAATGGTGGATAAAACAAGTGATGTTGCTGCCAAACAGCCAAGAGGGACTGATGTCAGACCTCCACAAGTCGATGTTATAGGCTCCGTCTAATTTTGCAAGCAGACCTTCAATTCTAATTAAGTCCATTTTGAAGTCTGCGTCATAGCGCCGGGCTCCTCGCAGGGTACGGGCTCAGAGCGCGGTTACCTGTGTGAGGATGGCCGCTCCTCTTGCATGAAATTACAAAAGAAAAGTTCAACACGCATTTCCCCCATTTGTGTAGTCTGGCGTTGCCACGTTTCCTTTGTCGTTTATTCACTTTTGTTCAAAGTTATCAATTTACATTTTTTTGAACTGCCGTTTTGAGTGGTTGATTCTCTCTGCACACAAACTTGCACTTGCATCTCTGTATGTGTATCGTACATGCAAGATGCACTCCAGCAAACACTTTACTACCAGCGACCATCTCTTCAGAATGATTTGCATTTTGTAAACCAGACTTCCACAAATGAAAGCTACACCTCATACCTTTCAGCCGATTCTTCGTTTGCCGTTGAACCGTCCTCAGTGCCTTTACTGCATTAATAAAGGGCATACTCACAAAAGAGGCGTCAGCCGTGGGCGCACATCAGTGCTGAATGTGATGGTGCACATATATTCTATGAGCTACGTGAGCCAAACTCCTCGACTGTAGGATACGAATTGTGCCAGCGGAGTTGCGTCGGCGAGTCGTTCTTCATACCGTCTGGGCTCCTGGCCTTTTCAACACTTTGACGGAGTTCAAAACGCAACAACAGGCACTCGAGTTGTTCATGTTGTCTGCAACGGTGAAGGCTGCGGACTTTCCTCATTTATTTTGAGCGCCTTCAAGGTCCTTGTTGGGTTGTAGCAATATCTGTTTGGGACATGAAGCAATGCTGATCCCAGACTCTAACCAAAAAAATAACAGGGAAAAGTGTACATAGCCGTCGAGCCTCCACCATTGTTGTTTGATCATGCTGCTTCTTATGAACTTTTTTTGGTTTCTTATATTGTGTTTTTGTTTTTTTAACAATTCTTCACATTGACTCGTTAAACAGCAAATGAAATTCCTGCCACGAGAGCCGGACTGGCAGCAGTTCTGATGGTCATGTAATGATGACCTCCCACTTTTGGTGATGTCCTTTGCCTTTTTTTGTGTGATGTACTCTCGCTCGTGGTCAAGCCGTGCAGCTCAGTTAGTGTAATGCATCTTGTTCATCCTCACTTGGTTTGGGGCCGGGTAGGCCAGAATGTTAAATTCATCCTAGTGTAATGAAGCATCTCTACAGGCGAGTAAACCGAACCAGAATCTCTTCTCCTCTTCTGTCGGCATGAGCCCCGCCAAAAAAACACCCACAGAAAGGCATTATGGTCCTGATTTCATACAAACTGCAGGTCCCGTTCCGTGCTGATTAAAACATTGGAGGGTCACCATTTACTGTGATATGCAGCCATGATCTCCTCACATCAGTAGCTTCTTCCAGATTCCCATGATGCTTTGTGTGCAGAAGTGCCTGCTAGTTTGTCTCGACGCACTTCCCTGGATTTAACAGTAAGATTTGGTGTATTGGTTCTCAAGTGCATTCCTGTGGCTGCAAGTTTTTGACTCGACGGGCTTCTAATGTTAACAAACTCCTTCATTCATTCAGCAAGCCTCCTTGTTGTTACTTCCCAGCTTGTATGTTTTGGTGTCACCCTAGAAATTACAAACCTGGATGTGCTAACTTTGTATTTTTATGTAGAAGAACGAGCATTTTTGTTTGTCACATAAGGATGGTGTTTTTAAGATTGTCATCCGTCATCATCATGAATTTCCACTCCTTTTCTAGGTCTTGTGGTTACTTTTCACTAACGAGCACATAAATGGGCCCCCCCACTGCACCATCAGGTCTACTCCACTTGTCACTCGCTGTCACTATTACAACCCCAAATCAGAAAAAGTTGGGACAGTGTGGAAAATGTGAATAAAAAAAGAAAAAAGCAAGTTATAAATTCTCCTCAAATTTTATTTCATTGCAGACACAAAATAATTCATGTTTTTTTTTTTTGTCAACATCATTTGATTTGTAAATAAATATCCATTCTTGCCATTCAGGCTTGCAACACATTTCAAAAAAAGTTGGGACAGTACAGCATTTACCACTTTGTACAGTTCCCCTGTCTTTTAACAACACTTAAGACGTTTAGGCATTGAAGAAATCAAGTGACTAAGTGTAGCAGGTGTTAGTTTGTCCCATTCTTCCTGCAAACAACGTTTTAGGTGCGCAACAGTACGGGGTCTTCGTTGACGCATTTTTCGTTTCAAAATGCGCCAAACATTCTCTATAGGAGACAAATCAGGGCTGCAGGCAGGCCAGTCAAGCATCCGCACCCTCTTCTTACGCAGCCACGCCTTTGTTATGCGCGCAGTATGTGGTTTGGCATTGTCTGGCTGAAATAAGCATGGGCGTCCCTGGAAAAGACGTCGTCTTGAAGGCAGCATTTGTTCCTCCAAAACTGAGATATACTTCTCAGCATTGGTGGTGCCTTCGCAGAAGTGCAAGTTACCTTTGCCGAAGGCACATACCATGACAGACCCTGGCTTTTGGACTTGTATCTGGTAACAGTCTGGATGGTCCTTTTCCTCTTTGTTCCGCAGCACACGGCGTCCATTTCTTCCAAAAAAGATGTGAAAAACTGATTCATCTGACCACAATACACGTTTCCACTGCACAATGGACCATCCCAGATGCCTCCGAGCCCAGAGAAGTCGATGGCGCTTCTGGACACTATTTATGTAGGGCTTCCTTTTGGCACAGTACAGTTTTAGCTGGCATTTCCTAATGTAACTACGTACTGTAGTGCTTGAGAGTGACTTCCTGAAGTAGTCCTGAGCCCACGCAGTTATATCATTTATTGATGAATGACGGTTTTTAATGCAGTTTAGGCTTGCGCCCTTGGCCTTTGCGCACGGTAATTTCTTTTCACTATGTTATGCACTGTAGAGGGAGAAATGCCCAAATCTCTTCCTATCTGTCTTTGAGAAATGTTTTTCTCCATCATTTCAAAGATTTTTGCCCGCACTTGGTGGCAAACTGGCGATCCTCTGCCCATCTTTGCTCCTAATGGAGTAGGCCTTTCCTCGATGCTGCTTTTGTACCGAATCATGATTGCAATCACCTGTTAACATCACCAGTTTCAAATCCCATCATTATTTAGTTATCATACCTCATTACTGCCCCTGAATTGCCCCCATCCCAACTTTTTTTGGAATGTGTTGCAAGCCTGAATGGCAAGAATGGATGTTTATTTACAAATCAAATGATGTTGACCAAAAAAAAAATTGATTTATCTTGTGCTCATACTGTCTGCAATGAAATAAAAGGTAAGGGAAATTTGTAAATTACTGCTTTATTTTTTTATTCACATTTTCCACACTGTCCCAGCTTTTTCTGGGGTTTGGGGTTGTAGGATACAAAGCAGCAGAAAAGGTGAATTTGACATTTTTTTTTCTGTATCTTTTTGTGTTGTGCAGACTTTGTAAGAAGTTTACAGCTTAATTAGATTTACAACATTTATATGAGTGGGAGTCAAGCTAAAGTTAGAAAATGGAATGAACCTTCACAAAGCTGGTGCTGTCATTCATTTCTCAACGTCGTCTCCACCCTTCTCAATGTACTTGTGCCCCCTGCCTGGAAGTCCCAGCAGAATAAAAGGTTTTGTCTCGTCCTCGCCGCCCCTCGTGCACCCGAGTTATTGTCGAACTCTTCATGTCGAGGGGCACTGCAGCCATACTGTGACTCGCTGGAGACCGCTGTGAAGCCTGCTATTCGATTCAAGCGACGGGGACTTCTGTCTCAAGGGGTCCTTTTGTGGGCTGCAAGACAATGACACCAATGACACCACTGCTAAGGCTGGTCTAGAGAAGCTGACGTTGAAGGAATCACCACATCCTCCTTATTCGGCAGATTTGGCACCGTGTGAGTGCCACCTTTTTGGACCGCTAAAAAAAAAAAAAATCTGTGTGGTCGTCGATTCAAGACAGGTGATGACGTGAAGAAAGCGGTGCCCGAGTGGTGGCCTTTTATTCGCTGGCACTGCCAGGCAGGTGGTGCAAGTGCATTGAGAAGGGTAGAGACGACATTGAGAAATGAATGACATGACCAGTTTTGTGAAGGTTCGCTCCATTTTCTAACTCTAGCTTGACTCCCCCTCGTGTTTCTGTAGAACGTCTTTGTTCAAAGAGTGAAGTCTCAAAGTGCTTTACAAGATGTCAAAGAAAAAAAACTGAAAAGAGACAAACATAAATGATAAGATACCAAAAATAGTCAAATCAGTAACACGAATACCAAGTAACAGATGAAGTGGCGTCCATGTTTATGGGTTTGCTTTCAAGTCTCTAATTGTAAGTCTGATGTTGTGCTTTAATGGCCAGGGAGTGCACTGAGATGCAGGAGAAGAAAACAAAATCTGCAGGGGTTCAAATGTCACAGCTGGGCACTCCACCTAACGTAAATGACTTTGTTTGTTTAGTTGCTTTTGTTTTTAAGCTGCGGCTAATTACGTAATGTGGGCACATGTGCAGAGGCGGATGAGTTGGGACGCTTGGTAAATCAAAGCAATTCCAATCATCATAAGAATCCTAACAATGTCTGTCTATTAATATTATCATTAAACGATGGCCGTTGAGGAGAGGAAAACAAAAACATCAATGGGGGGAAATAAACCGCTGGGGGGTCCAACAGTCGGTTATAACAAACAAAGTCGGACACAATCCTGGTCATTTTACAGTAAAGTCTTTGGTGGGCCTTCTAGTAAAATCGTCGTACTTGGATTCCAAGAATCCCAGTATCTTAGGTGTGTTTTGCTGGGGCAGGAGAACAGCTGCCAAGTAGAGTAGAGGTGGCACCACGTGGGCAGAGCGGAGGGGCTAGTAACGGTTTGCAATTACTGTAATGCTTTATTTTACATAATGACAGAAATACCATAATGAACAGCGCTAATCAGATGCGCCACACTAAAGTTGCGAGTGTTTTCTAAACTCTTTGTACGTTTCGTATAAATGTAACTCTCATACCGCAGCTCGTTTTAAATCGGAATACGAAAAGAAAAGAAAGGCCAGCTAATTAACTGATGAGCTCAGCTCGACGGAGGTGACTGGCCGAGCGTCAAGTTGGTTTAAGCAAAAAAGACAAAAACCTGCAGCCACTGGGGTGCCAACACTGAAAATTGAGAACCGCCGGCCTGGAAGATTTTGAAGACCCGAGTCGCGACTGAACACGAAGGGGCTTCATCCGATCGGGGCACACGGCCGCCTAAGCCCCTTACCTTACCTTTTCCTTCTCTTGTTTGCGTCTTTTTCCATTTTTTCCCAGTCTTGAGGACTGTCAGCTTATTCAGTTCACAGATTACATAAAATGAACGCTGAGCTGGCAGCAAAACGAGGATGCTGCCCGCCGTCCAGCCACCCTGCCACTTAGCAGAAGTTGAAAAGCCCGCCTGTGAGTGCCCTTCGGCTTCGGTGACTCTCGCCTGCCCGCTGTTGGCTGTGAGGTGACGTTAAAAAGGGGCTCGTGTGTGGGACGCCAGCTTCGTCCAGGAAACGCTGCCATCTTGTTGCGCTTGCTCTTTGGATCTCGGTGGTCTTGTTTGTGTGTCTGTGGACACTGAAAGCCCACTTGTCAGTTGGTCGTCTCTTGGTCTGCTGCCTGTGCTTCACTGATTGCTTGGTTTAAAATTCACCACAAAGAGGTGTGTAAATAATTTTGAATCATTTGTATTTTTACTTGGGAAATAAAATGAAAGCTTTATAATAAAATAAAACCCTAAAAAATGAAAACTGGCCTTCTGTATGCAGGTTGACTACGAGTGGAGTGGCTGTTGTTGAAACTCGAGCGGTGGCACTTGGTCTGGACGTCCTCTGTGTCTTTGGGTGACCCATTTGGGGACCCTGCGATCAAAAGTGTGAGGGCCTCAGGTCTGCATGTCCATCGGGAATCGTGTTGGACGCTCAGGAAAGACCACACTGGATAACGAGGAGGCTGATGGGAGTCTGCGTGGGGCTTTCTGACGTCCTGCCATCAACAAAACGTGTCCAAGTTCACCTGGTGAGGTTTCCATTTTTTAGGTGGTTTGAGTTTTGTTTTCTCTTTCCCGGTGGATCAACCAGTCAAAGTGCCAATGCAATCACCCAGCTTACCAGGGGGCATTGGTGCTGAATACACTCGAGGCGCCAGTTTCTTGGGACCACCACTCTCGTTGTGTGTTGTGTCTCCCTTGGCTTGAATTTATCTCTTCATGGATTCTCCAAGACGCTGGGTGTGCCGTTCAGGAATGTCGTACCCGGCATTGGAAGGACTTCTTGGTGCCGCTGCTCCAAACTGGATGACTTGACTGTTTGCTGCCCTTTCCATCTTATCACAAAAACGCTCGACAGAGTTGAGATCTGGGCACTGTGGGCACTGCGGGCTCATGTTCTTGGTACCGTTCATTGACAAAATGTGCTTTGTGACCTGGCATGTCATCATGGTGGAAGTGTGTGAATAAACTGCAACTACGAATGGAGGAGCTGTGGTCAGCAGTGACGTTCAGGTACACCTTACTATTCAGACGTTCTTCAGTGGGAAGCGGGGCTCTGATGGGTGCTGCGCCATCTCACTGCCACCTCCGGCCCCAAACAAAACAGCTGGATGGACTATGGGTCGCTTGCATGAAATTCTGATCCTTCCATCAGCCTATGGATTAATGTGAACAACCAATTCAGGTTTGTTGTCTCTGTGCCCCCTCGAGAGACAAGTTCTTCTTTATTGTGGGCAACGTCAATATCCAATGTGCCCTTCTGTTGATGGCCTTCCAAGGCAGACGTCAGACATCAAATCTGCCCTGCTTGGTTGTGGCCGCACTGTCTGCTCGTTTGGCTCTTGCTTACCGATGGCCATTTTGTGCTTTTCACACCATTCTTGGTGAATTCTTGAAATAGTTGGGCATGAAAAGCCATCTGGGAGATGCCAGGGCCAACTGTTTTGTGCCATGTTCAGAGTCACAAAGGTCGTTTCTTTGGCCCATTCCAACGCTCAAACTGTCACAAGATTGTGACAGTTTGTGTGAAGGTGGGGACCTTGGGAACGGGCAACTCAAGTGTGCTGCTGACCTCACCTACACAAGGGTGGCACGTCAGTGCAGTAGACGTCACGCAAGGCGCCATTCACGGCACATGAGACGTTTTGACAAACCAGAGGAGAGCATTCAGTCCATCGAGGCCCCTGCTAAGCCGTCCTGAGGCCTCCTCCAGGTCCTCCTTGAAGGCTTCATCTCCACGTCTCCTCTGCCTCCTGCCTCCAGTCCTAAATGCACGGCCCCTTCATTTCAGTTTGATTTCATCACAAAGCTTCTCCTTGGGAGGCGGGGGTTTGAAGGAAGTTCGGCCCAAACTCCACTTTCATGGTCTAATGATGACCGTTCCAGGAGAAATTGGTGTAATGAGCTTATGTCCACTGTGATGGAGTGCCGTCCTGTCTGGAGGGGTCTGTTGCTGCCTTCTGGGATACGTTTAAGCCCCCCTTGAGCGTGAATGGGAAAAAAAGGCAACTTTATAAACTCCACCTGTTGTGCGTTTTGAAAGTTCTGGGACCCCTTAATACACCGGGAGGCCACCTGGGCGGAAGGACATCACGTGACATCACTTCCTGTCTGCACAGGCAATCCGGCGACGCCGTCCACGAAAGGCCAATGGAGGTAAGAAGTCGAGGCGCTCGTCTTTGGGGGTCCACACTTGGGGCAGCAGCTTCACTTTATATTGTGAGGAAAATGACGATGGACCTTGGCGCTCTTGTGCCAGTTGAACATGGTAGGCACGGTAGATGGGTATACTTTATTAATCCCAAGGGGAAATTCACAAATAAATAGATGTGAAAGGCGCTATATAACACAGAGACAGCAATGAAGGGCACAGAGATGGAAGTGAAAGGTGTTCTTTATTTTGTCCCCAGGATGTGCCCTTCCACAGTCGATTGTCTCGAGTTATAAAGACAGGAGTGCCAATCCCAGCTGGGGCTCTTGGTCTGTTTTCCCTCTCGGCTGCACACCTCAAAGCCGTGGCCTGTGACACATCGTGACACCCTTGGCTTCCATTCCCAGTCCTGGGTGGGGCCGGTTAGGGGGTCGGGGTGGTCCGTCTCCCAGTGACAACATTTAGCGCTGGCCGTGAAGTCCGTTCTGTTCAGCGGAGGCTATGAACACGCTGACGCCCACAGTGCCAATCAGGGTGTTGTTTTAATACACCAAGTGTTGGCATTTTGTTATCGAGCAGAACTCACAATGAAAACAACAACAGTTTGACTCCCCTCGTTGTTGGCGCATGGAGTGGAAATTCTTTGTGCCCACCAGCTCTGCAGTAACTCAACTGGGCCCATCAGGGTGACATTAAAAGGCACAAGTGTGAGTGACGATAAGGAGCCGCTCAGTAGTGCAGTCCACCAGGGAGGAAGACCTGAAGGAGATGAAGGCTGTCAAAGCGGGAGGACGAGAGCAGCAGCGAAGTGGACAGTCGAGTGGTCTTCAATGGTCTTCAGTTGCTCTCCTGCTTTCATCAGCTCGGCTTTTTCTTTTCCTTCTGTGGTTCTGCAATGAGAAGAGAGCTGCGGAGTGACGTTTACATTCGTATCGAGGAGTGGCGGCCGTCTAAGGTACAGACGATGGAAGTTTTGAGGTGAGACTGACGATGGCGCCGGGTGTGGAGATGCGGTTATCGGTTAGCAAGAAGTTCACAGGAGTCTGTACATGGGACCCCAGATATCCGTGTGTCTTTTATATAGCGCCTTTCATGTGTCTCTGTTATAAGACAGAAATGTTGATGACACACGTGACGAGGACGACCCCATTATACAGATGAACTCTATAGCGACTTTCATAAGTGTCCACCCCTAATCAGAGAGCGGTGTAAGAATTTGATTGGACCCTCTTCATGTCTCAGTAAGGACGCTTTGTCTGTCATTCCATCCACTTTGGTATCAACTTCAGACTTGGCCAGCTTGGCGTTTATACACATTTATATTCTTCTCGATATGTCGCGTCATCTTCTAGCCCACTTTATCCAGACCAGGTGCCAGTCCATCACAGGGCACACACACACACGAGCCAATGTCACGTCACCAGTCCACTTAACCGGCCTGCAATCTGCATTGGGAGAGGAAACTGCAACAGACGCGGGGGGCCGACCAGGACCAGAGCTGGACACCCCTGTTCTACTGTAGAAGATGTGGGCACAGATGGCAGTGACGCAGTAAACTTGGGCCTTCAGCAGGACGTAGAAGTGCCGTTCAGGTTTTGCCCACAAGGTCTCGGATGATGGAAGTGGCGGTGAGTCGAGGGGCGAGTTCTCTCAATCAGAACACCGCTTGTTATGTTAATGAGTTCAGCCACAGGGGGGCGCCAGGGCGAAGTCAGCAGACCGCTCTGTACCCCTGAGCATGCTGGGAAGTCGCCCACCTGTGGAAGCCCCCCCACTTCATTATACGTTTGTCACTTTTTGTTATTTTTATATCCACAAACTGGTCCAAAGTCTGTCTGAACAAAAACACCATTTTTTTTTTTCAATTGAAATATATTTTTTTTTTTATACTTTTCTATGCCTTGTCCGTTTGACAACTTACACCAAAACATAAAGTTAGAGGGGTCATAGCTGGGGGTCTTCTGAGTCGTGTGAATCCCCTGCACTTTCACTCTGAGGTGCTCTGCCAAGGTGCCATGATGGCAGGTAGGCCACGCTGGACCGGCGGCCGTTGTCTGTCCTTGTAGGCCGTGTGCCACGTGGGAGACCCCCAGCTCTGCTCCTCCTGATGCGTCGTCGTCACTCAGAACCAACCAGGCTGAGCGGCGGGCATCACGCCATTTGGTCGTCCGTTTGTGCTTTCCATTGTGTGCCAGTTATGAATGGCGCTGTGTAAGATAAAGTGGAGAACAAAAAACCCACAGACAAGCAAACGCATTTGGAAGATTTTTATGGTGACACTGAATCAGGAGATGGGGGCAGACATTTTGGGAACTGATGGGTGTTGCTGTAAGCCTGACGTGTGCCCACACTTTGTAGCCCCCTAGCCTTGTGCTCCACCGCCATCAGGTGCTTTACGTCCTCTGACTCGACACAAATTGAGCTTTCTCTGTAGTGTGACATCAGCCTGGGCTGCCATTGCAGAGAAACCTCACAAAGCAAAGGGACAGCAAAGACCAAAAACACAAACCGACAGGAACTTCTCACAAAATAAAAAAAAAAAAACAAGAAAGCCATAAACGTGCCAGCAGGTCCGTGGCGTCCGTTTCCCAGTATGAGCCCCAGAGTGCTGCCCCTGTGAGGACTCTACTCATAAATGATGTGGCCGAGGAGTGGCAGTGTGCCCTCACCGTGCAGGTGACAACAAGGACACTTGAACCTCCGGCCGTCTGTCTCGTCTCTCACCAGTCCTGGCACCACAGAGAGGTGGCACAAGGGACAATAATAGCCTGTTGTATAGCGCCTTTCACATCTATCTGGCAATTGTTGCTACAACAAACATCCAAAATGAGATTTCAGCAACAGAGAATGAAAACAAAACCCTAAAAGCACAAAACAGCCGCAGATTTCAATTCTGAAAACCCGAAATGAAGGCTTCGGCGTAAAGCAAACGCGCAGACAGCGAGACGAGAACACGGAAAGCGCCTCCCGTGACGCGTCGTACGCACGTCTGACGTCTTCCTCCATCACAGCAGGCTCTCATTCCATTTGCCAAAGGGCACAATAAAGGGGGACAACTCACCAGCAGGCAGAAAACGGCGCCAGCCCCAGCTCTGGCACTGCCATCTCACCACACAGGACCTGCCCTAGAAATTCTTCATGTACAGAAATCAAATGCAAAATGCAAGTAAATAAGTAAAGAGCGAACATACAAAGAACCCGCGTATCACTGGCAGTCGGTGCCAAGGAAGCGATGCTGGCATAGACGACTCTTTCTGCCCTTCATTGCCTCACAAAGGCGCATCTTGATGAGCTGCTGTTGTGACAGTCACCTTGTGACGCTTCTGTAGCACAACAAGTAGAAATCGTGAGTAATAAATCACCCTGAATAAAGTCAAGGATGGCACTGACATGGGCACACTGGCTGGCACTGCCTGAGGCTCACTTTCAAATGTCTTTGATTGGCACAACAGAAAGTAAAAGTCCATAAGATAAAAGCAACCTTTTGAATGGGCGATACCAACATCCATGAACCTGTGAAGGCCGCCAGACCCTCACCAGCAGCGTGCCACCCTCACACGGGCCTGATGAACGCACATGGAAGGGTCACATGTCACTAAAAGCTCCGACTTTATAGTTCAAGCCAATCTCTGATAAATCAACATTCTACAATTGGTGCCAGGCAAAAAGGAACAGTGACATTAATCGAGCTCCCCCTTCATCTGGGACATGACAGACACCGAAGTGTCACCCATCTTTGACAAGTGCAGAGTGGCCATTTTTACATGGAAACCAAAGCGTTGTCATCCCTCTGGCTGATCAGAAATAAATAAGCAATCCGCTGATGGGAGGTCCGAGGCCCACTAGGTGACGTCTGTCCAGTGTTAAGACTTGCGGTGCACCATCTGTTGGAATGTACTTTGGAACACGTGCTGTAATTAAACACGTTACACAGCAGACGGTGCATCACAACCACCAGCAGTGCCTTTGAAAATCCTCTAGCAAACGCCAGACAACTGAGACAACAGACAAATGGACACTTCAACGTAATAAAGAAGAATTGAAATTGAGAAAAGCGGGAAATAAAAAAGAGGACAAAGAGGTTTGTGATCTTTCAAGTCCGTCACACAGTCTGGTGATCTGCTCTGATTGATGAGAAGAGGAATACGTAATCAATTCCACTAACGGCTCTGAAGAGTCTGAGAGCCCACAGATGGGGGGCTCCGGTGGGGTTGGTTGGTCCTTCCTCTGTCCGCCCCTCGTCATTTCACGACTCAACACTCATGAATGACGACAACAAGAGTGCCATCGATATCCCCTTCTGTGCTCTCCGATCGGATTTGTCGCCACACAAAATGAAATTCCCTTTTCCTACGCCTCCATTTTCAGAGGGCCTCGTGTGCCTGCTGGACCCCCTTTGGTGGTCTTACACGTTGAAGTTCGTTCATCGACAAACACAGAAAGCGTCCTGCGAGCCTGAGCCGCGTCTGTAGGTCCGTCACTCGCACCACACGATTCTCTCCTATGGCCCAGTCGGCCGTTGCGGTCGTCTCCTTTCACACCCCTGACGCTCCTGCTTGATTCGTCTTGGCGAGTTTCTGATGGCTTGTGTACCTGAGCTGTGCCAGGAGAGTCCCCCGGTCACTAAGTCTGCTGCCACACCGCTGGTCGGTGACAATGGCCTTCAGTTGAAGAGCAGTCTTTTCTGGGTTTCAAACGTCTTCTCCTCTTCACTGGACAGAAGGTTTCCTTTCAAACTGAAAGAGAAGAGAAGACACCGCTGAAGTTAAGGGGTCTGTGTGGCGTCACCTGCCCCTCCAGAAAATGAAAAACGGCACAAAATGGAGTTCACATCTGAACGCGTGTGATGTGCTCGTCTACTGCCCACTGACCTGAGGCCACTGGTATTCCTGGCCGGCGCTCCCTCTAATTTACTGGGTGCAGACCTCAAAATACCTGGGAGTGCAGCTGGATGATAAACTGGCCTGGACTGCCAACACTGACGGTCTGTACAAGAGAGGACAGAGCCGACTATACTTCACTCGAATAGTCCGGCAATGAGGCTGGCTCTACTGTGGGCACGGAGCTGGACAGTTTGACATCCGCGGCAGAGCGATGGGCGCTGAGCAGACTCCTGCCAATCATGGAGAATCCACTGAACAGTGTCATCTCCAGACAGAGGAGCAGCTTCAGTGACAGACAGAGGAGACCCCACACTATGCGACTCGGGGGGTAAACGTTAACATTCTACAAAGTTATTGTCTGTTATACCTGCCTGGCACTCTCCACCTTCCATTTTTTAACTTGCACTGCGTCTTTATCACTCTTTAATTAATATTGTTTTTATCAGTATGCTGCCGCTGGAGTATGTGAATTTATAAAGTATCTATCCATCTATCTATTATATAGCGCCTTTCACATCTATCTATCTATCCAGCTATCTAATTTGTCTTCAGTCGATGAGCCGCTTCTCTCCTTTTCCTTCAGTCCCACTACTCACTACGCTATGTGATCAGTCACAGCGACGCACCGACCAGAGTGTGACGGCTGTGGGGGTGACGCCCTGACACCTGGTGGAGTTTCGAGAGCACAGCAGTGTGACAGCGGAGGGGCCGCTCACAAGTGCTAACCCTGAGGGTCACATGTCCATTTGTGTCAGTTTGTACCGGCAGTTGAGGTACGTGTACCGGTGTCCCCCCCCCGAGCCTCGACTGCAATGACCTGGACACTTGGTGACCGACGTATGGCCATGATGGCCTGTCCCAACTGGAGCACATGACAGTATTTGACATTTTCTCCATCAGAGTCAGCAGCCCAGGGCCGCCCTGTCAAAAAGTCCAAAACCAAAACGGAGCGGAAGGACAATAAGCAGAAAAACGTCAAACGGCGAAGGCCACGCATTGGACTGCATTTAAATCAAAGAGCGCTGCGTGTCGTCGTACAGCCAGGCGCTCTGCTCATCCATGGCTCAGGTGGTCTTCATTTTTACTTTGTATCTTCTGCTCTTAACTGTGGCTCTGTGTTTTATTTATTGTGTTCCTAAGAATTTCTTATGACTGCTTTGGACAAGTCAAGTCAAATGACACCTCGAGCTGGCTTGTCACTACATTCACAATGGCTGACACGGCACAGCACGACACCCACTGATACTTGTGATGCTTTCAAGGCTCTGCTGTTACCGTTGGGCTCGTCTTCATGTCCAGCTTTTTGGGGTTCCTTCCCAATTTTGCCCTCCTTTTTAGACCTGATTTTGTGCAGGAAATTAAGACCCGTAAGATAAAAAATAAACCACTGGGGGTCTCCAGCAAAAATAATCCAAAGGACTTGAAGTCACACAGGCCACATCAGCTGAGCCCAGGTGTTCACCGCATAATGGAATATCATCCATCCATCCATCCATCATCCAACCCGCTATATCCTAACTACAGGGTCATGGGGGTCTGCTGGAGCCAATCCCAGCCAACACAGAGTGCAGGGCAGAGCGCCAGTCCACCGCAGGGCACACACACACACCAATCACACCAGGGACAATTTAGGATGGCCAAAGCACATAACCTGCTTGTCTTTGGACAGTGGGAGGAAACTGACGCAGACATGGGGAGAACATGCAAACTCCACGAAGGGAGGACCCAGGAAGCGAACCCAAGCCTCCTAACTGCGAGGCAGCAGCGCTACCCACTGCGCCACCATGCCGCCCCAATGGAATACCAGGAGATCAAACTCACACCTTTTGGTGAAATGGGGTTGGTAAGAAGGGCACGGGGAGGGTCGTTTTTTTTCATATTTGTGACATTTGATTCTTCACTGGTGGTCCCAGCCTCCTCCAAGAGCCCACTCTCAGAAGGTCCAACATGGTGTCAAAGTCACAGCTTACAATTCTGATCCCTTTACTAGGGATCAACCCTCTAGGGACCTCCACCAATTAAAGGGTGACAAATGACAACTTTCTATTATAATCGAGAACTGATTAAACATTTTAAGATTTCACACTAGGGGGCTCTGCCCCCTGCTTACTTAGCTTGCCCACCCGGGACGCACTGCATTCCTGCCCCTTCACGTCTCTGCCGGCCGCGTTGTGGGGGGGCGGGTGACTGAACGCACGCTAAGGAGATGTGGTCCGGTGGTCCGATCAGCTGCTGCTGCCACACTGCGTGTTCTGCTTGTCATTTAAAGGCCCGCACAGCAGCCAGCGGGACGTTAAAGTGTCTCAGAGAAGATCGCGTATCAGCCCAAGATGTTTTATTATAATCGAGAGAGATTTGATGCGACTCTTCTTGTTTATTGTGTTCTTCTACCTTATCCTTACATTTATTAGGAACACCCTGAATTAGGAGGACTTGCGCTCATGCAGGCTTTTTATTAGTCTCCATGTTCTTAAACGTATGACATGGCAAGTTGAGCCGAGGGGGGTGGCACCTCCAGTGCTATTAGGGAGGCCATCAGAGGGCCGCTTTGGCATCTGTCAGCTCTCCTTCCAGGTTTATGGACTTGTCGTTCTTGTTTCTTTGGTTTATGGAGGTTTGCTTTGTTCGTTTTGGCGTTTGAGTTTTTGATTGGATGTTTTTTTTGTGGGTGAATCGTTTTGTCCAAACTCCTCAGCGCTACGCCAGGAAGAAAAAAGTGTTCTTACATATAAGAGAAACACCAGGATGAACACAGTAGACGAGGTCCGCCGAGTGCCCACCGCTGTGCTGAGACACATTTAGGCCGATGAGGCAGTAGACGTGCGTTTCTTTGCACACGTTTCTTATATTTTTCTGCTGTCGGTGCCAACCCTTGTGTTATTATGGGCTTAGTGACTTCCACATTTCCCCCCCAACATGAGGACTGACAGTTGCCACGTCTTGTTTGTCTTTGCACTCAATCGTACTCATTTTGTCACGCAGTTACTGTCACACCCTACTGAAGCTTCACTCGTCCAAACTCGCTGGGCATATCACGGCAGTCTGGCGCCGTATCGGGCATCAGGTTCACTTCTGTGTCGAGGTCTGGTGACCAATTCACATCGTCATCACTGTCACTCTGTCCCAGTTCAGCTCCCTTTATGGCTTTTTGTTCCCCTTTGTGTTCTGCCCCATGGAAGCTCCGCCCCACTCATGAATATTAATGAGTCCCTTTAGCGCTCAGACATTTTCCTCTTTTTGTTTCATCTTCAGCCTGATGGGATTCCCTCCACTAGCTGGAAGCTGGAGTTTGACGCTATAAGGCGGGTCATTTCACGTCACCCCGGCTGTGACTCAGACTTACCCGGACTTGGATAGAATTCCAAGTCCGAGGTTAACACTCAGTTTTAATGCCAAGGAGGTTAATAAACTCTTAGCTATTAAAGACCACTGTTACGGTTACTGGGGGACGGAGGTTTCATGGCTCCTCTTATTAAAATCCTGAACGCTGCCACGCTGCTGCTGTTGAGGGTGCGATGCCACACACCGCGGCACTGCACGCTGGCATTCGTGTGAAGACAGAGGAAGAAAACCTCGCTTTTGAGTTACCAGGGTGGACTGGGATGGACGAATGAACGTTTCACTTGATCTGTGTGCGAGTTGGGTTTGTAACATTTACCGGGTGTTTGTTACTCGCCTCGCCCGCTTTTAATTGTCACATCAGTAAATAACCCGTCCTCTCTAACAATGAATGTGTTGGGTTTTTTTTTTTTCATTGCTGGTTTTCTGATCCTCAATTGTTGTCATTTCACTGCAAACGAGAAGATATTGTGGCTTCTCTTTGATTTGGTAATCGTTTCCCCATCTTGTTTAGCTGCCATTTTGTTGGTGCCGGAGGTCACCGTGTTGAGACCTGGCACTGAGGCAGAAGCCCCGACGCCCTTTAAGAAGTCTCCGGATGAGAGATGGGACAGACGAGTGACAATGACAAGACTGAAGGGTCTCCCCGCGTTGGTCACATTTCTTATGTTCTGACTGCCGTGACCAGTTGCTTGTCGTGTGCCCGTCACAGACTTTCCAGTATAAAGTGGCACAATTGGGTGGTCAAAGGTGTGCTTAGTGCCAGGCAGCTTCCAGAATCTCGGCAGAATTAGGTCTGTGCTGCGGTTTTGACCTCCGTGCTGTTCAGAGACCGTCGTGAAGCCCCTAAATCCCTTCGGGACTTTAGTCCTCGTCTTGTTTGCATTTTATTCGCCTCACGACGATTCTCTGGCCTCCTCCTCACACTGACCGTGACGTAGCTGTAGCTTTTGGAAAAGTAAGTTTGCCGTTTAGTGTGTCGATAGTTCAGCAGGACGGGTGAGGATAACGAGGCCCCTCAGGATGTGGCAAGTGCTTTGGGTGGTCCGTCATTCACCAAGAGGCACCGTTCACAGGAAGCCTGCCCTCCCCACAGCGTTTATCGTCTAAGATGGCACCTACTGTCTCTGCCTCAAAAACAAACGTAATAAAACGAAATCTCCTAGCAGTGACACCCAAGTGTGAGTTTAGTGGAATCGGCAGGATTTAAAGCCCCCTTAAGTGTCCGTTTTCATTCTCTGGACACCTCACTCCTCTACGGCATTTTTAAAAGACAAGACTCCATCTTACCAGACCTCCTTGAGGCAGCTGTTCTCATTCAGAGCTTCGGCAAGCAGCCTGGCGCCTTTCACTGTCACTTTATTCTCAATTAACCTGCCAAAGATCAGAGAGTTCAGTCAGGGAGGTCAGATTAACGGTGGGCCAGCGCAGCAAAGCAGCTTTAATGGTGTGGGGGGCCAACATTAGAAAGAGTGAGGAGAAACACAAAACATGGAGGAGGAGAAGAAGAAGGAGAAGGAGAAGGAGAGGAAGTCTGCCTGTCTCCAAAAACAAGACCTGGACAAGTTGGTGACTGCGGTGGCACCGGCAAACCACTTACAGGTGACGTGACTAACAGCAATCATCTCACTGTCACAGTGCCACCTGTCACGGGGTGGCACCAAGTGGACTGACAGTTCTTCAAGGTGATGTGCTGGCCAAGCCTGAGGATCTGAGCGTCTTTGACAAGCGCCAAACTGTGATGGCCGGACGACTGGGCCACAGCATCTCCAAAATGGCAGGTCTTGTGCAGTGGTCAGTGAAGAACAACCAGTGAACTGGTGACAGGGTCTTGGGCACCTGATGCCCCTCTGGTCCGATCCCACAAAATGGTGAAATACGGCGATGAGAGAAAAGCGTCAAAACACGCAGTGCATCACAGCTTGCTATGGTGGAGCCCCCTACTGACCCCTGCCTGCCACTGCCAAGGCCTACTGTGTGCACATGAACATCAGGCTCGGCCCCTGGAGCAATTAAAGAAGGTGGTGGCCTGCTCTTACATTCTCTTTTAGAGCAGGTGGACGGCCAGAAGCATGTGTGTCATTTACCTGAGGGAGTGACGGCAGCAGGGTGCATTATGGGAAGAAGGCAAGCTGGCAGAGGCTGTGTGATGCTCCGGCCAAAGTTCTGCTGGGAAAACTTGGGCCTTGGCATTCATGTGGATGTTGCTTTGACACGTACCACCTGCCTAAGTACTGTTGCTGACCACCCACACCTCTTCATGGCAGCCGTGGCCTCTTTTAACACACTAATGGCACCCTGGCACAGTGCAAAACAGTTCAGGAATCATTTGATAGCCCCATCTAGTGCAGTGTATTTGTCACTCCAGCAGATGGCGCACTGCTGTTGAGAATCCCAGTAGTAAATGGCGTGTACCCGAGGCAGCAGGAGTACAAATCTCACTGGCATCCATCAAACACGCTGGTGATCTGCCCTCACTGATGCAGCAATCAGTTGTTTAAATAAATGACAAATTCCACTAACATCTATAAAAGGGGGCATTGCTGGCATTCCCTGGCGCCAAGTTTGAGACCCTCTGTTGGACAGTCAGTGGGCTCCAATGCGATAACTACTAAATCTGTCAGTCTTTTTATTGCCTATTGTAGTGTCAGGCTCTCGTACCGTGTTAGCCATTAAGAATGGAGTGAAAAGTCAAGCAAAATGACCCCTTTAATTGGCCAACTAAAAAGACGACAATACGCAGGCTTTGGAGGCGACTCAGGCCCCTTCTTCTGGTGAGATGGAATCCTGGTACATTGTGTCTGAAGAAGGGGCCTGAGTTGCCTCTAAAGCTTGTATATTATTTCCCATTGTAAATTTACTTTGTTATGCGCCATCTGTTGGAATACAAAATGCCATGCAATTTAACAGTACATGTGGCAAACCCCTCAGAATGGGTCTGTCACGACTGACTCCTCGGGGGCCAGGGTGCAAGTGATGTCGTGGGGATTATGGACTACAGTTCTACTGCTAAACTCACTTCAATAGCTGGCACTTCTGGACTGAACTGGTTTCTCATGGACTGGGTTAGCTGGCACTTTGTCACGGGGACTTCTCAGCCGTGACGTGCTCAAGTGTTGCTTGTTACTGGGGATTGATTACCACAAAAAAAGAACAAATTCTACAAAGTATCTTGATACAGCAAACTAATCTGTCCATCTATCCATCCATCCATTATCCAACCCGCTATATCCTAACTACAGGGTCACGGGGGTCTGCTGGAGCCAATCCCAGCCAACACAGGGCACAAGGCAGGAAACAAACCCAGACAGGGCGCCAACCCACCACAGGGCACACACACACCAAGCACACACCAGGGACAATTTAGGATCGCCAAGTCACCTGACCTGCATGTCTTTGGACTGAAAGAGGAGACCCACGCAGACACGAGGAGAACATGCAAACTCCACGCAGGGAAGGGAAGGTCTCCTTACTGTGAGGCAGCAGCGCTACCCACTGTGCCACCGTGCCGCCTATAATAGAAATAATACTTCAATAAGGTCCTAGCAGTGTCAGGAGTGTGTCGGAGGCTGTGTTTGAGCTCTATAACACACTAGTGAGGCCGCATGCAGCTGTAGGGCCGGGATATACTGGACACTGAGAACGCGTCCGCGCACACATCATGGCTGCCACGTGTTCCCGGTGCTCTTTCTGCATGATGTCAGAAGTGAACGTAACGCGTGTGTGAGTTGCAATACCAGCACAAATTCAGGTGGTGCATTGCAGCTCCAACAGGATCGATGCGTGTGCGTCAACGTCTGACGAGTGGTTAGGCACGGTGGTGCAAATCATCAAACTTAAATGCTGACATACAAAAGTATGTGCGGTGCTCTTCTTCATCATCCATGTCTCACACAGGCAATACAAGCATCGCATATTCCCCACCGTGATGACGCGATACGTTTACACGTCTCCCATATCGTCGTCTGTGGCGCTGTTGCTGTCTTTTTTTTTTTTGCACCTTTGCAGTAGCATCAAACTTCAAATGTTGTCTTTCTTCCCTCACAAAACAGCAACACCGGATGTTGTATTCTCACCAAGATGATTTCTCACACTGCCACCTGGTGGAATCCTCCAGATTTACATAAGGTATGTGTGCAGATGCAGATAACATACGGCTTGTGTCGCAGCAGCAGGATTCATGCAGTGTCGAGTACAGCCGGGCCGTTAGTCTCCACATCATGAAAAGAGAAAGTCCAGAGAAGAGCCGCATTGAGGACTGAGGGTCTGAGCTTTAAGGAGAGACGCTGAAGGAGCTCAGCCTGCTCAGTTTAAGCCAAAGGAGATGAAGACGAGAGCTGACTGAAGGGGATCAGTGACTCGTTCTTATGTTCTAATGCCATGCTCAGACTGCACGGTGACCATGAAATGACAATGACAGGTAAGAAAACGGGTAACAAGAGGGAAGCAGGCTGTGCCTCCAGTCTCATGGACTCGCCGGCCCCAAATGGCTGTGGTGAATGACGTCGTAGATTTCAATGAACTGCCTCTTCTGCACCGTGAGGTCGGCACGAGACCAGCGTGCGTACGCATGTGTCATCTCGCTCTTTGTTAATCAGAATTAAAACAGTAGGGAGGAGATACTCAGCGCCATAATCCTTGTAAATCATTATTATTGATGTCATTACCGACAGGGCCAGCACCACCATCTGGGTACAGATCATAACGGGGGGTTTGGGGTCCAGCAGCACGGGATTGCCTGCCAAGCAGCTGGTTGGCGCACTGGCCTTCAGGCAAAAAATAACTTGGCACCAGCACTGGTACTGAAATGTAAAAATTCCAACGTCGGCCCAACGCTACTGGTCGCCTCAATTCCCAGCCTCCTCTCCGGCTGCTCTTTGCCTCTTGTGTCTCGTCCTCCGGCCCCAGCGCCCCCTCCTGTTTAATCTCTCGTCTCGACTCTGTGACTGCGGTGTCTGCTGAGCCCACTGGGGGTCCCCAGGCGTTTTCGTGAGGTGGTCTGGACAGATAATGTTTGGGTTGAAGCCTTACACATCGTGACCGAGCCCAAGTCCGTCATGCCTACAAACAGCGGAGACGTGACCCCGGCTCGTGACCCACGGTGCTGCAGTTAGCCTCAGTGTCTTAACGGGTTCAGCTTACCACAAGTGAGTTAATCCTCGGTTGACTTTAATTGCTTCAGCGAAATGTTCAGCCGCTTCGTCATTCAGTTCATTCTGCAAAAGCCTGATGGGAGAATAAAAGAGCAAATGAGGTGGCAGAAAATGCCCAACATAAGACGACGGTGTTGCATCAGAACATGAAGTCCCGGATTGAATCCACTCTCCTCTTCATCACCTTTTGGCTTTTTAATTCCTGGCATTGATCCCCTGCTGGCCTCCCGACTCACCGCCCCACTCCTGATCTTTCCTCATCTTGTGCTTTTATTTCAGACTCTGCACGGCACAGCTACGTCTAAATAACATTAGCGTGAAGAGGCAATCTTACAACATAAAGACCACAGAAAAGCCGCTCCCTCGTGTACTGAGGGTCTCTGGAAAGCCCCAGGCTGTCAGCAAGTGAAGCAGTTGATGCGATGCCAGCGCCAGATAATGAAGCTCAACAAGGAGCCGCTTTTTAAACACATTGTGGACTCTCCATAATGCCAGAGCACAGGCTGCCTTTCTTTCTGCCATAGAGGAATAAAGCAGTTTCTGTGTATGTCTGTTGCATAACAGCTGGCATCTCCGACTGGAGCCAAGGCCCAGCAGAATTGGCACCGGACTGTGCTATTCAGTTCAAAAGCCTCTTTGTGTTAATGGAGACTAACATCGTGAAGCAGCCAGAGTGTGATGAGGCTGACACCTGAAGGTTCAGCACCTTGAGTCCTCCCCAACTTCTAAGAGTCAATGAAAGTCACCTACCAAAACACTCAATCCAGCGCTGGCAGGTTTACCCAGAACTCCCCTGCCCCATATCTCTGTCTCTCGGCATGCTGCCAGTCGTCCATGACCTGCCCCTCACTACCCAGGCAGACCGTTCAAATAAGGAGGGCGTGCTGCCACCTGGCATTGTTGGGGTTGTCTCTTTGTTTTGTAGTGTGGTTCATTTTTCATCAGCCTTGTCGTTTCTCCCCTGCCCTCGTATATCGTAATGTTTGTAGTTTTCCCTCGGTCCCTTTTCCTACTAATTGGTATTTAGTGCTTTAGGTGTATCTGTGCCCGTTCCTCCTGATTGCCTCACTTATTCCTGCTCTTGTTGTTAAGAAGAGACCGAGCCTGTGCCAGGATTACCATGAGCTACACGAGCAGGGCAGTAAAGGGGGCTATAAAGAGGCAGATTAGCCGCGAGTTGTGGGCACTCCGAGGTCAAAACCAGGGTGCCTAATAAGGTCAGCACACCAAGCAGTTGTGGGGCAAAGAGAGGATCAAATCCAAGAAATCCTGAGCAGAAGTGAGCCACCTCACTAGGCCGATGTAGCCAATAACCAGAGGGTGCCAACACCTTTTATGTGCTTGTGGCAATGATGTCACACAGGACTGTGACTGTGTCTGACCGACTATGGACCCCCAGAGGTTTTTTCTCCCTCATTGAAGTTTTTGTTTTCCTCTCCTCCCTTCAACTGGCTGTGGTTCGAAGATAAAACTAATGGGCGGACGCATATGCGCTCTTCGCTACATTGACATTTATTTCATCTAAAGTGACTTACAAAAGAGTTCAACGCAACCAAGTAAACGCCAGTCAGTGGGGCTGCCTATGAACAAGTGTGACAGGACAAGGTGACAGAAATCGGCCATCACAAATGAAGTCCTCAGAACAAAATGCCTGCTAGTTACAATTCCCAAATTTACAAAACCTAATTACTGCTAATATCAGTCAGACAGAAATTCAACACACAAGAGGGTCTTCAAACGCAGTTTGGATTGGGGGGCACAGCTTGTACCACCAGTTAGGAGCCGACACCAGCCACGAATACTCAAAGAGCTCGGCTGGGCCACCTGCTGTTTAAATTCCAGCAGTCCCTTTGTATTGTCTGCTGGCACCAGTGCCATGCTAGGTTATTTTGCGGCCTAGGCCAAGTTTTTTAGTGTGCCACCCGACTGTTCGGTAGCTAATCCATGTGGCTGGGTGCCCCCTCTTATTATTTGCGCATGCCCAATTTGCCTTAATGGTGACACCGACCTTGGTTGTCACAGTGGATTGTTAGCAACTGCAAAGTTGTTGTGAATGGACCAGGAGTTGTGTGTGTTTTCAAGAAACAACAGAAATACCAAACTCTCGTCATCAAAAAAAATAAAATCCTTAAGCAGCAAAAACAAGAATTTCAGGAAGTTATTACTAAAACTATGAGAACCAAACCACTAAGACAAGAAGTGGGAAGCCACGAGGCGTTACTCAGTGCCACGACTGCAGGTTTAAGTCTTGAACAATTCAGACAGGGAGCTGAAGCGTTGCACTAACTTTTATAGCAGAGTCTTCATAATGTGACGTGACGTGACGTGTGGTGCCTCCTGAGCAGTAAAATGCTGAAACTCGAAAATGATGGCGTGGCTCAATTAGGATGAAATGACAAAAATAAGAATATCTTTCTCAAACTGATCAATTAGCCCAACACACACACACACAGGTTTAGGGTCCCTGAAAAATATTCACAATAAATGACCAGAAGATAACAAAATGTTTCCCTGATTCTAAACTTTGTTACAGCACACAAAATGAATTCATAAAGCGAACTCAACTGAATATTAAAACACAAAAGCGTAACGCAGGCGTTCAGACACTTAGTGCTGTCCATCTTCACGCACTCACCAGAATATGTGCAAGGACGAGTTCTCCCTCAGTGCAGCCGCGATGCTTTTTCCTCCTTTGGCAGAAATTCCATTTGCAGAAAGACTAGAAAACAATAAGAGCCAGTCGGTGAGGTGAGCAGCCAAGAAAACATCGACTCCTAATTCGCCAGCACTCTGCCACTGGTGGACCTGGCATACAGACGGGCAATTCTTTTTGTTTTTGTAAAATTGTCTTAATTGAATCGGCTTGAGCCATACTTTTATTTTAAAAATGACTAGGGGGGTTTTGCACCCCAAGGAGACGCGGCCGCTCCTCTGAAACCCCCTCTTAAACTCTGATACAATGGGTAACAAATACAGATTTTTTTTTTTTTTTTTTTTAACCTCCTCTTTGTTCGATCAGCTGCTGCTGCAGCCGTGCTGCGTGATCGACATCTCGTGTGGCGCTTTGAACGTTTGTTTAATTGCCTGTACAGCAGCTGTCCTACTCTTTGTCTCCCTGCCTTGTCTCTCTTCTCCCCCAGACATCCTCAAACAAAAGCATTCCAGCAACTGAGTGGTTAGGTGACCGTGGCCCATCCATCCATCCACTTTCCAACCCGTTGAATCCGAACACAGGGTCACGGGGGTCTGCTGGAGCCAATCTCAGCCAACACAGGGTGCAAGGCAGGAACCAATCCCGGACATGGTGCCAACCCACCGCAGGGTGACCATGGTCTTGTTTGAAAATAGTAGTAAGGAGGGCATGACTTTAAAGAATCTCATGTTAAAAGTCACCGTCTCACGGGACTTCATACCACGACAATGTTTTTGGAATCTTTTAATTCTCGTTGGTAACACGAATTAGACGATTATATACAAGTCTCCGACTTAAAGTTTAAATCTGAACAATATATTCGATCTCTTTTCGCTGTTCCGTTGTTTCACCGAGTAATAGTTTCTGTTTGTTTGCGCTAAGCGATCTTTACTATCATTTTCGTGAGACTTTCGAATTTTTCTACTTCCATTATCTCTAACCAGCTCTGCCTGTGTATCGTGCCAACGTTTTTGAATTCTTTACGACGTTCTACTTTGTCTTTTTCTGGCTCCAGGTGTGGTTTTGCATTCTTTTCTCTCCAACGCTTTCATGTCTCTTTTTCGACGCGCTGCTCTTTCTTCTTCGCTTAGTCGTTGACGTGTCATCTAGAACGTATACAATTTTTAAGAGCCAAGAGCACAGGAAGTGAGTCTGCCAAACGACTGAGAGGTTAGATGACCGCGGTCTTGTTTGGAAGTGGTTGTAAGTAGGGCGTGATGTGCAAAAGTCACCGTCTCACGCGACTTGCTTCCAAAGGTTGTAAATATGACGTGACTTGACCGTCTCGCCGGGCGTGAAAGTGTCTCTCTGTCTCTCTTCAAAAGATCACGTCTCGTCTCGTCCCAAGATTTTCTTTTTATAATAGAGCGACATTTAATGGAGAAGCTGGATCAGCCAGTTGTTGCTCAGGCACATTTATTAGCCCTACTGGATCAGATAAGAGCTTTTGTTAAGGGCTGCTCTGCGGTGTGTAACTTGTGGTAGGGGGGCTGAAGGCTCCCACTTTGAATATCCGTCAATGACATCAAAAGTAGAATTTTAGGTCTCCAGAACAGGGACATGTTTTAGAAGTATAGAAGCACGGACACTCCTTCCTCTTCTTGGAAGACAGTCTGGGACATTACAGGTGGCCAAGATGAAAGGCCAGGGATGGAATGGAGGCTGGAGGTTGAGATGAAGAGACAGGAACAGTATGTTAAAGCGCCAACATGGAGAGGACGCACGCCGGTCTAGATTTTGTATTTTGTGATAATAAGGACAGAATCGAGGGTGTCAAGGTGATTGGACCACTAGGGTCATGTGACCACAATATAATACAATTCTCAGTGTTTTCTACGAGTGTGGATGCAAAGAAGAAAACTGCGAAGTTTAACTTTGGTAGAGCAAATTTTGAAGAAATGCAGCAAAGTCTAAAGAGGACAGACTGGGATAAGCGTTTAAGTGTGGAGACAGTCGAGGAGCAGTGGAGCAGGTTTAAAAATATTTTACATGTAATGCAGGACAGATACAGACCTAAATTAGGAATTAGTAGGGAATGAAAAAAAATAAGGCATATAAGACTAATAACTCCAAAGTGAAACGTAGAGCGTATGAGAACATGAGGGCAACCATTAAGAAGGAGACCAGGGAGGCTAAAAGACAGTTGGAAAGGAACAGCAGATAAGGAGAAAGACGACCCTAAGAGATTCTTAATAGTAAAAGAACAGACGAGGAGGAGGTCAAGTGCATTAGGAATAGTAAAGGGGGATTAAAAAATACAAAAAACATTTTCTGAGGTCTTCACAAGTGAGCCAGTGGATAACCTCAGAGCAGTAACAGGGACTACTAAGGAGGTACTGAGGGATTTGGAAACTGTAAAGAGAGAAGAGCTACTGAGATTAAACAGGCTTAAATCAAACAGATCACCAGGACCAGATAAGATTCACCCTCGAGTTCTTATGGAGGTTAGCGAGTTCGGATATAAACCCTTAACACATATGTTTAGCAAGTCACTTTACACTGGGAAATTCAAAAGGACTGGAAAATGGCAAATATCATCCCATTATATAAAAAGGGTGACAGGGCATATTGAAGCAACTATAGGCCAGTAAGCTTAACATGAAACATCACAAGAAAATTAATGGAAAGAATTATTAAGGATAAGACTGAGTAACACATGGCAAGGACAGGACAGTCAGCATGGGGTCAGAAGAGGGAGGTCGTGTTTTACTACCATGCTGGAATTCAATGAGGAGGCCACAAAAGGATCCGAACAAAGTGGAGGAGATGAGATTATTGATGTGGACTTTCAGAAAACATTCAATAAGTTGGGCATCAAACTAAAAGAAGTGGCAGTTCAGGGTGATGTCTGTAGGTGGGTGCAGAATTGGCTCAGACACAGGAATCAGAGGGTGATGGTGCGAGGAACCTGATCAGAATTAAGAGTGGTGACCAGCAGGGGGCAGTGCTGGGGCCGCTGCTATTTTTAAATTATATACAGTAAATGATTTGGATAGGAATATACAGTAAGGAACAAGCTGATTAAGTTTGCAGATGATACCAAGATAAATGGACTGGCATATAATTGAGAACTGAGAATACAGAAGGACTTGGACATCAGACAGGCTTGGGCAGATGAAATGTAATGTCAGTAAATGTAAAGAATTACAAGCAGGAATTAAAAATGTGAGGTTTGAATACACAAAAGGTGGTCTGAAAATCGAGAGTCCACCTTGTGAGAAGGATTTAGGAGTCATAGTGGACTCTAAGCTATCGACTTCCCGACAGTGTTCAGAAGCCATTAAGAAGGCTAACAGAATGTCAGGTTATATAGCGCCTTGACGTGAGGAGTACAAGTCACAAGAGGTTCTGCTCAGCTTCATAACACACTGGTGAGGCCTCATCTGGAGACCTGGGTGAAGTTTTGGTCTCGACTAAAGGGGATGAGTTAGAACGAAAGATTAAAGAAGTTGAACCTTTTCAGTCTAAGATAAATGAGATTAGGAGGAGACCTGACTGAAGTGTTCAAAGTTATGAAAGGAATTAGTCCAGTGGATCGAGGCGGTGGCTTTAAAACACGTTCTTCAAGAACAAGGGGAACGGTTGGAAACATTATAAAGGGTAAATTTCACACAAATGTTAGAAGGTTTTTTCTTTACTCAGAGAACCACAGACACTTGGAATAAGTGACCAAGTGGTATGGTAGACAGGAGGACTTTAGGGATTTTGAAAACTCAACTTGATGTTATTTTGGAGGAATTAAGTGGACAGGACTGGTGAGCTAAAGCTGAATGGCCTGTTCTCATCTAAATTACTTTAAAGCGCAGATTCCACCTCGTGTGCCAAGGACTGGATAAACTAATGTGGCAGACGCACATTCAGTTTCTCTGCTGCTCCATTCATGCAGGGGGCCATGATGACATCACATCTGTATCTCTGCCATTCCATCCAAGGGCCATGCTAAACCACGAAGTGGCACCTGGGGGCCTAAACAAGATGGACTGATTATTGACAGGTTGTGTGTATGAGTATTGTCACACTCATTTTACTCCACTTATATTTTGGGCAGAACTGAAAACCTTACATTAACTTATGAAGAAAAGGTGCACTTCCTCTCCTGCCTGTTATGGGTCTCTAGCTAAAAGCCTGGGGTTATCAATGTAAAAGAATCGGAGACATATTCGACTACAGTACAATGTCAGTCGACCCTGGCAAAAGTAAGCATACAATGGCTAAAGATGGGATTTGGATTGTTCTGTTCAGGATCTACGTAATAAAGAGTCTGAAATGGAAAATAATGTTAAATAGGACCCTGCTATGACAAAACACCTGGTGAAGAATGTCACATCATGACCCTCCTCAGTCCACGTGGGCCGAGTATGGCCATATTGCCAGTTTCTCCTTGAGATTTCCCAGGGACTGCCTGGCATCTCAAAAGATAATAATAATAATAATTCTTTGCATTTATATAGTGCTTTTCTCACTAAAGCGCTCAGCAATTACAGGTTAAGGGGCAAAGTCCATTCTGGCATTTGCGGGATTCGAACCAGCAACCTTCCGATTGCCAGTGCAGATCCCTAGCCTCAGAGCCACCACTTCAACAAGACCAAGGCTTGGCACAGCTCCTGCAGCAGGAGTCCAGCCAGAAAGGGACCTTTCCATGTTCTGCTCATTTTGTTCATGTAGTCTCATTCGTTTAGTCACGACCAGTAAATCAAAAACTCTTCCTGTATTCCTCCTACTGCAGGTTTCATGTTTGATTTTTCAGTCCAGGATCTCCATTCCAGGCCACTGGCGTAAGCTTTTTCATGGGGGTTGACGATTGTGGTCTCTCTTTTATGGGCAGCAGAGTCCAACTCATCTGATGTGCTGCTGTCAGCAGTTGGATGCGGAGGCTCTGTGCCTAATTTCTTACACATAAATGTTTTCAGTGGACCACCCGAGACAGACTTTGACATCTGTGTGGAAGATTCAAGGTGACATTGTTGGCTGTACCTACAGTTGTGCTTGAAAGTTGGTGAACCCTTTAGAATTTTCTATATTTCTGCCTAAATATTTTCACTCAAGTCCTAAAAGTAGATAAAGAGAAACCAGTTAAACAAATGAGACAAAATTATTACACTTGGTCATTTATTTATTAAAGAAAATGATCGAATATTCCATATTTGTGAGTGGCAAAAGTATGTGAACCTCACGGATGATCAGTTAGTTTGAAGGTGAAATTCGAGTCCGGTGTTTTCAATCAATGGGATGCCAATCAGGTGTGAGTGGGCACCCTGTGTTATTTAAAGAACAGGATCTATCAAAGTCTGCTCTTCACAACACATGTTTGTGGAAGTGTATCACGGCACGAACAAAGGAGATTTCTGAGGACCTCACAAAAAGAGTTGTTGATGCTCATCAGGCTGGAAAAGGTTACAAAACCATCTCGAAAGAGTTTGGACTCCACCAATCCACAGTCAGACAGATTGTGTACAAATGGAGGAAATTCAAGACCATCGTTACCCTCCCCAGGAGTGGTTGACCAACAAAGATCACTCCAAGAGCAAGGCACACATGTAATAGTCGGCGAGGTCACAAAGGACCTCAGGGTAACTTCTAAGCAACTGAAGGCCTCTCTCACATTGGCTAATGTTCATGTTCATGAGTCCACCATCAGGAGAACACTGAACAACAATGGTGTGCATGGCAGGGATGCAAGGAGAAAGCCACTGCTCTCCAAAAAAAACATTGCTGCTCGTCTGCAGTTTACTAAAGATCAAGTGGACAAACCAGAAGGCTATTGGAAGAATGTTTTGTGGACGGATGAGACCAAAATAGAACTTTATGGTTTAAATGAAAAGCGTTATGTTTGGAGAAAGGAAAACACTGCAGTCCAGCATAAGAACCTTATCCCATCTGTGAAACATGGTGGTGGGAGTATCATGGTTTGGGTCTGTTTTGCTGCATCTGGGCCAGGACGGCTTACCTTCATTGATGGAACAATGAATTCTGAATTATATCAGAGAATTCTAAAGGAAAATGTCAGGAAATCTGTCCATGAACTGAATCTCAAGAGAAGGTGGGTCATGCAGCAAGACAACAACCCTAAACACACAAGTCGTTCTACCAAAGAATGGTTACAGAAGAATAAAGTGAATGTTTGGAATGGCCAAGTCAAAGTCCTGACCTTAATCCAATCGAAATGTTGTGGAAGGACCTGAAGCAAGCAGTTCATGTGAGGAAACCCACCAACTTCCCAGAGTTGAAGCTGTTCTGTACGGAGGAATGGGCGAAAATTCCTCCAAGTTGGTGTGCAGGAATGAGCAAAAGTTACCGGAAACGTTTAGTTGCAGTTATTGGGGGGTCACACCAGATACTGAAAGCAAAAGGTCACATACTTTTGCCACTCACAAATATGGAATACTAGCAAAATACCCGCGCTTCGCAGCGGCGAAGTACTGCATTAAAAGTTTTATTAAGAAGAAAATTAAACCTTTTTAAACTGAGGGAAAATATGCCAATAATTATTTGTTAAGGATCTCTTTGTATACCACGTTGTCAGTTCGGCCCTCCGGTTGTAACATGACCAAGCTGTGCGCTGAGCTTACTCTTGAGCATGTAACTTACAGTTGGCCATGTGAACAGTAATCTTGTTTCAAATCTCACAGCTTGGATTGCTGCTGTCATAATCAGTTTGAGGTTCATGGTTTGTTTCAATTACGACAGTATTTGCAGGACTTGTGTTGAAGTGACATTCGGCATCTGTCAAGCGTTGTAAGCATACAACCGGTTTCATCGATAACTTCACATCCAGCTTTTGAGAGTTTAAACATTCATAAACATCAAAGTGTCCACTACTCAAATCGTCACCTTTGAATCTAAGATGTTTAAGAGGCATTGGCAGTTGTTGAAAGGTGTAAAATATTTGGCCATTTTGGTACACTTGAAAGTGACAACCGAACAATTCAGCGGCAGCCATCAACTCACATGCAGAACCACAGGTGAAGGGCTTAAGCATTTCACTCTTCTAGTGCTCCTGTGTAGTCTAATTATCTCCTGTACCGTCATCAGTCCACACCTTGAACCTGTCCCAGTCATTCAATACATAAGACACAATGTTCCTCCGGATATCAAGAGTGAGCCTGATATGGCCGTGCAATATGTAACAAAGAGAATGGAAAAGGCAGGTGCCATCTCCGGGCATGGAAACCACTCGGTAAGTGACAGTTCTTTGATCGATGGTGATCACCTCGATAGACATGGTAATGGGGGTACGGTTGGAACGATAAAGGAAATGGGTACCTGAACAATGTAAAGTAAGTCTAAAATACCTACACAATAACTATAATCGTAATAAACGAACAATAAAACAGCGGAGAAGCCGTGGATTAAATAAAAAGGCTGTAGTTATCAGCAGGGAGACGTGAATCCCGTGGCGAAGCAAGGAAGGGAATGTAGAGACCGGAGCGACGGACGGCCTTATATAGGCAGGCAGCCAACAACGTGGGAGGCGTTGGGATGGGGGACCCAATGCCACCTCACACGGTGACCGAGCTGCAGGCTATGGACGTATATATGTACGTAAGTAGGATTCAGTTAGCGTTGGGAACCCGCGTACCAAATTTCTTGAAGATGGGCCCATAAGTAACAAAGACCGTTGAAAAGTTCAATATGGCGGCCGACAGTGGCATCATACCACCGAAATAAGTACGTACATTGGTTTTGGTTAGCGCAGGGAAGCCACCTATCAAATTTCGTGAAGATGGGGTCATAAATAAGAAAGTTCAAGATAGGGACGTTGTCGACCGTTATGACCGTTACGTGTAGAATTTCTAAATGAAACCTGCTTAACTTTTGTAAGTAAGCCTTCTACCTACACAGGAAGTTGGAGAATTAGTGATGAGTAAGTCAGTCATTGAGGGCTTTGCCATTTATTAGTATAGATTCAATCAATTTCCTCAATAAATAAATGACCAGGTATAATATTTTTGTCTCATTTGTTTAACTGGTTTCTCTTTATCTACTTTTAGGACTTGAGTGAAAATCTGAGGATGTTTTAGGTCATATTTATGCAGAAATATAGAAAATTCTAAAGGGTTCACAAACTTTCAAGCACAACTGTAACCCTGAAGTCTATTTGAGATACCTTAAAGTGCATCTAAGACATCTTAAAATCGATGTAGCGTTGGATGCCTGTAATTCATTTAAGATGTTTTAAATGCCCTTTCAGATAACTTAAACTGTGTTCTGAGATCATTCTAAATGTTCATTTGGCTGTCATAGCACTAACCACCACCCGAGTTTATTATTTAGTGACAGATTTATCAAGAGCGGCTTCTAAATCTCGTTTCCTCATGGAGATCACTGATATGTTCATCGACTCGCTGGCCCGGTGGTTGACAGCTGAGCCATTAGGTCACAAGTTCATTAACAGCTCTTAATTTAAGAGGATCACCCGCTTGCCTTGTCCTAAGCTATTAAAACTGTTACGTTTATGTAACCTTTTCCTGTTGCATTACTACTGCACAATACCTTAGGTTTGTTAGACTTGGGTGATTCTTCAGGGCTTCAGCAAAGGCTTTTGCTCCTTCATCTCCTATGGTGTTCCCCCACATTCTGATGAAAAGAGGGAAAAAGAAACAAACACAAAATGGGTGAGATACCCAGGAATGCTGGTCACTGGTCATCAGTCCTGTGTTACGACAGACACAAAGACCGAGGATTATTGTGAGAAAAGAATAAAACAATCAGGAGATGAATTACGTGAAGGAGGAAAAGAGACAAACAAACAGACAGACAACCAAAACACGAGGGCAAGACAGAAATGAGTAGGCGTGGACCGAAAGGAGTCCAGTCAACCAAAGCAGAGGTCAACACTACGGCCTGCTTGGTTTGAAGGTAACTATCAGTACTAAGAAGTTCAAAGATTTTCTCCATTGGAGAGAAGTGCCACACGACCACTGCCATATTAATATCAGCATTGCCAGTGGTGTGTTGGACGTTATCTAGAACTATCTAGAAGGGTACTTACCCAACGTCAAAAATGGACTTGCTCTTCTGGATTGCACTGGCAAGATATTTTCCTCCTTCACTTGTAATTCTGTTGTATCCAATCCTAATCACACAAACAGTAAGGTCACCTCTGGTCACCAAGTGGCACCCACCATGTCCTAGTGCTGCAATGTCATGTGCTAAACTCTCTGGATCACGCACATAACAAGCCCATTTTATAGAGATAAATATTTACTTTTAACCACAGTATTTAATTGACTATTTTATACTTTTAAGCGGAGGTATTGGTTGGACCTTGTGAATTCAGCACTGGCTTTGTTTTGTTCTTATTTACTTTCCTGTGGTTTACTTTCTTTTTGTGTTTTTTCTCTTTTTTCTGGACTTGAGAACTGCAATTTCATCCTACTGTATTTTAGACATGGCTGGAATGACAAATAAACTTGAACTTGAAGATGGTGTTACGGCACACAGCTTTTGAAAACTGATGCGTCAGTGCCCACATGGACCTTATGGACTGCTATTGCCCAGGGTTGGCTCCTCAAGTGGGGTTTAAAAATAAAAAGAGCCCCCCCCCCCCATTGTGAAGGTGGTAGGTGGGATGACAGTGAGTTTGAAAAAACATCATGTAAGCCATACAGATCATCGAGGTCAGCCCACAAACCACACGTTATCGGACCACAGGCCAAACTACTACTTCATTTAAGGCAGGTATCAGATACTTACTTTAAAATTCGAAGGCATGGACACTCCTCTACTATCTTCGCTACCATGCGAGCTCCATAATCTGTGATCTGATTCTTGTAAAGTCTGAAACACACAAGGAGAATTCCACACGTTCAGTGAATAACCACATGCCATGTCCGACATTTTGAAGTCTGGCACTTTCTACTCACTAATCCTGGTGACATGTTGCATATTGATTAGCACATGCAAGTCTGAATTTCACTGGAATCCCATATGTGGCACAATAAGGTCCCTGTGAAGAGGGTCTCATCTATTTAATTATCTAAAGGAGAGATGTCATTCCTTCAATGGCAGAGACTCTGTAGCCAGAGACTGGCATAGACTGGCAATAGTCTCAGTAACTCATTGTGATATTTGGTGCTCTGTATTAATTGACATTTCAGCACCTTGAAAACATGAAGGCCTCTTCGCTTAGATTCTTTAGATGTGTTTTATCGCAGTGGAGCGGGTCGCGCTCCAAACAATTGTGCTGTGGTAGCTGCTGGTGGCCTGCCATGGACCTGTGACATCTGGATTACAAAGTCCCACTGAAGGAGCTCCTTTACATCCTGAACTAATAACATCATCTGCAGTGCAAATGTCTGAACTGCGACACAGCATCATGTGACTCCATGACGTAACGGTGACTCACCCCGATTCTGCCACTTGTAGGTGTGCTCCTACGTGTGAGTGAGAGCTAACAACCAATCAGCCAGTAGTTCAATGCATACAATGTGAACTGCACAGAAGGAAGAAAAGAGAGAGTTCTGGGCTGCATAAACAGAGGAGAGGCTCGTCTGGCTGACGTCACACATTTTTTGTACGATGACAGAATGGAAAAAGAAGGGTGGCAGCTCTGGCTCATCTCACCATACCTGGAATTCATTTGTACTGCCACAGGTGCCATATGGTGGCACATTAATTAGCTGTGAAAATGAGGCAAGACTTGAAAATTCAGAGCTGTGCTGAAAAGTTCTGTCATACTCTGCACTTCTTAGGCAATCTGACATCCTGAAGGAAACGAGATATGCCAACTGTAGTTGCTAAGTTGTGAAGTGTGCCAGTGGCTTTAATTGCATAAGTTAATTGGTGAGTAGCCCCCTGGGATGATCGGCCCCCTGTTCCAGGGTTGTTTCCTGCATTGTACCCACTGTTGCCAGGATAGGCCTTGGCACTCTGCGAGAGTTAATTACATTAATCAGATTTCTGAAGGTTATTCTCTATACCTGTGACACTTGCTACTAAAACGTAATGCAATAACGGGGCACTAAAAGGCGGCATCTATACATTTTTATCTGTAAAACGAAAAAAAGAAAGTGTGTGGTAAAACACAAAAACAATCATCTGTTAGCTCATTTATTTATTTATTTTATTAATTTATTTTTATAAATGACGCTACCAACAGATTTCCATGTCATTACAATATTCTGTGATTTTTGCTGAAATTCTCTTTCCTCTAAAAGATGGCACAGACTCTCCATATTTCTACTTACCCGAGGATGCTGATGACTTTGTGTTTGACCAGCTCTTCAGCCAGGACTTCCACTCCGGAGTCTGTGATCTGATTAACAGACAATCTGAAACAAACACAGGTTTGTAATTGTAAAGTGACATCATCTTCTAAACCTTCAGATGCCCGTCCATCCATCTTTCCACCCCAAAATTCTAAACTTATCCTAAAGACATTCACTTTCGGATGTGGCCAACTTGAAGGAAATCCAGGACTGGATGGACACCTACTAGAGAGGAGACCTGTGCTTCTGAGTAACGTTAGCCTGTTACGGGGTTGTGCCAGTTGGTGCGTCACATCTGTTTCCTCACATTAGGGTACTGCTGTCCGGATTCGGCTGCCGATTCCCTTGTGTGAAGTTAACCGGTTTGGACTTGTATTCCACAGAAAGCTCTAAAAGTGGTATGTAACATTATTGGACCACACAGAACTATCCAGTTGTTTTACTGTGAATGTTTGGATATATTCACTTTGAAGGGTAAATACTGATAGCTTACTGTTGTGGGTACAAAATCTATAAGTTTTAGTCTATCTTTTCATTATATTTTGCTGAAGACAACACTAGATGAACTTAAAACGCAGGACACACCAAAGCATATCCTCGTCCCAATAGTACCTCACTTTTAAAACGGCTGTTCAGACAAAAAGAGGAAGACATGACGATGCCTCAGACGATCAATTACTTTATAATGTGAGAAAGGATGGGCATCTGGGACACGTTGCTAAATGGGTTTACAGCCTGGGAAAGGTAGACATGCTAGTAGGTACCGAGCAACATCAAAACATTTAATTGTTTGGGAAAAAACGGACGTGTGAATTCATTCATCATATTAACAGCTAGCCAATTGGAACATCTAACAATAACATCTTGGGAAACCACCGGTAGAATTTTATAATAAATATGCCTCATCTGAAAAGCGACATCAGAGGAGATAAGAGCGAAGTCAGAGGAGGACGCCGGCAACGTGCGGCCATTTCCATCTGATCATCAGAAAAGCATCACATTAACAACTATGAGTGTTAAGATCACAAGCCGCCTGCGACGTTCATCTTTGTCATCTTCACTTTTTCGTAAGCTTTTTCTAAAAACTATATATAGCCAGACTTCACCATCAGTCTTATTTTCTATTATTCTTTGTTCTATTTGATATTATTATTATTATTTATGTAATAAATACCACACTGCGTTTAACTTTCTATACGTTGTCTTCATATTTAGAATGATTGAAGTAATAAGGTATAATTCTTTGAGCACCTGGAGCAGTGAGGAAGTGCCATATGATCCGAGCTGCGGACAAAGGGCTCAGTCCAGTAATGAAGACTGCGTTAAAGTAAAACATTCACTGGTTGATAAATGGCCTTTAGCCGGAGATGTTGAGTCTTTGTATGTTTTGAATGTATTCTTGGAGACCAAAGGTAACATTTATGTCTGAGATATCGCACATTGTTCGTGCCTATGATAAGTAAGTCTCTTGGAGTACTAGAGAAAGCGCACTGTGCGTGTGTTAGTCATAGAGTACTCATGTGGGTTAAAGTGCAGGGAATGACGTGCTGTGTGTACGTCTTTCATACGGGACTTTTGTGGTGAGGGTCTGTGTGTCTGCGTATGTCTGTGAGTGTGTGTGTGTTAATTTTAAAGTGTGACAGTAACAAACTTGACAAGTACACTTACCTTAAAGAAAGCAGGTAGATGGAAATACCACGAAATACACTTACACAGGAGGGTTGGCAATCGAGGGGTTTATAATTACCCTATATACTCGCATATAAGTCGGGTCTTGAAACCCCAAACATCGATCATAATATCAGACCCTGACTTATACACCCATTTAAAAATACGACACTTAATTATTTTTTTGTATTTTACATATTCTTGCCTCCTCCAATCTCACGCCAGTTTCTCAGACACATTAAAGTTTATTGCAGCAGTGCAGTTACCAATTTCTTTCACCACTTCAACGACTTTTAATTTAAAACCGGCTTTATATTGTCTTCTGATCGAACACTCCATCGTCAATAAGGGATGCTCTTACAATAAAGGTGTATGAGGGTGTGAGATACACAGTGCGAAGGTCAGTTTGGTATAGTTCGGGTATCACCGTGTGTTCATGTAGGCACAATACAAAGAAAGAAAAAGGCCATGTGCTCCGTGGTTACTCTCTCAGATGGGTGTTAGCATATCGTAATCTCTTGGACCAATAGTGTCAGTTTTCCGCATTCAACTTGTACAACCAAAATTATCAAATACCAGAAATTATACGGTAAAATCAAGCTCTGACTTATCTACGAGAGAACTTCAATGCGAGTATATACGGTAGTGTATTGTATTATTCCACTGTTTGTTATTTTAATCTACGCAGCACTTCTCCCTCTACAATTTCCAAATCACTAAGTGCCTCCTTAGCAGCCCTGCTATTGAGAGGGGAAGGGATTGGATGGAAAGTGATGAGGGTCCGGTAAAGCTGGATGATGGCTAACCTTTTCAAACATTGTCCACCTCTTTAACGGGCGGTACAGCGTGACTGTCGTGTCCAATACAGACCAACTATTGTAGACGGTTATTTTTTGTCCCCAAACATTTATAACAGTTTATGGCACCCATGACTTTCAGACTCTTACCTAAGAACGGACAACTTGCTAAAACACGGCTGGAGCTCCTTTACACCATAGTCATTCACGTTGTTGTTGTCCAAGTCAAGCCCGATGCTTTTGCGGTAATGATGCAAGACAAAGTTGATGGCACTACAGTCAGCAGAATACGCATTGCAGAACGTCAGTCTTATGTAATTAGCTGAAATACCTTTTGCTGTCAGCTTTCCAATTTCTTCACTTTGTGTCTCGAAAATACATCGGAGCATCCAAATAAAAGTTGGCATGCAGTGTATTTTGTAGCCCTCCTGCTCCGATTTGGTGCGCGGCAGGCTTTTCAAATGACATTTCACGGTGTCTGACAGAAACGACTTTAACATCTCCCTCTTCCTTTTCAGCATTATGGGAGGCACTACGTGCTCGAGAAGGCTAACGCTGCTCCTGGACAGCAAACCACACAGAAAGAGGTTGGTGAACTGGAAGTGTTCGTTGTTTTGAAACGGGTCTTTTCCTCTCGGTTTGGAAGAACTCAGGCAAGATACAGATGGGAATGTTGGAAAACACCGCGACTTGCTGTAATTGCATTCTGTAAAAAATTTCAGGATGTCTTTGGAGTCAACATGCTCATCAACCACCAAAGCAAAAGCAGTAAAGAAAGACTGGAGGGTTAAGTGAAGGAATTCGAAGGTGGACGGTTCTCCACATCCATCGTAATGAGCGACGGGTCGGAGGAAGCCCAAGCAAAGGTCCTTCTCTGCAATGCAGCAGGTGGAGATGCTCTCCGGGTCAAAGATGAAGCGGCTTTGCGCCATTCCCTTGTGCGCCAGCTTGGCAAAACCAATCAAAGTCTGCTTTGACAACCTGAAGGTTTCACTTTGGCACCGGTTATTTTTCTTCAGTGGGCCCGGATGAATCCGTTTGTTCAGAAATACTTCAGTCATCAGCAGGAAGACATTGGTGAGGGTCACGTACATTGAAGGCAGCTCACATTGGTCGTAGACAGCCTGGAAATATTTGAAACATTTAAAAATGATCCAGCAGAACAGCGGAATGGAACAAAGACTGCAGAGGTAAGGGTTGGCGTCCAACTGGTTCAGCACCAGGGTGCGGTAGCTTCTGTCCTTGAAGTGCAGGTTGGCATACAATGTAAGGCCGTCCTTAGAGAACCCTTTGAGGACGAGTTTCTTTCTGATGACTTTTTGCTGAATTTCTGTGCCACTCCTAGCGGTCAGGACCTTTTTAGACCCCTTTAATAGCTTCCCTTTAAGGAGGTTCATAAGTAGAAGAAGCGGATGAGTCTTCTCGTCAGGTGAACACACTTCAGGAAATTTGCTCAGATCGCACTCGGACTGGATCTCGTCGTAGCCATCAAAGGTGAATAAAACTGACTCCGGAAAGTGGTTGATGTATCTGAAGACCTCGTCATCAGGATCTTTGTCTGGATAACATGTGTATTTAAAAAGGAGATCTTTTAAGGAAAGGTTGTCTGTGTCCTTGAAGACCCCAAACATCCTGCAGCGGAACGTGAAGAAGAACTTGGCCTCGATGTTTAGCTTTTTTCTAGACCACAGATTCTGCAGTTTTTGCAACAAAATGGATTTGCCAACACCAGCGTCACCAATAATTAAGATGGTCTCCGCGTGCTCATTAAAGACGCCGTGGTCTCCAAACAGGTCCGTCAGGTGGTTCAGGTAGCCCTGGCTCTCATTGCGATCATTCATTATTTCAATAAGGGTGTCGGTGTACATGTCGTCCAGCAGCATCTCCTCTCCTTGTGTATAAGAGATGATAAACTTTGTGTCTCGTTCCAGCTCATCTCGGAGCTTTTCACAGTATTTGCTCACTGTGGAGAAAGCAGAAACAATGAGTGCGACATGCAACAGAGTATGAGAAAGGTGCTACATAAAGGAAATGTGACGACATTGGGGCCCGGAGCCATACCACAGGATGGCACAGCACAGCAAGCTCGGACTACGTGAAGGGCGCTATATGAAAAGAAAATATTCCTGAAGCAGAAGATCCACAGACAGTCCATGAGGCTGGCAGGCTTTGAGGTTTTTTTGGTTCATTCTAAGAAATATAAAAATCTTTAAAAAGAAAGATGGAACAGCTGCATTAAAGCTTGATATCGGCGTTGTAACTGATAAGTATGGGCAGGTTGGTTTAGTGTGAGAAAAACACCTGGAGATT
The DNA here is from genome assembly GCA_026402145.1 of Polypterus bichir lapradei. Lineage (NCBI taxonomy): Eukaryota > Metazoa > Chordata > Cladistia > Polypteriformes > Polypteridae > Polypterus > Polypterus bichir. The sequence continues at coordinate 1,984,913 of JANRMT010062841.1, read as the reverse complement.
CAAAACGTATCTGAGAATTGAGAGTCAGGCACAGGACAAAACCAGGAGAATCCCGGAGGACACCAGTCGGAAAAAGGCGGCATGGCAGGACATTCAGGAGGGTCCAGGACTTTGAAAGATGGAGCATTTTACATGTTTTAATCAGTTATCATATTTTTGTATTAGCGAGTCATAATCAGACATAACAGTGATAACAGAAATTAATTACAGGAGATTCAGAAAATATTCAGGCCCCTTCACTTTCTACACACGTTATTTCTCCATTTAAAATGAAATCAACAACACAGTAAAGTAAAAAAAAAAGTGAGGGGGTCTGGAGACTTTCTGAATCCATGAGTTAGTAGACGCTATTAAATCCACACGTTCAAACATCACTTTATAATGTCATGTAGGACTTGTCCTGTGGACCCCAGAATGGCTTATGGTGCGTCAGGAGACAGGAGTGTCCAATTCAAGTTATTTAAAAATGGCTGAGGTCCTAATGTTAGTTGCTCAGACTAGTTGTGGAGGATCTAAACAGCATACCTGTAAAGCGTTGTCGATAAACGACAGTGTCTGAGAAACACTGACGTGTGAGAATATGTGCTGCTGTGAGGGCGTCTTCAGCGTAACTTAAAGACTGAGGACGGGGTGACGCTTGAATAATTCCTTACCTCTCACATTCACTTCTAGATAAATGACTTTTTTTGTTGTTACTATTCCACTTAACTTACCTCAAGGTGCCAGAGAAGCAATTTGGTGTACCAGCGACTTGAGTACCAGTGCCAGTGCCACCTCTGCTGGTGTTTCGCTAACTTATATTGGGACTGTCAGATGAGTAAAAGAGGAAAATTGTGAAAATATTCAAGTTAAACTGACTACTCTCAAGGTAAACATGAAATAGTAAACTACTCCAGAAACGAAGCGGAGTGTTTCACTCTTTTTAAGGCAAGTGTGAACTTTTTCCAATATTTTTCAATGAAAGATTTTGAAATTTCTGACATTTGTACAGCAGGTTCTATCTGAGAGATTTCAAGAAAATTCAGCTCTCATGATAAACTTCTTTGAAGAATAAGTGTGGCAAATTTCAACAAAATCAGTCCACTGGGAACCAAGTTGTGTTATGCAGACAGACAGACAGACATGGCAACCACAGTAGGTGCACTCGTTCCCTTCATAATTTGAATTTTTCTGTATTTCTTTATGCATTTCTTTAATTATTTGCTCATTTACTAACTTCAGTGACTCTGCACACAGCATTAATTACAACTTGAAATGAAGACGGTCATTTTCGCCTGTCAGAGTGGAGAGGACGGCTTTTTGATTGGTGAATCGCCAGTCGAGTGGACGTTCATCTTTTCACCATCTTTACAGAAGACATTTCAGATGCAGACTCCTCATGATGAACTCAGAACCTCCAGAATTAAAGTGCACATTTTGTGCAGTAATTCCAGACAACTCGCAAACTCACACGCCTTAAAATCACAAAGGCAAGCAAATTGCAAGAAACTTTGAAATGAAACGTGCAAAGAACACAAGGATTTAGGATTTGAAGGTTTGGGTAGGAGGAAAAGAAAGCAACTCACCACACCGGCCCACAGGACCTTAAAAAGGACAGCAGAGGCAGCAAAACTACAATTCTGCAGTCCTTAATTTATAGCTGACAGTGTTGGCGAACAATAAATAAATAAATACACGTATTGTGAAAGGTGACCATAAATCATCGTCTTAAATGCAAAAGGGTGGGAAAAAAAGACAGAGAGACCCCCTGATAAATGCCTTCACTTTTGACCACCCATATTATTTAAGAGGACCCTTTCAACCTGCCGACTACCACCCTCCATCCCCCTGCCAAGATTACTGCCGATTGAGAGTCGCGTTTCATGTCAAGTCGGTTTACAGTCGCTACGAAGCAGGAGGCTGTGATTCTCATATCTTTACTGCTCTGTTTCTCACTTCTGCTCTCTTTGTGAATCAGCTATGAGGCGCTTTAAGACAAGAACACACCGCAGCCTCGGAGTTAATGTCATAGTGGCTACCGTACGAGCTACCTTGACGTTCAAGTCTGTTATTTGCATTTCTCCAATTTAGATAACATGGCGTCCGTCTCCAAACAGACGACTGTTGAGAAACCTGCATTGTGGCAGGGAGTGGGGTGTAACAAATCTGCCCGCCACGCCGAAACGGGTCGATTGTTACCGCTAACCTGTCCTACTTTAAGGCAGATGATAAAAAGGATAGGCTAGTATGGCACCCTGCAGCGCACCACCGTACACACCTTTTTAAAATGTTCAGTTCAAACCTGATGACTTAGCATTTACAATATGAGAGAAATAAAAAATAGCTAGTGGTCAATATCCATAAACGCTGAGAAATCTAAAGCCAATTTCCACTGACTCAATCATGACAAAATCTCCCGAATCATGTGGTCTTGGGACTTGAAATTTGGAATGTAGGTGACCCTTGGCCCATAGGTGCTCGCTTAGAAACGGTTTTAAAAATGTCATAGTCCAAGCACATTCTGCCTGTCTGCTTTTCACGAGAGGATTACTTAACGGACTTAGATCAGGTTGTTTTCTATAGTTTGCTTGAACTTTCCGGTTGATTTTGCGACTTCTCTCATCACGCTACGTACCGTAGTTCACTTGCGGTGCCGATGTATTTATGCAAATCCAACAGAGTGGCTGTGGGGGTGAGAGCAGGGGGGGGGCGGGGCCTTCCTCATTCATTCGTCAGCCTCTGTTCGAGTTAGTGTACGTCACACCACATGTTGGAGCGCACCTCGCCTCCGTTTAGCTAGCGATACCTGTTTGTTCAACAGACATTATCATCTAGATACTGTTTGACGTATTTGAGAGAGAGATCAGAGCTCCGTGTGTTTTAGAGGTTACCTGCTGACTGCCAGAAATATCACAGCCACATGCTTATCACTCTCCCGTCAGAGCTGAACACGATCAGATACAGTGCCAACGTCTATTGATTATTAAAGTTTGTCCTGTTTCATTACTATGTAGGCGAAGAAGCCACGGGGTACAGCTAGTGTATTATAACAAAGAAAAGACAGGAGGAGAAAAGAACAATAACAATCCCTTTCATCCGAATCCCCCTCCCCCCAAAACCAAAAGTAACCCTTATACATGCCAATACAAAAATATATACGCGGTGAGACACAAAAATAACTGGACGGGGCTTGGGGCATTCCTGGAAAACCATCTGGAGGTCGGCTGGACGTGAATCACATAACTCTATCCTCTCCTACACGCCATCTCAAACTGCCGACCGGCTCGGTGTATCCTGAGAAGAGCACAGTCAGGATTTGCACAACAATCGCTACACGAATTGCCACGATAATGTCGAGTGAAAAAAGCGAACAGCAAGACAAGACAAGACAAGGCTCCAGCGCACAATGCTTTTTTCCGTAAAGCAGTTTCTGACTGACAAAAAAATTCCTGTCCTCCCTCAATCATCCTCCTTATTCGCCTGATTTAGCTCCCTGTGATTCCTACTTGTTCCCCAAACTCAAAAGTGACCTGAAGGGAAGACTTTTTCTTCAATGGATAAATTGGAGACAGAAACAGGAAGCCTGTTGAAAAGCCTCAAGCAAGAAGACTCCCAGCTCTATTTCATTTAATAGAAGATACGTCTGGAGCGGTGTGGAGATCAGGAGGGGGAGTATAGAGAAGGTGACCGTGTTTAGAATGCTGGAATTCATCAAGAAATATATATTTTTTTTTAACAATCAGGTTATTTTTGTGTCTCACTTTATATATTTATAACCCCTATATACAGTATAATATATATACACACACACACATACATACATACAGTGTGGCAAGTGGCTGGGGGTGGTACCCAGCCGGGACGCTCAGGAGGACCAAAGCAGGACTTGCGCCTCCTCCAGACCACAAGGGGGCGACCACCCTGGTGGCTTTGGGGACCACGGGACGGAGCTTGGATGCTCAACCCTATAGGGGCCCGTGGTCACCGCCAGGGGAGGAGCCCTGGCCCTCAGCACTTCCGCCACACCCAGAAGTGCTGCGGGGAAGAAGACCAGGGACACCCGGAGTGCTTCCAGGTGTGCAGCTGATACTTCCGCCACACTGGGGAGTGCCAGCGGAAGATTATCGGGTGGCACCTGGAGCACATCCGGGTGGGGATTATAAAAGGGGCCGGCTCCCTCCGTTCAGGGGCTGGAGTCGGGAGAGGAGAAGGACAGAGCCTGGTGGAGAGGAGTGGAGGCGGTGAAGAAGGCAGTGTGAGAAAGGCCTGGACTTTGGGGGAGTTTGGGGTTGAGTGTGCACTTTATTGTTGTAAATATGTATAATAAACGTGTGTTGGGTGAACCATCGGTGTCCGCCTGTCTGTGTCCGGGCTGTGCTTCACAACAGTAAGAATATCACTCCCCCAGTTCCCCTTCCGAAGCTCACATGTAAGTCCAAAGTTCCAGCCCCTGATGTCAGCAGGTGAAACGAAGAGTATAATTGGATGCTGACCCCAAGCCGTGAAAGTCTTAACTCTATAAAGCTATACAGACGGTCTGCGCCATGATAAAGAACAGTAAGGTCTTCGTGAAGCTAACCCGAGTCCATGGAAAATAGCAGCACACCAAATTCACAAATCAAAAGAGAATCACCGCCTTCCACCTAACAGTCAGGGCTTTAGGAGCTCCAGGACCTCTTCTCATGGCCCAGGCAGATGCTGAACTGCTTCGTTCGATTTTCCCCTCGTCTTCTTGGCCATCCTCTCTCTCTCCTTATAAAACGGCGTGCTTTATGCAAATCGCTCCCAGAAAACAAAAAAGAAAACCGGATGTCCCGCCCTCCGGGGCGCCGCTGTCGAGTACAGTCCGTGAATACAATCCACACAAAACCCAGTCGGCAGCAGAAAAACACAATTACTTTTGTTTATGTGGCAGCGCTACGGGGGTCTGTGTGGGTATTTTATTTAGTGACTGCAGACGAGCTTTATCACGAAAGTGGGGGCCAGTAAATATGGCGCTGGATTTTGAATTGTCGCTTAATGATGTCACATATCACAACATCTGGGGTCACAATGCCTGCAACGAATGGGCCGCTACATCACAGCAATAGAGCACCAACATGAGGAACACAAAACACAGCACCTTCAGAAAGTCGTCAGGCCCCTTGTGCTAAAATTGTTTCAATTCATTTCTCTCCGTCATTCAACACAATCTTGAGAATGACAAAGTGAAAATAGGATTTTAGAAAGAGTTACGAATTTATTACAAATAAAAAACGGAAAACACCCACAAAACACACAAATTCCGACCTTTGACACTTGAAACTTTGCTCAGGTGCATCCCATTCTATTGACTGTCACTGAGATGTTTCTACACCTTAGCAAAGGCACACACCTGAATAGAAAGTCCCGCAGGTCAGCAAAAACCAAGGCGTGAGATTGAAGGAGCTGCCTGTAGAGCTTAGAAATGAGATCATGTCAAGGCCTGGGGAGGCCTACAAAAACATTTCTGCAGCACTGAAGGTTCTCAAGAGCGAAGAGGCCTCCTCAATTCTTAAATGGAGGAAGTTTGGATAAACGACAAACTGGCCACCCAGCTAAACTGAGCGATCAGAGGAGAAGGGCCTTGGCAACAGAAGTGACCAAGAACCCATGAGGAGTGACAGAGGACCTCTGTGGAGATGGAAGAAACTTACAGAAAGACAACCATCAGCACATCATTCCATCCACTGATCTTTGCTTATGGCAGAGCGGCCAGATGGAAGCCCCTTCTTAGTAAAAGGCACATGGAAGTCCACTTGGAGTTTGCAAAATGGCACCTGAAGGACTGTCAGATTGTGAGAAACATGATCGTCCGGTCTGATGAAACCATAAATGAACTATATGGCCTCAAGTCTGGAGGAAACCAAGCACCGTTCGTCACCTCCATCATACCAACAGTGGAGCTTGGTGGTGGCAGCAACAGGGACTGGGAGCCGAGTCAAGGGTGGAGGGAAAGCAGAACAGAGCAAAGTACAGAGATAACCTTAATGGAAACGCACTGCAGGGCACTGGGCACCTAAAACTGGGCTGAAGGTTCACCTTCTAAAAGCAAAAACAACACAGAAGTGAATATCGTTGAGTGGCCTAACAAGAGCCTGGACCTGAAAACACAAACAGCCACCCACTGATGGTCTCCGTCCAACCTGCCAGAGCCTGGGAGAGAAAATCCCCAAACTCGGGTGCGGAGTGTGTGAAGCCTGTCACGTCAAACCCAACAAGACTCCAGGCTGGAATGGCTGCCTGAGCACAGGGCCTGAATACCTGAGTCTGAGTGATCCCTCCGTTTTACATTTCTAATAAACTTGTAAACATTTTTAGATTCCAGTTTTTCGCATTATCGTTATTGTGTGCGGAGTGTTGCTTGTGATTTTAGCAGAAGGATTCAAAGTGAGAACATGTGCAAAAAGTGAAAGGGCTTGAAGACTTTCTGAGGGGGCTGTAGATAACGGTGACAAAATAAACCCAAATATGAAAAGTAAAGAGAAACAAATCCTCCACAATACAAAACTCCGACACAAAATGGCAGGTCCGGCAAACAACAAAAGGGTACAGTGAAATGAAATAAAAATTACACGCCGTCGGGACGATCACAGATGTAAATTCATTACTTCTACAGTACAACTCGACGCTTGCCTTTTATACTAAACCTTTTGTTTATCCTGTGTCTCTTTTTAATGGTTTTATTTACTTATTTTTTTGCATGTATAAGGTGCAGCCTGAGGATGTGTGACTATCTTTGAAAGTATGAATGGTGGGCCAGAGTTGGAGAAGAAATAAAGCAGGCAAAAAAAAAAGGTAAGGCTCAACGTAGTGCATTTACCTCGTCTCGCTTACTGGGCTGAAACGTTAACTGGCACAGACGGACGACGTGCTGAACGCTGATGGCCCTGCTATGCGGCCTGTCTCACCCTTTCGATATTTTCTGCTGTTCCTGATGGTCCAACAAACCCATCCTTCACACTACCAGTAAGTAGACTGTAATTTATTAAACCAGCTTCAAATAGAGTTGCAGGAAGGATTTTCTCCTTACCTTGAAAGTTCCTTATGCAGTGTCAATTGTCACCATGTCTACTGCACTAATTGCCTTTATTAGGACACAATTAAGGAAACGAACATGACAAAAATGACAACCAGTTATCCGTACCTGCCCTATCAAAAGACCGAGTGACCAACAGAAGGGACAGAAACAATTTGACACAGGCAGCAGCAAACTCACAAACTCACCCGGATCTGTGTTCAGGACGGGTATCTTCTTAATGTCCTCCAGTGGCTGGTACTGAATCTCCTTAAACCAGGGCCTCAGGTCAAAGTAAGCATCATAAGCTTCATGCAGAATGTGAAGAAAGTACTGGCAGGCCTCCTCGCCTTTGCTCTGCACCAGTTCCAGAATTTTCCGGACCTATCATCATTAAAGGTAAAGATTATTAAATTTTAAATTAGTAGACAAAAAAGCAAAATAAAAATTACAACAAACAATGCTAAGGAATCTCTCTTGCAGAAGGTATTAAAAATAATAGTCTTTGCAGTCCATCAAACTCTGCCTTTACTGAAGGTAAGGTTATGAAATGTTAATAAACTGCTTGCTTAATTACAACGTACGTAAAGAAACGTTTCAACAAACTAAGTTAAAACTGAGATGATAGCGGACTGTAAATAAACAGACAGGAAAGGCACTATATAACAAATAGGTAGATTGAACTTCATGTGTCCTATGAAAGGTGCCGCCCAGGAACCTTACCTTGCCAGGACACCTACTGCGTGGAAGGACACGGGGCTTTGTCTGCCCCTCAGGGCACTAGATGGCAGCCACTCTGGGTTGCGGCATCACCACAGATTACTAGAGGGCATCGTAAGAACTGGAGTTTGTCAGCTCAGCCCTGTTGGGTTCTGTGGGTGCCGCTGGGGGCTCTGGTAGGACTGGTGAGGCCTACTTTATTGGGCTCCAACGTTACCTGGAATTGTTTCTGAGCCACACCACAGCTTCAGGGCTCCAGAAGTACTTCCAGGGATTACACAAAAGGAGCTGCCTGTCACTACCCATGAAGCCAGAGAGGAGGAAGGAGACAAAGCCTGCCTGAGAAGTGGAGGAGGCAGTGATACAGAGATGAAGATAAGAGAAGAAGTCAAAGACAAAGAGTTGCTGTGTGCTGTTTTTGCTAATTCTATTGTGTTGGTGCTGTAGGAAACTCCACATGAGAAGAATATAACACAATAAAAAGCCTTTGCTTGCTGCAACTTTTGTCCAAGCCCGTCTCTGTTGGGTGTTTGGGATGCTGAAGCACCACCTGGTGGAGGCCACCGTCCCCAGGGGGATATTTGGCTTTTTACAGAAGTTTAATAAACGGAGAAATAAATAGATGTGTGTGTGCGCATGCATATAAGAGGACCTCCTCGCAGGCTCAGTCGAGGTATGTAATAACCTGCCAAGACAAGAGATGGCGCTGCCACTAATGCTGTCGTCTCCTTCTTTTCCCACAGTGCTGAGAAGTCACCCGGTGAAGGCATTTAACCCCGCCCCTTCTGGTTCAGCCACCGTTAACCCCCGGGCATCCTGGATGAAGGTGGCCAGACTGACCCACTGGACGGAGCTTCACTGAAGTGACTATTTCCTCTCATCACTTTGAATTCCTTCTTGAAGAGACGTACGCCAACTACCATTATTTTGGTTAGTTTTTGTTTGATATTTTTTTTTCACCCCAAAATCTCTTTGCTGCAATCCTGAGCTGTCACTCCCGCACGCGGCCACAATGTATAAACACCAGAATGGCTAAAAAAAGATAGGAAATCTTCTGACTCGGCACTTATAGTCACAGTGGTGCATTATGCAGGTGTACTGATGTACTGCACATATAATTTGTAGGTTTCAGAAAATGTAACATGCTGACTGGCATCAGCCGGGGATGGTATAGGGGCCAAGTCAGCAGTAGTATCAGCTGGCATTCTTTCATTCAAAAGTGCAATTCGTAGCAATGTTCAGTTTTCCAAATGTAATCAGAGTGGTCTGCTGCACACACCTTGCTATTTCAGCGCTGGTGGACAAGTTACATCAGTTAGGGGTGCATCACCAAAAGAATAAGCTGGCATTACATCATCTACTGCAGGAGAGCCTATAAAAATGGCAGTTCTGCATAGTCACAGGTGTTTTATCCAGCCAAAGGCAAGCAGTCCTATTAAATATAGCGAGTCACCTCAAAGAGCCACGTAAAGAGCAGAGAAACGATCCGTTGTGGCGCTCGGTGAGTCTTCAGAGAACGAATTTGCTTATGTAAATAGAAAGCATTTTCACTCTGTGTCGCACACAATCATGGCTTTCTCATACCTGAAGAGATGTGGTTTGGTGAACCTTACCCTGAACTACCAAACGATCACCCAAATCGGACAGCAGTATAACTTAATTTGTATGTAATTAGCAGAATGTTAAAATCAGGTAATCAGATACAGCATTTATTTTTTTAGCCAATTCATTTAATTTGTGGTCAGTATCACATGGCACAGCCCTTGTATTCCATTGGCCACATCTCTTACAGCACCCTCTACTGCATTGTGTGACTTCAGAATATCGTTTGTCAGCACACAGCCAGATGATCACCCAGCAGTTTCCAATGCAGAGGTGAGCATGCAGACATCACACAAAGACATGCTTGGCACAGCACCACCATAATGTCACTGGCATGGGGTTCAGCTTGTGTAAAACAGAATAAACAGACGGTGGGCTGCGACTTACCTTTTCTCTCCGACTTTGATATCTGACCACTTCATTTGTATTTCCAGCACTGTGAGACTTACTGAACTTGAACTTCTGAGCACTCTGTACAACTCGATCAACTTCCTTATGTTGCTTATACCACTGCTTAAGCCAACTAATAGTATGTTTTTCCTTGCCTCCACTTTGCATTTTTTTTGCCATTGTATCTTAAGAAAATACTGAACAGAAGGGGCTATTTACATTGACTTGCATATTCAAATATGCACAATTCTGGGAGGAGCCAGGGTGGGGCTGTAGGCGCATGCGTGCGCATTAAATTTCACGTTCATTGGGATTTATAAAGGGGAAGTGTGTGGAACTCGGCATCCGCACAGTTTTATGCATCTGGATTTTTTCTGTGCATACACACATTTCCAGCTTTGTCCGTACACCATGTTTTAGAGAGAATTCTACGCACAGCACTATATATACAAGCCCCTGGTGTTTCTGCTGTCTCTCTAAAGGGTTTGCTTTGTTTTCTCAGCCTAATGCTAATGATGATGATGGCCTATTTTTACTTGCATAGACTTCTATTTGAGAGTTCACAGTGACAGCTTCCAACTATAAATTCCACACAAAGAAATTAACTCCAAACCTTCTACCTGCGTAATATTTCATGAAATAATGAGGGACCTGCTGTCACCTGGCTATGGAACAGCTGGTCAGACAAATGTCCAAACAGTTTTGAGGCCCTGGAAATGGGGGGACCTTGTATAAAATGGCTGTCTTTTCTAAACAGCTCATTTGATACTTTTGGTAAACCCCTTGAATTAAAACTGAAAGTCTACATTTCAATCTCGTCTTTATTGCTTTGTTTCAAATCCATTATGGTGGCGTACAGAGCCAGAATTATAACATTTGTGTCACTGTCCAAGAACTTATGGACCTGACTGTATGGCGGTGCACCAAAGACGTCAACTGCATTACTTCTGGGGCTGTGCTCTGTGGCAGCTGATGTCACGCTGGGACAACAGCTATTCAAGATGCAGGGCCACAGGAAAAAACAAAATGGTGATGGACACGGTGCAAATGAACTTTTAATAACGTAAAACAAACTTTAAAAATATGATCCAGTGCCTCAAAAACCAAACTGGGAAAGAATCTTTATAAAGCTTTCAGAAAATGTCCAGACATACCGAAATCCCAACAACAGATGGCCCGCACTCAGCACTGGGACCGGGCAGATTGGGTTGTAATGTCCATGATGAGCAGCTCAATGGTTGGGACTTAGCTGCATTATAGACGTTATTCAGCTAAAAATGACTCCAACATTTCCCGATTTATGTAGAAAGGTAAAGCCATTTGATGAATTAACATAAAAAAGATGAATTTTTTAAATTTTAAAAAGAACAATATTCAAAACAAATTTGAAAGTCTTGTTGACAGGCCACATTAGCAGCCTTGGTGACATTTATTTACAAAATGAAGTCAAATACCTGGTCGGTTTTGGTGGAGGACCGCATAATGATCTCAGCATCTTCAGTGCACAAGAACTCATTGTGGATTAAGTTATCCAGAATGCACTTGGTGTTCTTGATGGTGCCGAGCAGCCTCTCCCGATGCACAGTAAGCAGGCGATGGCCGGATATCGAGCAGCTGGTGTTTTCCACAGCATGGCTGTCCAAGGCATTCATTTCTGAAACTTCATATCTTCTTGTTCCTTTTCACATATTTCTTATTACTTTTCCATCGGTGGTTGTGGTCCACACACCGAGTTTAGTCTCCTCACCGGTCTGCAAAAAGAATCATCAGCATCAACATATATTGTAACATCTCGACAAATCTGCACTGCTGCTGTTATCACACAGCCAGCAAGCACAGTAAGGCTGGAGAACAGCACTGGAAAAGCTGGCTGCTGGGCATGAAGGATGAAGAGTTTGAGGGGCAGAAACCTCCAGTGGGTTGTATAACAAAGGGTGAGCAACGTGAGGTGGACAGGAGAAAGACAGTGTGGCAGGTGAACGGTACGCGGAGGCCTTTCTTCGAGTGACAGAAGGAGCGGGAATCTCGGTGTGGGCTGCGGGCACAGAGCATCGGAGAGGGTTGAACGGTTAGTGTTGGTGTGTTCTGGGAAGGACGTGTGTGGCATACTCTGGGGCTGAAACACGAGAGCGGGCTACAGAGACATTCGTAATGAACTCTGGGGCTAGAACTGCCGGAGCTTCCTGGAATTTAACCTTCGTCCTCTTTATGGGGAGTAGCAACTTATTATTATTAAATAGTTAGAACTTTAGAACAATCTGGACGAGAAGAGGCCATTCGACCTCGAGAAAACTCGCCAGGCCTGTCCACTTAATTCTTCCAACATAACATCAAGTTGAGTTTTCGAAGCCCCTGAAGTCCTACTGTCTACCACACTACTCAGTCACTGTGAAATTTACCCTTAACAAGTTTCCAACTGTGTCCCCGTGTCCTTGGTGAGCTCATTTTAAAGTCACCGTCTCGATCCACTGGACTAACTCCATTCTTAATTTTAAACACTTCACTCAGGTCTCCTCTTCATCTTCTTCTCCTTAAACTGTAAAGGCTCAGCTCTTTTAATCCTTCTTCATAATTCATCCCCTGTAGCCCTGGAATCAGCCGAGTCGCTCTTCTCTGGACCTTCTCTTGTGCGGTTATGTCTTTATGGAGACCAAAACTGCACCCAGGACTCCAGATGAGGCCTCACCAGTGTGTTACAAAGCCTGAGCAGAACCTCCTGTGACTTGTACTCCACACATCAAGGCGCTATATAACCTGACAGTCTGTGAGCCTTCTTAATGGCTTCTGAACACTGTCTGGAAGTCAATAGTTTAGAGTCCACTACGACTCCTAAATCGTTCTCATAAGGTGGACTTTCAGTTTTAGACCTCTCATTGTGAATTCAGACCTAACAAGACTTAAACCTGATGCAAGCGTTAGGCTCAGCTCTTTTAATCTTTCCTCATAACTCATACCCTGTAGTCCTGGAATCAGCCGAGTCACTCTTCTCTGGACTTTCTCTAGTGCTGCTATGTCTGGTGGGCCCAAAACTGCACACAGGACTCCAGATGAGGCCTCACCAGAGTGTTATGAAGCCTGAGCAGAACCTCCTGTGACTTGTACTCCACATGTCAAGGCGCTATATATCCTAACATTCTGTTAGCCTTCTTAATGGCTTCTGAACACTGTCAGGAAGTTGATAGCTTAGAGTCCACTATGACTCCTAAATCCTTCTCATAAGGTGGACTCTCGATTTTCAGACCACCCATTTACATTTTCTGATGTTAAATTTCATCTGCCACAAATCTGCCCAAGCCTGACCGCTGCCCAAGTCCCACTGTGATGATTCACTAGATTCTAGACTACAGTATATGCCAATCCACCTATCTTGGCATCATCTGCCAACTTCACCAGCTTGTTGTTAATATTCCTATCCAAATCATTTATATATATATATTTTAATTCTAGGAGTGGCCCCAGCACTGCCCCCTGCTGGACGCCACTCTTAACTTCACCCGATTCTGATGAAATCCAAATGAGCCAAACACCAACAGTAAAGAACTGAAGAGACAACAGTCGGCTTTAATAGGCTGAGGGCGGACCTTAAGCTATTGGCCCCGCCCCTTAGGCTCAACATAAAGGGAACAGGGCACAGAACAAATCAAGACATTATTAGCATAATACAGAAATATGAAAGAATTGATAAAAACAATGTTCAATAATAAATACAGTACAAAGAATATAAGTATAAGTTAAAATCTTTTAACAGAAAAACAAAATAAATAAATAACTGGAAGAGATAAATGGGATTAACTCCGGTCTGCACCAGAAAAGGCACAGTCTATGGATGATTTTAGAATTTAAAAAATCTCATTCAGAAAAGTGATGAATTAAAAGATGGATACAACAAAACTTTTTTCCTTGCCTTCTTTTAAAATTCCAGATCACCTAAAGCCAAGCTCTAATGACACATGACTCACAATGCGTTTCTGAGATTTTCACTTACTAATACCCGGCACTGACATCTGGATGATATAAACAATTTATGAATATTTACGTCATCAATGCAAACCAAAATCATTTTTAACTTGTGATGAGCTAAGGGCGACCTTTCTGACTTCTCTAAAAGACGCGCCTTTGCTTGTTTGCCAGCTGCTTTCCTTCTCCATTTTGAATTCATCCTTCCCTTTGCGCACTTCTTTTGTGAAGGCGACTTCCAGTTTCTGTCTGATGCACACTTTCCACGTGGCCCTGTGGGAGTTCAGCCTGAGGCGACACCTGCCATTTGGTACCACCCAGAGGCATCGCCTTCCTGTCCTGGAGAGCCCCCAACATACCAAGCACACCTTCTTGTACAACTGAGGATCTTCGACAACCTCCACCCTTTGCCTTCTGCCAGTCCCTTCAGTTTCCTGCTGCTGCCGAGCCCACATTTCTACTTTTATGTTAACCTTCCGCTTTGACAAAGGAGTCCACCACGAGGGCAGGGGGTCTGAGGGCCGAAAACTGTAACGGTCCAAGGTGAGTGCAAACTGGTGACCCGGAAAGACAAAACTGGGGTCAGAAATGAAATGTAATGTGAAGAAAGGTGCCAGTTAAGACGTAGTCAGGAGGGCATCAATTACCTTGAAACATGAGGCCCAAAGACGGAGTAAAACCACCACAGACCAGTCAAGTCAAGGCAAGTTGGGGAGCATGCACTGGTACAGCGTGTTGCAGCACCCACCACATGACGAAACGACTCGGTATCCCGGCTGGCATCCCCCCCAGGCAGACACACGGTCCAGTCCCACCCTCCGGAAATGACCCTCTACCTGCCGCAGCCAGGTGTTACATGGGCAACCCCTTGGCCTGGTCCAGCCACTCGGTGAAACGCGCCACATGACCGTAGTGCCATACTCAACGCTCCCTCACAATGCAGGTCACGTGCCTCATTCGGGATTCCATGAGCAACACAAAGTCAAACTAGCAGGACCCCAAGGACCCTCCAAAGTGACACACATGAAGGAGTCAAGTCTTCATCTCAGGTCACTGGATAGCGTCCATGTCTCACAAACAGGAAGCACCAGGACTCTAAAGACTTGGTCCTTCGTCCTTTTGCTGAGATATCAGGAGCGCCACACACCCCTTTATGACCTCATGACCCATCAGTGCTCTCCCAATCCATCTACTGACTTCACAGGAAGAGTCACCAGAGTCACATGAATGTCACTGCCAAGGTAAGTAAACCTCTCAATGACGAGGTCGACACTCTCACCGCAGACAGACACACTGCTGATGGCCGAGCCCAAGAGGTCATTAAAGGCCTCCATCTTGGTTTTTATCAGGACCCTCGCCAGCCCAGACACTCAGACCCCTCACTCAGTCTCTCGAAACCCCCGATCAGAGCCTCCATTGGCACCATGAAGACCACAGCATCGTCACCAAAGTCAAGATCCGTGAATCTCTCTTGACCAACAGATGCCCCACAGCCGCTGGACCCCACAACCCTGCCCAACGCCCAGTCCATGCAAGCACTGAACAGAGTAGGAGCAGAACACACCGCTGACGGACCCCCAGAATCAACTGGGAAAAACACAGAGGGTCTGCCTCCACTCCGCACAGCACTCACTGTACCAGTGGACAGGCCGGCCATGATATCCAGCAACCTCGAGGGCATCCTGTGAAGTCTCAGCTCGACCAAATAACCATAACCCTAATTTCAACTTGGTTGATCAAAGACCAGAATTTAAAAAAAAAAAAAAAAAAGGTACCAAACTGAAATGGAGACCACCAGAAAGAGGAGGACGAGATTCCGAAACCTGGGAGCACCGAGAGAAAGCGAAGAGGCAAAGCGCAGGCCCAAATAACACACAACCCTCGCCAATGGTGGGATTGCCCAATAACTGAAATTATATGGCATCTAAAAATGAGAGCCAAGGGATGAGGGTGACTCAGAGGAAGAGGGTGTGGGCAGAGGCAAGCGCCACAAGGAGCCTTGGGTGGTTTGGTCAATGGCCGAGCAGAGGGCAGGGTGAGAAGCACAGCGAATGTCCTGCCGCCCGTCATTCCAGTGTCTATCTGGGGATGGTGTGGAGCTGAGGGAGCCTGGACTGTAAGTGGCGCCAGTCCACGGCGGGGAGTGACACTGTGACGCCATGACCACTAATCAGCTGACCCGGGGCAGCAATCCCAGAGCCACAGGGGAGACAAGCAGAAGACAACGAGAAGCGGCCAGCGCCACACAAGTCACCTTTCACTGGGTCCATCAAACTGTAAACCTAAACGGCCTTCCTGCTGTGACTCGAACGTCTGCTTTTAGTGCCAAGGGTTTCAACTTTCATTTTGCAGAGTTTACAGAAGAGTCTCATCTTTGGCCCACATTAAGATATTAGTCATCAGGTTTGCCCAGATTACAAAACGTTTCCTTACAACTGTTACAAAATGAAGGCAGTTTCTTCACATTTAAGACGCAGCAAAGGCGTTTCAATCTTTGGTATCAAACAGAACTGGTAAACGTAACGCCGGAAGCAGGAGGCCCAGCCATTCAGCTGAGACGGAAGAGCAGCAATGAAAAGAGAACACGGAATAAGAGTGACAAAGCACAAGTGACCGATGTGACATCGGTGACCCTCAACACAGTCAAGCGGAAGTCGCCTCTTCAACAGAAATTTCAAACGGCAAACTAATCCGATTGTTGGAGCTGCACACAGAGGTTCTGTCTCAAGACGGACGAGTTCACCGATGCTCTTCAGTGGGAGAACACGCTGCTCAGCACACGTTAATCAAGATGTCTCCACGAAAAGCAAACTTCACCAACAAACTTCATTAAAGAAAGCAGCAAAATTAAACCTCTGGGAGCCGAGTTGTTCCAGTTTGATAGACAAACAGACACGAGGATGATGGTAGGCGCATATGGCGTATAAGAAAGTGCTACCCGTCTAAAACAAGTTGAAACTTAAGTAATCGACACAGAATCCGGCGTTAACATTTGCAGTGCACCATCTGTACTTTGTAATGCATGTAGTAATAAAATATGCCGCATTTGTCATTCCAACAGAGGGCGCACCACAAACATTTGAAGCATAAAATATGCCGCATTCGTCGTTCCAACAGATGGCGCATCACAAACACTTGTACTATAAAACGGATTGCATTTGTCATTCCAACAGACGGCGCATCACAAACATCTGTAACAATAAAATGCATCACTACAAATGTTTGTGATGTGCCATCTGTTGGAGTGACAAATGCAATGCATGTGTCCCCCTTATATGCCATTTGGCACAGGTTTTATAAAAGCAGTGGTAATGTTTGTGAAGCACCACCTGTTGGAATGACAGAGACATTGCAACTAGATGGACACACAGACACTCATTCTATAAAAGGTATCTTATGGTGGCGAGTGCAGCAGGTGCCCTGTGTTCCACATTGATCAATGAACAGAAGATGTTGAAGTGTGGGGTGTTGGTCCAACAGACACTCGAAAAAAGTGCTAAACTGGCCAGAGGAGAAAGTCTAATCCGTGTGTAGCACTGGTCAGTAGAAAGAGTGAACATCAGGCGGGCAGAACACACAACATTTGATGTCACATTTGCTGCGATCATCTGCTGTTCATTACGCCATCGTTTGTGTAACGACTGCAACAGGGAGGCAGCAGTTTTAGGTGAAATGGAATCAGTCGATTGAATTTTACATAAATAACCAGCCAATGGTCAAACTGGGAGGACGAGATTCAAACAAACAGTCAGGATGGGAGACAAAAACCGCAAGATGTACCAAAATATTTCACATAATCCAAACCAAAGCTGCGAGATGTAAATCAAAGTCGAAGAACAGAAATCAATGCGTAGTCACGGAGAACACTTTGAACGCGAGGTGCGAGGCAGTCGAGGGGCGACGTACGAGAGAACTCCAGCACCAGTATACGGCCTCAATGGGCGCAGCTGGCATGCTGGTGAGCTCTGCTGCCGCGTCTCAGTTGCCTACTACGGTGCTGCCATCTACTGGATTTTTTTTTTTTTTGGATGTGACAGCTTGTGGAGTAAAGTGATATCGAGGGACAAAGAGCTGCTGATGTCTGTTGTGAGATGATAATGACGGTAATCGAGATGGGATGACATGGGACCTGCTGGCTCTGGCAATGACGCCGTCCCTGCATCACGAGGTGTCTGACTACAGGGACTTTCTGCCACCCACTGAGCGTAAATCATTACCAACTACCAAGCGTGTTGTGTCAAGTGTGGACAACACAAAGAAACGCGTTACATGGGTGGCACACGTCCTCCTGAGCCTTCAAATGGAGACTTTAAGTCGTGCTGTTGATAATAAAAGCGTTGCTTTCTAGCACATCCCTTAACATTTTTACGAGTTTTGATGGAGTTCATCGTTTGTCACATACACATGGGCCTCGACTGCAGCATCCTTCCAAGAAATGGGCCAGCAGTCAATGTGTTAACTACGAGGGTTTTCAGTTGGGAATCGGCCACAAACTCGGACAGTAAAGGAGAACATCATGGCGGACACTACGTCACGTGTCACGCACTCTCAGGGATCTCGTCGAGCAACTGCTGGGCGTCTCTGCTTTGCAAACAGCAAACAATGGTGGCATGGACACCAAAACAAAACACAGCCTCAGGGAGACACACTTCAAAACGAACATCTTCAGAAACGTCCTAAATCGAGAAACAGATGACGCAATGACATTCCTTTACCTCGGAAGTCCCCTGAATTCGACCTGCCAAGGCCTAAGAAATAAAAGAATACAAAATCCAAAGTCCCGATCATCATGGCAGTTTCATTGTTACCGCATAAGCAGGTGACAACTAAAGAGCAGTCAGACACTTCTGCTTACTGCCCAGCTGGTACAAACACGGGCAGCACAACATTGGCTCAAGACGAGATGCCAGCCTCGGTGGCCGGAGAGACTGCTGGACAGAACGGGCGCAGGCCGGGAACGCCGACGCATCACCACTGCAACAATAACACCACTGACTTCTAGAGCATACAAACGGTGGAGCTCAAAGTGCTCTAACAAGATGAAGAACGGAAAAAATATAGCAATAAAATTAGGCCACGCGAATTAACAAAGAATAAAGTCAAGTTATTAAAGTAAGGTTATGATTCGGTGCCAACATGTCCCATAAATCCCGGTTTCCTGCCTCATGCTTTCTCTTTGCCCGTTGGCCCCCCCTGTAAATGCTGTGATTTATTCTGAAACCACCAACTTGTCACACCTGCCGTCTGACTGGCAAACCTTCAGCACAGCTTTGTGCCCCTTCACCCTCCTGGCAATCCCCTCTTTTATTCAAACAGCGAGGACGACTTCACTCACACGTGACAGAAACCATCAGGCTCGACAATCCGAGTCCACACACAAAGTTTCAATTCCTGCAGCGATGCTTTCAGTTTGCCCAGCACCTCAGCCTTACTGAGCGCCGCACTCCACCGTCAAACTAACGGCCGACTTAACAAAAGCGTTAATAAGATTTAAGCCCTCGCCATTTTGCTCAAGTCATTCAGGGAGCGGGGCCTAAAAAAATGGCCTCTCCCCTCTGTGGCATCAGTCACAACAGAGACGGGCTCTGCAGGCAACATCAGCACAACAAACTGTCTGTTGGGGGCTTCATGAAACTGGCATAAGATCACAAAGTGCAACGGTGCCCTCACGTTTCAGCTGGCATTTCTCCCCTGGCTGGGGTTCAAAGTTGTGTTTTTTTGTCTCATTTTGTGCCACTAACGTTTCTTTTCTTTATCTGATTATGTCCCATGTGTTTTGTGGGTGGTTCCCCAAGGGGCGGGGTTGCCTGCCAATCACTGCCCTCCACCCTATAAATGGGAGGGCCTTCCACAGTTCCTGACGGTTCGATCAGAATGAGTTTATTAGTGGAGCGTTTCTTGTGTCTACGGTGCTTTCTGCTATTGCTTTTCGTGAGTTTTGAACCCATGCTCCGTTCTGCGACTTCACCCTTGGATTTTGTATCAGGACTTTGTTTCCTGTGGATTGCCTTGCCTTCTCCTTTTGTGTTTTTAGAAACTTCTTGTCCTACAGAGCGTCTTTGTTCAAAATAAATCTTTTATAAAGAGTATTCAAGGCCCTTTTTCGTATCTAGCTGGGGTTTTGAAGGTATTCCCCCTCCACCCACCACCAGAAGGTCACCTATGAAAGTGCTATGGAGACTCTGGAGTCACGACAGGCGGGAGTGAGGTGAAGCACCCTAGCACTGAGGAAACCCACTTCCCTGGCTTGCAGTCTCATGGACCAATCTGGGTTTGGCCGATGCCAGGAGAACGCTGCCATCCAGAGTGCCAAGTTCAGTGGAGGAGGGCTAATGGCGGGGGTTTAGGCTCGGCCCACTGGGTCCAGCGAGAGGTACTGTTAACGTGACAGCAGACCACGATATTTTAGACAAAGGCCCTTTTCTGTTCCAGCAAGACTGTGCCAATGTAGATTAAAAAAAAGACAAATACTTCTGACAAGAAGAGCCCACTCAGCCCAACAACATTTGCCAGTCCTACATCAAGTCGAGTTTCGAAGGTCCACAGAGTCCTACAGTCTACCACACTACTTGGACACCCAGTCCATGTGTCTGTAGTTCTCTCTGTGAAATGGAGGAGCACGAGTGGCCTACACAGGAGGGTACCGAACACCTATCGGATGAACTGGAATGCCAATTGTCAGCCTGGCCTTCTTGTCCAGTGTCAGGAGTTGACCTCACAAAAGCTCATTTAGTCTGAATGGGCACAAATCCCAACAGACGGACTCCACAATCTTGAGGGTGAAAAAGAAGAACAGAGGCTGTTAAAGGGGGGCAAACGCCATATTAATACCCATGGCTTTGGAGTGGGCTGCTCGGGTTTTGGCGCTACCACCTTTGGCTTTTCTTTGTGTGCCCTGTTTACTGGTAGTCATGTGTTTGTAACAGTACTGCTGGCACAGATTCCTGGGTTGTAAATATGGGGTCTTGTGGCTTTAAATGGTGTTTGCAGAAGTAGAGAGGCTTGTCAGAGTTGTAGTTTATAATGGGGGCCACTGTACCTATTCAAACAGAGAGAGATGGCTATGTGGGGACGTTTGGACTTTTCCACACACTCAGCCATTGGCAGCAGCAGCGAGAAACCATTTTTGAAGTGGCCTTCACGGTGGAGGTGGACTGGCTCTCCATTTTTTCCTCGACTGCTCTTCATGCCTCAGAGGACTAGAAACCTTCCAGCCATTTGTGGGGGGCCGCATTTCACTTTCCATTTTCCAGGAAGGAAGTTAAAAGGGGGCATTTCCATCTCATTTTTTGGACAAATGGCTGTTGTTTATCCACCGGGATCCACAAGCACTGCTTACAGTCGAGACGTCCGATATGGTCAGGGTGGGACTGAAGTGTAGACTTTCAGCTTTAATTCAAGGGGTTTAACAAAAATATCACATGAGCTACTTAGAAAAGACAGACATTTTCATATCTCACTTCCAGGGGCTCAAAAGCATTTGGACATTCGACTGACCAGCTGCTCCATAGCCAGGAGTCAGCAGGTCCCTCATTATTAGGTCTGGAGTTGATTCAAAATGTGGAGCTTGAATTAGGAAGCTTTTAGCGGTGCTACGTGATTAACGTCGTCTTGTGCTGAGTCGCGTCTTTTGTAGCATTGTCTCGTTTATGTAGTCTATGGTGCGTCTGTGTAAATGGGGGAAAGAAGAACACTGCAGGACCGAGACCCCCTCAAGGTTAATTTACCTGTCCATCCATCAAGTCCATCCAGTTATTTTTATTTAAATGAGAGGAGAGATATAGAGGGGGAAAGAAAAGGAGAGCAAGCAGGACATTACACAGAAACGCCGATCTGGGTCACCACGCACCTTCCACAGCTTGCTGCTCTCAATGCCAAACCTGTAACGATCTCGCCATTCTCACAAAACCCCAGGGTTCAGTAGTAACAGGACACACCGAGGACCATACGGTGAGACAATCGAACAATCAAGTGCCTCCATATCACAGTTACCGCTGGACAGTTTCTAAGCGGTTCAAGTTCATTATCGTGGAGACAGCCAGAGGGACCAATCAAAGGTAATTCCACGCCAGGCCAGGGGGTGGCAGGGTACACTGATCTGTCCTCAGTTATCTCTGCAGATCAAATACGGGCAATTCTGGCCAAGTCTGATGATGTCACTTCCGCCAACCTGCATTAAACCCCCGACAACCTCCCTCTGTAATCAGTTCTGTTTTGGACTCAAACCCGTTCACAACTTGAAATATATTTACCCTTTAATAGCCAGGGATTGAGTATACGGGTGGCCTCCCCAAACCCTTTTCTGATTGTCAAGAATGTTTATTTTTTATTAGTTACATATATAGAGAGATATACAGTGGTGTGAAAAACTATTAGCCCCCTTCCTGATTTCTTATTCTTTTGCATGTTTGTCACACAAAATGTTTCTGATCATCAAACACATGTAACCATTAGTCAAATATAACACAAGTAAACACAAAATGCAGTTTTTAAATGATGGTTTTTATTATTTAGGGAGAAAAAAAAATCCAAACCTACATGGCCCTGTGTGAAAAAGTAATTGCCCCCTGAACCTAATAACTGGTTGGGCCACCCTTAGCAGCAATAACTGCAATCAAGCGTTTGCGATAACTTGCAATGAGTCTTTTACAGCGCTCTGGAGGAATTTTGGCCCACTCATCTTTGCAGAATTGTTGTAATTCAGCTTTATTTGAGGGTTTTCTAGCATGAACCGCCTTTTTAAGGTCATGCCATAGCATCTCAATTGGATTCAGGTCAGGACTTTGACTAGGCCACTCCAAAGTCTTCATTTTGTTTTTCTTCAGCCATTCAGAGGTGGATTTGCTGGTGTGTTTTGGGTCATTGTCCTGTTGCAGCACCCAAGATTGCTTCAGCTTGAGTTGACGAACAGATGGCCGGACATTCTCCTTCAGGATTTTTTGGTAGACAGTAGAATTCATGGTTCCATCTATCACAGCAAGCCTTCCAGGTCCTGAAGCAGCAAAACAACCCCAGACCATCACACTACCACCACCATATTTTACTGTTGGTATGGTGTTCTGTTTCTGAAATGCTGTGTTCCTTTTACGCCAGATGTAACGGGACATTTGCCTTCCAAAAAGTTCAACTTTTGTCTCATCAGTCCACAAGGTATTTTCCCAAAAGTCTTGGCAATCATTGAGATGTTTCTTAGCAAAATTGAGACGAGCCCTAATGTTCTTTTTGCTTAACAGTGGTTTGCGTCTTGGAAATCTGCCATGCAGGCCGTTTTTGCCCAGTCTCTTTCTTATGGTGGAGTCGTGAACACTGACCTTAATTGAGGCAAGTGAGGCCTGCAGTTCTTTAGACGTTGTCCTGGGGTCTTTTGTGACCTCTCGGATGAGTCGTCTCTGCGCTCTTGGGGTAATTTTGGTCGGCCGGCCACTCCTGGGAAGGTTCACCACTGTTCCATGTTTTTGCCATTTGTGGATAATGGCTCTCACTGTGGTTCGCTGGAGTCCCAAAGCTTTAGAAATGGCTTTATAACCTTTACCAGACTGATAGATCTCAATTACTTCTGTTCTCATTTGTTCCTGAATTTCTTTGGATCTTGGCATGATGTCTAGCTTTTGAGGTGCTTTTGGTCTACTTCTCTGTGTCAGGCAGCTCCTATTTAAGTGATTTCTTGATTGAAACAGGTGTGGCAGTAATCAGGCCTGGGGGTGGCTACGGAAATTGAACTCAGGTGTGATACACCACAGTTAGGTTATTTTTTAACAAGGGGGCAATTACTTTTTCTCCCTAAATAATAAAAACCATCATTTAAAAACTGCATTTTGTGTTTACTTGTGTTATATTTGACTAATGGTTACATGTGTTTGATGATCAGAAACATTTTGTGTGACAAACATGCAAAAGAATACGAAATCAGGAAGGGGGCAAATAGTTTTTCACACCACTGTATATATATATCTTTGCATTATTTGACAGTAAACTATGTAAACATTCTGTGATCTTCTTCTCGCAACTGAAGAGGGCCCCGTGGCGGATGTTTGCCGACTGGCAGACCAACCACATGTGTTACCTGGTAGGTAACCACCCATACAATCAGATCGGGACTCTGAACATGGATGCTATGAATATCCCTCCATCCATTATCCAACCTGTATATCCTAACTACAGGGTCACGGGGGTCTGCTGGAGCCAATCCCAGCCAACACAGGGCGCAAGGCAGGAAACAAACCCCAGGCAGGGCGCCAGCCCACCCCAGTGCTATGAATATTATATATATATATATATATATAGTAAAAGGCACTATATAGCACCTGACCCGACACAGATTGGACACGGGAGGCACGTGTAAAATAAAAGGATTCTTTATTCCTCTTCAGCTGGAGGGCACGTCTTTCCTGTACTCCCCCCAGCCACAACACAGTCCCAAACACCAGTATAGCACAAGCACTCCTCCCTCGCAACCTTGTCTTCCTCCACCCGACTCTGGCCGATGAGTGGTGGTTGCCGGCTCCCATTTATAGGTCACCTGGAAGTGCTCCAGGTGTTTGATCACCAAGATCCGGCGGCACTTCCAGGTGTGATGAAGCTGTTGCCCACACGGGCTCAGGAGTCCCAAACACAGCACCCCCTGGCGGTACCTGCGGGACCCAACAGGGCTGCCCCCAACTCCAATTCCCAGGGAGCCCTGTGGGAAACCGAGGCACTACACCAGCCCAGGGGGGCGGCCATCTAGCATCCAGGGGGAGGTATTGCACTGTCCAGGGCTGCTTCCCCTGAATATAGTGTGCAGGGGCGTCCCGGCTGGGCATGGACGCCAGGCGCCTGTCACAATATATATATACACACACACAGTTTATATAGATGATATTTACCCATATCCTTACTTTATACACACACACACACGTACATCTCGAATATACTTGAAGTTATTTAAGTTATTTAATTGAAGGCCAAACTGCCCTCCCATAGTGCACCGGTCCACTCACAGAGCTGGCACTCCCTACTGGGCGCACAGACTCATGCCAAGCTAAACGTCCAGAATGACAACACTCGTCAATATTACAGCCAATAAACCACAGACAGGAGCAGAAGTCCAAGTCTTATTTTTGAATGGCCCAAACAACTTAATGCAAAAGTTATGGCAAGAAGTAAAGTGGGCTGTGGAATTCATGAAGACGTTAAAGAAGATTTATAGAGAAGCCTCCAGAAAAGTCAAAATAAATGAGCAATAAGTGGGCAGTAATGGGAAGACATGCTGGACGGCTGTCAACGCTGCCAGTTGAGGTGCCACAGTAAAGAGCCGCTGCTGCAGCTGCTGCCTTCTGCCATTGATACATCAGCGGCAGTACAGTGTTGTACCGTGATAGCCATAGATTGATACAGGAGGACGTAGGGTGAAATGACACCTTTTATTGGCTAACTAAATAGATTACAAATGCAAGCTTTCGAGGCAGCTAAGGTGAGGCTTCATCAGGCGAGGGGTAACCTTGATTGATAAATCAGGACACAGTCAACACGTTTGAGGATCCATTATTCTCGTTATCTTCATTTTCATAAAACAAACATCTAATTGCACAGATTATTTGTATTTGATAAGAGTTATCAATGACTCCCGCACTTTAAAGCGGCTCCTTAACTCCACAAACTACATGAGCCTGCGGCCCCTCATTTATCAAACTCACAGGCACAAGACCACCTAAAGCTGCCCTGCTGTTCTTCCGAGAGGCGCACACACACATGCAGTTGTCCCCGTGTGCCACTCACATGTTCATGAATCGTGCTGCTTGTGCCCGGGCCTAACGATTCGCATGTTGTGCCGCCTGCTAAACGCCACATGTGGACCGGACCCCCACGCCGTGACCCCTCTGCCATAATTCACATTGTGAGTGAGCCGAATGAAAACAAGAAAAAGACAGAAAAATGAAAACCAGCTCCGCTTCAATGTGGCGATGGGAGTGCGCGCCGTTTTTGAAATAACCGCATTTTTATCCGTCTTACTTTGAAAGTGGGAACAAATACACGTCAATAAAACGCGGCACTTGCACAGAAGCTCGTCTTAATTTCCAAGTCTGATTTACTATTTAAGGCAGTAAACAGTCTCAGCTCAGCGGGTTCTTGTTGTTTTGTACCACAAGCCCACTGCCTTCAGATTCTGAATGTGTGGTTTTAAGTTTGAGGAGGCCAGAGTGACACCGAGAGCATCGGGGAGCAGACAGGCACCGACCTTGGATGGGGGGCTTCGTCCAGCCTTTGCCAGAGACACGCGGCTCCCTGGTGGTCTGCAGGTTTATCGATTTATTAATCAAACGTCAATAAAATTGCTTGCAAACATTTCTTGCATTGTTTGCTGTGTTTATGTGAATATTTCTGGGGAAGGGGGTCCACAGCATTCATCGGATTCCTAAAGGGGTCCGTGACTCAAGAAAGGTTAAGGATCACAGCTCTAGATGTTTCTCTGGAGCTCAGCCAGAGTGACCACCTGCTTTCCGGTCAGTTCTCTTACCAAGGTCTTCCTCCCTCCGTTGCTCAGTTTGGCCAAACGTCTTCCATTTAAGAATTATGGAGGCCACTGAGCTCTTGGGACCCTTCAATGCTGCAGCCTTCCCCAGATCTGCACCTCGTCCCAATCGTCTCTTTAAGCTGTGCTGGCAGTTCCTGTGGTCACCTTCTCTAGACAGGCCTGTGCCTTCCCCAATCACGTCCAGCCGACTGAAGTGACCACAGGTGGACTTCAAACGACATCTCAGTGCTGATCAACAGAATGGGACGCACAGCAAAGGGTCTGAATACTTGAGATGCTTCAGTTGCCATTTCTTAATAAGTTTGCAAAAATGTCCACCCTCTTGTTTTTGATTTGTCATTCTGAGATACTGAGGGCTGCCAGATGAGCGAAAACACTCATGCAAATGATTTTAACACGAGGAGGAAACCTCAACTGAGAAAAAAGTGAAAGGCTCTAAACATCAACAAGGAGAAGAAGACCACGACATCCTCCTGGACGTGCGGGGCGCATTTCATACATAAGGCTGTGACTCAAAGGGCTTTAGGAAATCACAAGAAAAAAAAAAGAAAAAATAGTCCGACTTCGTGATCAAAAATAAAGAAAACAAACGTAAAAACTTTCCAAAGCCCCAGGACGTCGGCGGAGTCTGCGCACCCTGCTAAGCCCCTCGCATGTTCGCTGCCCACCTGTCCGCACCTTCGAGTGATCGAGTCGGTCGTTTGGCTCTTCGCTCTGCAGAGACAAACAACGGGACGGAGTCCCGGCAGCTGAACGTTTCTAACCTGCCGGCAGCATTCCTAACGTTAACGCCGCCGGTCAAAGCGCCCGAGGCACGCGGCGTCCCCGCGCCCGTACAGGAGCCTCTTAAAGCGGCTTGAGCGCGAACGCACCCCGGCTGCCCCCACGGTGGGCACGTGAGCCTCGGTACCGGCCTTGCGGCATTTAGTCGGTCCGGACGGCGATGGTCAAGAAGGC
Source organism: Polypterus bichir lapradei (assembly GCA_026402145.1). Classification (NCBI taxonomy): domain Eukaryota; kingdom Metazoa; phylum Chordata; class Cladistia; order Polypteriformes; family Polypteridae; genus Polypterus; species Polypterus bichir. Next base: position 1,957,758 of record JANRMT010062841.1, on the reverse strand, counting down.
GAGACGACTGCCGCTCTGCTCTGCGAACACTCGAAGGCTTTCAAGTGCAACGCGACGCGACGAGACGAAGGTGAGGAGGCGCGAAGGGGGCGAAATAAACAAACAAACAAACAAATAAATAAACAAACAAATAAATAAATAAACAAGCCAACATACCAGGCTGTCACGCATTAAAAGCACGCCGGCCGTGGGTAACACATCGGGGAGGCTCCTCTGTTCGCTTCTGCGCTGCACTCACGGAAAGTGAAAGTAAAGTTAGGAGAGGAGGGGGGGGCGAGCGGGCGGACAGGGTGGGCGCGACCATCCGACGGCCACAGTGGCGGGCTGAGCCCTGAGGCGTCGCGTCACGTCACGTCACGTCGGTCTCGAAAATGCACCACTTGCGCCTTTGTGTCATTTATTCAGTTATCATTTTCCAAACGGTCTACTCATCTTAACTCGCGTATTCTCCGCACCGTTTTATTGAATCACATATCCCATGGTGCGTCACCTCTCTTCATCATCGCAAAACAATTCTGGGGCTACCGGAGCCAACCCGAGCAGTATGGGGCGTAAGGCAAGAACCGGCCTGCCTCTGCCTGTGCGCGCGTGCCCGTCCATCGCGGGGTCCACCCACGCGCGCGCGGCTACGTGAGCCCAACATGGAAACGACCCGAATCGTAAAGTCAGGACGCTGAATGCGCAAGGCGGCTAACCACTGCGGTCCACATTACTTGTTCGATATCTCGACGTGTATCTTAAGTTATGTGACTCGAATTACCATGGATGTGTGTATGGGGTTTTGGGGGGTTCGGTGCAGTTGCGAGCTGGAATTCATCGGTTGGTTGGTTTATGACGATTCACATTTTATTCGCCCTTTCGGTTATTATGAAACACGCACCCAAATATTTGACTCGCATCAACAACCCCCAGAGGTTCAACGGAGACGTTCAGATCATAAAAGGCTGCAGTGCCCGCAAATCACTGACCACGAACTCAAAATACGTTTACTGTACAAGCTAACGCTCGTAGCTGCCGATGCTGGGCTGCTCGTCCCCGCTCCTGACTGCAGAGGGCGTCTTTCTCTTCTTCACGGCGCTAAGAAGCTGCGCTCGAGTGGCTGGTGTGCGTTCGCGCAGGCGCACTTTGATCTACGTGCACAGCGCACTATCGTGTTCTCAGTCCTGAATTGGCAGATAAATACGGAAATAAAACACTCGATTAAGCGGAGCAAATGGCGGCGCATATCCAAATTACTAGTGCACGTGAAGATTTCACATTCCTGTACATATACTGTCTGCAAGTCAACTTTGGAAAGCTGCTTCTTTTCGTTTTCCCATAACTCATAAATGCAGTTGACTCCCATGGGGAGGACCAGCTTCTTGACTCTAATTGCTGCATTTTGTGACTGTTCCTGACTCTCTTAAATACTTGAAGAATTCACGTGGCTGTATGCCGGTGACAGATTTGGGGAGCTCTGATCTATAATTTAATCCATCCATCCATTTTCTACACCCAATTCATCCAGCACAGGGTTGTAGGGAAGCTGGAGCCAACCTACCCCAGGAGCCATCATTGGACAGGGCAAAGGCACACACAGGGGACAATTTAGCATCCCACAGGCTCCAGCCCCCCCAACGGCATTGGTCTGGATTAAGTGGATTGGAGAATGACATGACGGCCCACCTAACCTGCATGTCTTTGGATTGTGGGAGGAAACCCCATGATGCCTGATATTCTGTAGAAGGGCAAGTGCTTGGGTATTACTGGCACAAATGTAATTAAAGGTTACTGTCCCAGCGCACACTGAGTGCCATATTGAGTCCTGTGACAATGACAGACGGGCCAGCCTTGGGGAGGGAGCTGTCGGCATCGTCTCGCAATACTAAGCCACACACATCTGATACTCTGTGGAAGTGAAGGTGTGCAAAGTGTAATTGATGTCTTCAATAAGAACGTTAGTTCTGCTCAAATAGGGGACACGTTTGCTTTTTTTTTTCTTTTAAGAATTGGTCGAGACAGCTAAATTGGGGCTGACACAAATCTAGGAAGTCTGGGCCCCCTGATCTTAAGATGGCTTAATGTCAGCATCTGGATGTGAAAGAAATACCTTTTATGGATTTTGTTTCTGTATACAGTACAGTAGTAGTCACGTCTTATATATAAACGTCTACGCGTGGAAGTGTGTGTGTGTGTCTGTCTCTCCAGCCCAGAAGTGCGAGGCTACAGCATGAAACTGAAAGAGTCGGCAAAGCGACCCCAAGTTAACGAGTCGGAAGAAGAACAAAGGATGAGGCTACAGCATGAAGCTGAAAGAAAACGACTCCATCGGCAAAGTGAAACCGCCGAGGAAAGACAAACGAGAGACAAACTCGCTTAGCCGCCGATAGACAAGTGGGGCGAGCACATCGGCAAAATGAAAACGCCGACTCTGCATTTCAATTTTATTTCTGATGGTTTCAATAGTTACCAGGAGCCTGGGCTTTTTACAGCATGGGCTTACACAGCTAGTGTAATATATATAATATATAAATATAAAGGAGCCCAGACAGGAGGCCATTATAGCAGAGAGAGAGAGATAAAGAGAGAAAGAAAAAGAGATAGAGAGAGAGACTGCCTCCCTCCCAGAGCCACATGTTCTGTCAATACACTGGGTGGCAGCATCCCTCTGGCACGACTCCAGTTTGGACACCCACAGGGCTGCATGGGAGTCGTAGGAATGATGGGCAGCCCTGTTGGGGTCCCTCTAGGGGGTCACAACTGTCAGGACATGTGGTCTGTGTTGTCACTTGTTGCCATTGCACATCTGTAGCGATCACACAAACGCAGGTGCTGTCACACAGAAAAGCCCAGAAATTTGAAATCTGTCTGTCTATCTATTATATAGTGCCTTTCTATCCATCTATCTCTCTGCTGTATCTATTATATAGTGCCTTTCACCTATACCTATCTATCATATACTGCTTTTCCTATCCTTCCTATCTGTCAGTCATACAGTGCCTTTCCTGACCTATCTACCTATTATATAGTGCCTTTCACATCTCTCTCTCACTGCCTTTCCTCCATTTATCTGACTACACAACAGAATAAACACAACACAACAGAAAAGTATCCTGAGACATCTTAAAATGTATTTGAGCTAACCTCAGATTGTTAATATATTAGAAATTGTCGCATGTCTTACACTAAACCTCCAATTTGATTTCACGATATGTGAAGTACACGTTAAAATATTTAATTAAGAGAACTGAGGGTTGTTTCAAAATGCCTGAATGTCACTTTGTGGCGTCTCAGATGCACTTCCATTCGGCCTCCTGTCCATTTTGTAATGTCTGATATTTTAAGGGGGACTGAAGTGCAAGTTGCTATCTTAACACAGACATGGAGTGTTTTTCTCGGTGGTCTCTGGATCTTTATTATTCGTTGCTACATAAATGAAGACATTTTTTTCAAGCCTGTTATTCCAAGTATGAAGTAGCATTCTGGGTGAGTGAGAACTCGGCTCCGACTCCTGACAGAACCCTCCCTGGATGGGATGCCAGCTCATTACCGGCTCATTCTATACAAGATGTAAATCCTCCCACTTTACTGAGGAGATGTGCAAGAAAAATACAAAGACGGTGGCATAAGTAGAATATGATGAGCTTTAGATTGCAAAAAAAAAAAAAAAAAATGACCCTAACCCTAAATCTGGCATCCCTCATGTGAAATGAAATTAAATCCAATTTCAAAATGACCACCATCAGCACACAAGCTACAATAAAAGGTCCACACTCATAATGAAGCTTTATGGGGCTGTGTGAATGGGAACGCCGTTAACTTTTACATTCGGCTGTCAGATCGGCCAGCATGTTGAGAATAAAGACTGGAAAGGAACAGCCCTTCTGTCACCGTGGGGCTCATGGCCACACTGCCTACAGCGGGGGTCCCCCAGTCTTTGGACCGCCAGAGGAAGTTAAATCCTCCAGCATAAACATGGATTCCCATCTGGGGTGTAGTCTATTATCATTAAACTGGATGTGGCCAACTCATTTACTCTAAGAGACTTGGACAAAAAGTCCAGATACAGAGCATATATCGGTTATTATTAATATTAGACAGTTTTACAGTGTGGGGACTGGACAGGCCACTGTGCGGTCAGACGTCGAGTGTCCTCCTCATTACAACCTGACTTCTGACAGGCGCTAGTTGGGGCCTTTGAACCCCTGCAGATTCTCTCTAGCATTGCACCCCTCGATTATTATTATTATGAATTTTTTTAAACATTTTTCTGTCCTCCCCAGCCCTCTAAACCTACTAGAGGACCACCATTAGAGGCTTGAAAACAAATCTATAAATAAGGACTTGATCTATGACTTGCATCTGTGTTATGTAAGTGCATACTGATTTATTCTGGTATGCTGTTTCTTCATTTATATTCTGATCCCATTTATATTCGGCCAGCATGTTGAGAATAAAGACTGGAAAGGAACGGCCCTTCTGTCACCGTGGGGCTCATGGTCACACTGCCCACAGCGGGGGTCCCCAACTCTGATCCCGGAGGGCCCCAGTGGCTGCAGGTTTTCATTCTCACCCTTTTCTTAATTAGGGACCCGTTTTTGCTGCTAATTCATTTCTTTTGAATTCATTTTAATTGACTTGTTTTTTAAGATTTGTTCCCCAGAATATCTTTAATCGTTCCTCAGAATTGCTTCAAAGAGAAATGAAATGTGAAGTGTGTGACCAACAGAAGACCACCGAAGTCAGGGCCTCAAAGTCCAACCAATTTCACTCCAACCAGTTGCTGCTGCTGTGGATAAACATCTTCACCTAATGCAGGGGGTCTCAAACTCTGGTGCTGGTGGGCCGCAGTGGCTGCAGGTTTTCATTCTCACCCTTTTCTTCATCAGTGTCCTGTTTTTGCTGCTAATTCACTTCTTTTGAATTCATTTTCGTTGAGTTGCTCCTGAAGATTTAGATCCCTTCATTGTTTCTTTTGCCTTAATTAGCAGCCAAACAAGACTGAGATACAAAATGAGCCAAAACAGGACCAGCAGACTGTGACCATCACACAATATCTGAAAATAAAGAAAGATGAACGTCTCAGGACTGCTGATCTGCTCAGGCCCACAAAACATTTGAACAGAAAAGAGAAAATCAACAATTTCAGAACTGTCTGCCATGGCACAATGAGAGCAGAACGAGAAGGAGTTTAATTAACAACGAGACTCGGCGCCTCATTAAGCAGCTGGTTGGTGCGTGAGGCCCTGACTGAGGTGGTCTTCTGTTGGTCACTCACTTCACATGTTATTTCTGTTTAAGGAAAAAGATGAAGAAATTCAGAGGAACGATGAAGATATTCTGAGAAACAAATCTTAAAAAACAAGTCAATTAAAATGAATTCAAAAGAAATGAGTTAGCAGCAAAAACAGGACACTAATTAAGAAACTGCGGCCCCCCAGGACTGGAGTTGGAGCCCCTTGGCCACTGCACTTCACTCAGACAGGAGAGCAAGTAGCATGCAGAGCCCCGCAGTTATCGACAAGTCAGCGAGCAGGCGGCCATACGTCAGTAGACTCGGAGATCCGTCGACACCGACACTTGTGGTAGAACTTAAATTATGAATTAAAGAAGGGCGCTCATCCTCTACTAGGACAAGTTTGATGAAAGCTCTTGAAGTCCGAAACCAGGTTGGAGACGACTTGTCCATTGCATCCTTTCTTCTGTCTTCAGTAAGGCCGGACAGCAGCCTGTCAGAGCTGAGGTCCGTCTTATGAACAGCGCAGAGCTGATTAAGGCACACACATTTATTCTGATTGGCTTACACACTCAGATAATTTAGTAAATAAAAGTCTTCACTGTCACACTCCTCTTCTTCTTCCTCTCTCTTTGAGGTTCAGCTACTATCCTTGAGCTTTCTGTGTATGTGACGACTGTCCGGTCTTGTTGTTTGCAGGACATCTGCTGATCTCGCACTCAGCTCCTGGCACACTTGGTGTGTTGTGTTAACCTTCTTCCTCCTCGTCTATTTATTATTTATTTATTTCCGTAGCTCTCCTCATGACATTTAAAACAAATCCTTACACATTTCACTGTGCACTGACCTCCAAGTTATTCTCTCCCTCAGACCTGTAAAGCCCACTAGTGTGTGATGGCGGCTGTCTGGTCACTCAGTCCCCAGTTGGCGGTGTACGAGAAGGCCGCTGCGCCCAGGACTACGACTCGTGGATGTCAATCAGGCAGGCGGTCCGCTTTGTGACGCTTATTTCTGCAGGTTACCCTCAGTAATCCGTAAGCAGCGCTATGACGACGACAAGCTGCCACGCCATCACTCCGGGCACCGTCAACCTGCACAAACCTGTTCTCCTGCTTGGGTGCAGATTTGTTTTTTTCTTTTCACAAATGAAAAGTCCCACTGGGTGTGCGGTGGCGTTGGCAGCCAGTCTAACCTTGACATGTTGTAATTAGAAAGGGGTAAGCTGTCAGGGCCGGCTCTGATGTTGTGTTTCTAACGACGATTTTATGAGGACATTTCATGGAATCCCGTTGATTATTAAACGCATGAAAACCAACTGGGCACATACAGTAAGTAGAACGGAGACAAATTCACCACGTGTGAGACTCGGTCATGTCCTAGGAGGCACCAAACACATAGAAGACAGACGCCACCATTAGGCCCAGTCCCGCAGACTGTAGGGGGCAGACTTGGGTTCCAGTGGTTTCTGTTCTCCCTTTGATGTTTGACTCGGCGACTGCCCGCTACGTTTCTGACCCTCCGTCTTTCCCATTTCTTGTACATCTTCAGAACAGTCTGGACAGAACATCTTAAGATGACCGTCTGGAGGAGTCCTTAGGCCTGAGCTGGGCTTGAAGGTGTGTGACCCTGATCAGGTCACTTCACCAATGGGAACACCAAAAGAAATGAAACCAGGGGGAGGTTGGGCACATGCACTCGGGTGTCACCTCAGCACCACACTGCAACAGCGTGAGTTTTTTTTAAGGAGTGCCAATCCTGCCACCAACCCCCGAGTTTCCCCTGCATGTTGGAGGACCTGCTCACAGATTAACGTCATACCCAGGACGGAGCCATTGCAGGTTAAGGTCCCAGTGGAGTGGAGTCACTCCTGGAGTTTACCTTCTGATTGCCAGCGCAGATCCCCAGCCTCAGACCCACCACTCCCCCGTGTAACCAACTGCATCATAAATGTTGTAAGTCGCTTTGGATAAAAGCATCATTCATATAAGTAAATGTAGACATTTAATAAAGCTTAGCAAGAAGCCCCTGAATATACAGCATAACACTGATCCCCTGCGACAGACTCTGTTGGTGTTCGCTAGTCCTGGGAGCTCAGGAGACACAAGGAGAGATAGTAGATTATGGAGGCACAGTGGCGCAGTAGTTAGCACTGCTGCCTTACAGCTCCGGTCACATTTGTGGCCACAATAATCAGTCCAGCATAGTTGGGAGATGCTTCTCTGGACCCTCAAGGACACCATTACAATCCATTCCTTCCCCATTCATCTACATGCATTTCACTGAATTTGCTGACATTCCTGGACATCTTGTTTTTGCAGAACCCGAGGTGAAGCAAAGTCAGCAGGTTTTGCTCATCGCAAGTTCGGAGGTACCTGAGAGTCCCCAGGCTGGGATTTATGCTATAAAGTTGCCATTTTGGGCCACCACAGAGCCTCACTGCCAAACCTGCTTATGACTATTATATTATCCAAACTTATTCCATCTCGCCTGAAGAAGGGGCCGGAGTTGCCTCCAAAGCCAGCATATTGTAATCTTTTTAGTTGGCCAATAAAAGGTGTCATCTTGCTTGACTTCTCAGTACATTCATAATGGCAGACACGGTACAACACCCTAGGACAATTATCAAAACTGAAAGACACGGACACGGCACATTCACTTTGTGTGTTTATTATTATCTTCTGTATTCAGTATCCTCATTTCTCAGACCAGACTAATCTATCCACCCATTTAATCTGATTAAATAATAAAAGGGCATGTACTTGTTCAGCTTGAGCTGTGCAGTCTACTTGTGCATTACACTCTAAAGATGAATGGTCACGACCTGCTGTGCATCCTGCAGCTGCCAAGTTGACATCTGTGAGTGTCTGTGGAGGGCGCATACATAATATTACACCTCCATCGGCGTTCAGCATCAGGAGGCAGGAGAGGAGCCAGCTCAGGCTGGGAAGTCACATCATCATCATCATCATCATCATCGGGTTACGTGCACAGAGCCTTACAACGATGAGTTTCCAGTCTTTGGACCGCCAGAGGAAGTTAAATCCTCCAGCATAAACATGGATTCCCATCTGGGGTGTAGTCTATTATCATTAAACTGGATGTGGCCAACGCATTTAGTCTGAGAGACTTGGACAAAAAGTCCAGACACAGAGCATATATCAGTTATTATTAATATTAGACGGTTTTACAGTGTGGGGACTGGACAGGCCACTGCGCGGTCAGACGTCGAGTGTCCTCCTCGTTACAACCTGACTTCTGACAGGCGCTAGTGGGGGCCTTTGAACCTCTGCAGATTCTCTCTAGCATTGCACCCCTCGATTATTATTATTATGAATTTTTTAAACATTTTTCTGTCCTCCCCAGCCCTCTAAACCTACTAGAGCAGGGGTGTCGAACTCCAGTCCTGGAGGGCCGCAGTGGCTGCAGGTTTTCATTCTAACCATCTTCTTCATTAGTGACCAGTTTTTGATGCTAATTAACTTCTTTAGCCTTAGCTTTAATTAGCCTGACTCGGGGCCCCTTAGTTGTTTTTTCCTTAATTAGCAGCCGGACAGTAATGAGACATAAAACAAGCAGGACATGACCAGCTCACCTGTACCCATCAAACAAAATCTGAAAATAAAGATGAAGGTCTCAGTAAAGTTGATCCCTCAGGTTACCAAAACATTTTAGGAGTTCTTAGAAAAAAAAAAAACAGAATATCAACAGTTTTGGAAATGTCTGCTGTGGCAGAAAGAGAGCAGCAACAAACCATGGAATTGAATAACGGGTTTAATTAACAGCAAGAATCCGCTTCTCATTAAGGAACTGGTTGGAGTTTGAAGCCCCAATTTAGCTGGTCATCTGTTGGCTCGTTTCATGTCTAATTTCTGTTTGGCTGTCAATTAATGAAGCAAAGAACCAATTCAAAAGACTTAATCCTTAAAAACAGGGCTATTAAAATAGAGAGAAAAGAAGTTAATTAGGAGTGAAAACTGGACACTGATTAGGAAATGGGTTAGAAAGAAAACCTGCACCCACTGCGGCCCTCCAGGCCTGGAGTTTGACACCTGTGTACTAGAGGACCACCATTAGAGGCTTGAAAACAAATCTATAAATAAGGACTTGATCTATGTCTTGCATCTGTGTTAAGTAAGTGCATATTGATTTATTCTGGTATGCTGTTTCTTCATTTATATTCTTATTTTTTATAGCTTGTGAAACACTTTGAGCTGCATTCTTTGTATGACAACGTGCTATAGAAATAAATGTTGTAGCTGTCAGGAAGTGCTGTGAAACGCTGGCCAGGACTGAGTGTCCCACTGGCGTGACCGTGACTGTGAAATCTGCTCATCTGATTTGGAGTAAACCTACTGTGAATATGAATAGAAATATGCAGTTCTGCAATCTTTAAGACAATCAATTTCCTAACTGAAAAAAATTAAACTACTCAATGCCAACTCCTTAACTATGATCACTAAAGCACCCAGGATACCCAAGGCATGAGAAGGACTGCCATCTTAATTGCTAACAAACCCCGATGGGTATGTCTTCTAGTATCGTGGGCTCTTTGTTGTCATTTACTTCAATTGCTTCGAGTCTTTTTATATAAAACTCAGGAAGGCCATTCTGTTTGGCTCCTAAAACGATGACCTGGAAAACAAGAAGGAAAAAAGATGGGTTCAGAAAATTCATACTTGATCAATTCAGAATTTTGCTTCATATTTTATAAATTCATAATTTTACATCTATAGAGAGCTCAAACTCTGAACTGATTTCCTGTAAAGAGCTAGAAATTAAGAAACAAAATCAGGATATCAACACCTGAAAAAAAGTCATTTTCAGAGTTATAGCAAAAATGCACTCATCAGAAAACAAGTAATGGGCTGTCAACTTACAACTTTTCTGTAGCAATGGAAGTCCATGAAGCCTTGAAAAGATCACCCAAACAGTCCGCAGGAGTGTCCCAGCTTTGGCTGATTACTCACAAAACCGTCTGGCTGTACAACAGCAGGCTTGAGACAATCGGTGTCACTGCACATTATTTTGGACAATAATGCAGAGGAAAAGGACAATTACCAAAGAAAGACAGCCAGACTGGCAGACAATTACAATGCCTTACAAGTGTGTGTGTGAGACTGCAAAGCAAGCCAATGTGTCAGTGCAGACAGTTTCCGTCACCACCAAAAGGAACTCTGAAGCTCTGGAACCTTGAAATTCCTGACAGGAACAGCTCTGGTAGATGCAAAGCCACAGCCGAACCAGCAGACAAGTTTCTGAGATGGGACCTAACAGGACAACAGCTTCAAGCGTAGGTCAAAGTGGGTGAGTGTCACGTTGAACGGTGTAAAGCTGACATCGAGCTATGGGTACAGCCGCTGCTAAATTTCCATGAAAAGAAAATGAGGCTTCCCTGGGCCAGGAACCGCAGCCCCTCTTAATGCACTCAGAAGTTAAAGCACAGAACAAATGAACAATCGGAGATGTGGCTACTGCCCAGTTGTTGAGCTCTACTGGAAGCTGCTGTCCTGTGAGGCGTCCATCACGCAAGCTGTTGCCTCTTAGAAATGCGTCTTCTCATTCGGTTGTGGCTTTGAATCTGCCTGACCTGTCTGTGCCCGTCGGTTCCCAAATTCCGTTTGATGGTCTGTTCACTCACAACTTGGCTTTCTTTGCAATTTCTCTAGTACTAGGGTGTTGTATCGTGTTAGCCATTATGAATGTAGAGAAAGGCCAAGCAAAATGACACCTTTTATTGGCTGACATCTTTTTAGGTAGCCAATAAAAGGAGTCATTTTGCTTGGCTTTTCTTTGCAATTTCCCTAAAGGCCAACACTGTTTAGGGGTTTGTAATGGCTGATCTGTCTGTCTTTGTTAAATGGCTTCTTCTCACCATTTTGATAGTAGTATTGTCCAAATAATACTTCAGAGGAAGTAACAACACAGTTTGTTTTATCCATTCACTTTCTGCTGCTTATCTGGGTCTAAATAATGACGCCCAGACATCCCTTTACCCTGCCACCTCCTCCAACTTCTGCCGAGGCGTTTTCTGGCCAGCAGAGAGATGTCATCTCTCCAGCGTGTCCTGGGTCTGCCCCAGGGTCTCCTTCCCACCTTCCCAGGGACACCCTAAACCACCTCAGCTGGCGCCTTTCAATGCAGAGAAACAGCTGCTTTACTTTGAGCTCCTCGTCCTCTCTAAGGCTGAAGCTGCTGACTCGGAGCCAGAGAGACGGTTTGTTCTCCACCCTGCTTCTGTAAAGCTTGAGGGTTTGTTGGTAATAAAAACAAGCCGGGACACCTGCAGGAATTGTGTGCACCAATATTTAATACTTAATTAACTTGCATTGCCGGAGAACATCTGTGTGTTGTTGCTGCATCCCTTGTTCCCTGAAAAAGTACTTTTTGTATAACTTCAGTATTTTTCATTTTTGGTAAGCTGTGACCTCATGTATAATGCCTTGCGTAGAATTCACACTAAAACATGGAGTACAGACAAAACTAGAAATGTGCGTACGCACAAAAACATTCAGGTGCATAAAAAGTTGTGTAAGCTAAGATCTCTGCCCCTTCTTTTATAAATCCCAATTAACATGAATTTTAACGCACGTGCCTACAGCCCCACCCCGACTCCTTCCAGAATTTCACCTATTTGGATATGCAAATCAATAGAAATTGCACCTTCCATTCGTGTTTTTTTAAAGACAATTTCAAAAGCACATGTAAAAAAAGAAGAAATTCAGTGAATATGAAATTGTGGTCCTGCCCAGTGAAGTTTTTGTGGCAAGGAAAAACAAACTATTTGGTGGCTTAAGCAGCGGTATAAGCTAAGCAACAAAAGGAAACTGATGGATGGCACAGCACGGTGAAGGCACTCAAAAGTTCAGAAAATTGTACAGTGCCCAAAATGGGAAAAAAAAGAAGTGGTCAGATATCAAAGCTGACGTGATAGGGTAAGTTGCTGCCTACTGTCTGAGTGCCAATGCCACCAGAGGAGGTGGCAGAATTCTGGGGCTTACATCGTTTGAGCAGTGAGCTGCTGTAATTATTGTCGAGACACTTATATATCGCACCACAACATTCATGACATGTTTGAACATTAATAGAGCGGAAATGCTTTCTACATTCTTTGAAGACTCTTTTATAGCAATATGCGTTCAGTCAACTGTTCCGATTACATTTGGAAAACTGGATGTTGCTGGGAATTGCACGGTGATGTTTGCCTGTTCAACCACAGGTTAAGGAAATCTTATATATCTGGATGACAAGTTGATGACACCATCCCATACAGCTGGCATGGCGTGACTCAGTGATGACTGAGAAATGCCTAATCGGTCAGCCAGTTCACATTGAAAAACTGTTGTGGCTAAAAAGCCGACAGTAGACATAACTAGCATAGGAGCAGGTAGAGCACAACTCCTCAATGTCTGCCTTTGTAAAGCCGACACCAGTTCAGCACACAGCCCTTCTAACAACACTAAAGCATCCATGGTAGTTGGAATAGTTTGGCCATTCCGTGCACCATTCTATTGTTACAATCTCTGATTACAATCAAGTGAATTAAATTTGTAAACGACATGAAATTAATTTTGGTGTATTTGATACAGCCGGAGTCATGGATGCGAATATGAAAAAGAAAGGGAAACGATACAGAAACAGTAGCAGTGCTTTGAATGTGGGAGCTGCCCGTTTACAAAGTTGAGCAGAAATGTGCATACGCTTGGTCTGAGGCTGGCATGAGAATGTGTGCGAGGTTACAGCAAGTCTGGTTTTTATACACCTTGACGTGAGCGTGGAAACGGGCGTATGCAACATTTTTGTATGTACACACCATTTATACATGAGGCCCCTTGATTTTCCTTTTCCAGCCTCTGGCAGTTTGGCACTTAGCTTTGGACTTTTTTTTTGGGTTTTTCACTGGAGTTGAACTGATCAATTTTTTTTAGAAAGGGGTAAAATGGGGGTGTTCTAAAACTTGTGACCAGTAGTGTGTGAATATGTTATAAATGTGTTTATTCATACACAAATAAATACATACTGTGTGTTTGTGAGTGTGTAGGTGTGTGTGTGTGTGTGTATATATATATTATATATCCAGTCATATGAAAAAGTTTGGGAACCCCTCTCAGCCTGCACAATAATTGACTCTCCTTTCAACAAAAAAGATAACAGTGGTATGTCTTTCATTTCCGAGGAACATCTGAGTTCTGCAGTGTTTTCTGAACAAAGATTTTTAGTGACGCAGTATTTAGTCGTATGAAATTAAATAAAATGTGAAAAACTGGCTGTGCACAAATGTGGGTCCCCTTGTCATTGTGCTGATTTGAATGCCTGTCACTGCTCAGTGCTGATTACTTGGTATGATGAGCTCATTAAGCCTTCAACTTCATAGACCGGAGTGTCCAATCACGAGTGGTAAAAGGTATTTAAGGTGGTCAATTGCAAGTTGTGCTTCCTTCCCTTTGACTCTCCTCTGAAGAGTGACAGACAGCATGGGATCCTCAAAGCAACTCTCCAAAGATCTGAAAACAAAGATTGTTGAGTCTCCTGGTTTAGGTGAAGGCTACAAAAAGCCATCTCAGAGGTTTAAACTGTCAGTTTCCACTGTGAGGAATGGAATGAGGAAATGGAAGGCCACAGGCACAGTTTCTGTTAAACCCAGCAGGTCTGGCAGGCCAAGAAAAATACAAGAGCGGCATATGGAGAGACAGGATTGTGAGAATGGTGACAGACAACCCACAGATCACCTCCAAAGACCTGCAAGAACATCTTGCTGCAGATGGTGTATCTGTACATCGTTCTACAATTCAGCACAATTTACACAAAGAACATCTGTATGGCAGGGTGACGAGAAAGAAGCCCTTTCTGCACTTGCACCACAAACAGAGTCGCTTGTTGTATGCCAATGCTCATTTAGACAAGCCAGATTCATTTGGGAACAAAGTGCTTTGGACTGATGAGACAAAAATTGAGTTATTTGGTCAGAACAAAAAGCGCTTTGCATGGCGGAAGAAGAACACCGCATTCCAAGAAAAACACCTGCTACCTCCTGTCATATGTGGTGGAGGTTCCATCATGCTGTGGGGCTGTGTGTGTGTTCAGGGACTGGGGCCCTTGTTAAAGTCGAGGGTCAAATTCTTCATGATAATGTTCAAGCATCAGACACAAAGTTGAAGTTACTTAAGCAGTGGTTGGATATTCCAACAAGACAATGGCCCAAAACACAGTTCGAAATCTACAAAGGCATTTGTGCAGAGGGAGAAGTACAATGTTCTGGAATGGCCGTCACAATCCCCTGACTTGAATATCATCGAAGATCTATGGGATGATTTGAAGCAGGCTGTCCATCAAATTGAACTGAACTGGAGAGATTTGGTATGAAGAATGGTCAGAAATACCTCCATCCAGAATCCAGACACTCATCGAAGGTTATAGGAGGTGTCTAGAGGCTGTTAGATTTGCAAAAGGAGGCTCCACTAAGTAATGATGTCATATCTCTGTTGTGGTGCACCTGTCTAATTTTGTTATGATGTATATTGCATATTTTCTGTTAATCCAACAAACTTCATGTCACTGCTGAAATCCTACTGTGTCCATAAAGCATGTCGTATATTAAAAGGAAGTTGCTACTTTGAAACCTCAGCCAATGGGAAACACAAATCCAAAGAATTAAGAAGGGTTCCCTATCTTTTTCATGTGACTGTATCTATATAATATACTGTATATATACACACATACACTATATACATGGACAGTATATTATTACATACACAGAAATCTAAATCTATACATCTCATACATACAGACAGCGTGTTTCAGATCTGTGCCACCTCCAGCTTGCTAACATTCACTTTTAACTTCTTTCTGT
Source organism: Polypterus bichir lapradei (assembly GCA_026402145.1). Classification (NCBI taxonomy): domain Eukaryota; kingdom Metazoa; phylum Chordata; class Cladistia; order Polypteriformes; family Polypteridae; genus Polypterus; species Polypterus bichir. The sequence continues at coordinate 1,942,696 of JANRMT010062841.1, read as the reverse complement.
GCCCAATGTACTTTCTGCATATTTTCCAATGACTGCATAATGTTTTTGATCGACGTCTTCTTTATGCCGTATCTAAATATCGTAAAGCACACTGGGCTCAGAGGCTTTTGGGTCATTACTGTCACATGAGTGGAAGGGCACCTTTTAACAAAGGACTGAACTGAAGTATAAAATGTGTATGAAGTGTAATGCATACCTGTCTGCCTGGCAATTTAAAATATCACTTCATGTCATCACCTCATACATCAACAGTATAATTTTATTATCTTTCCAATGAATCATGAGTGTTTTACTGTTTTGTTTTGCAAATGAAGGAGCAATTTCCATAATATAATAGCCAAATTTGCTAGGCTCTGAGTGCAAGTCATCACTTAATTTGCTAAACAAACTGATTAAACTTAGTATGGCATGGCAGGGCGTCAGCAGTCAAGGCCATCTGGGATTACAGCCAAACATCATGCCTATGAGCTCTCAGTTTCCTTTGAATCAGAGCCATTAAACTTATTTAGTTAAGTAAATGTGGCTCCGAAGTTCATGTTCAACTTCACCTGCCTAATGTTAACCACCCAGCCATTCACTTTTGAACCCATCTCGATATATATATAAAATTCAATGTCTCTCTGTCTGACTGTCCGCTTTTCACGACAGAACTACTTAACGGATTTACATCAGGTTTTTTTTTTTCTATAATTTGCTTGAACATTCCAGTTGATTTCTCTCATTGCACTAAGTGTCATAGTTCGGTTGCGGCACCGATATATTCGTGCAAATCCGAGAGACACGCAGCGGGCCGAGGGTAGGGGGAGGCGGGACCTCAGGACTACACTGTGTGCACATTTATTAGGCAAGTGAGTATTTTGACCATATCATTATTTTTATTTATGTATTCTGACTCTAAGCTGTATAAACTTGAATAGTTATTGGATTTAAGCATATCAGGTGATGTGTATTTGTGTAATGAGGGGCGGTGTGGCCTAAGGAGATCAACGCCCCACATCAAGGTGTGCAGAATTATTAGGCAGCTTCTTTTCCTCAGGCAAAATGGGCCAAAAAAAGAGATTTAACCGACACGAAAAAGTCAAAAATTATAAAAAGTCTTTCAGGAGGATGCAGCACTCTTGAAATCGCTCAGATATTGGGGCGTGAGCACAGAACCATCAAACATTTTGTTGCAAATAGTCAACAGGGCCAGAAGAAACGTGAAAGACGCAAATTAACTGCCAAAGATTTGAGAAGAATCAAACATGGAGTTACAAACATGGAGTTGTTGTCATATTCCAGAACTGCAAACTATATGGAGTGCCCAGAAGTACCAGGTGTTCAGTGCTCAGAGACATGGCCAAGGTAAGGATGGCTGAAACCCGACCACCACTGAACAAGACACATAAGTTGAAACGTCAAGACTGGGCCAAGACATATCTGAAGACAGATTTTCCAAAGGTTTTGTGGACTGATGAGATGAGAGTGACTCTTGACGGAGCAGATGGATGGGCCCCTGGCTGGATCAGTAACGGGCACAGAGCTGCACTTCGACTCAGACACCAGTAAGATGAAGGTGAGGTACTGGTATGGTCTGGTATTATTAAAGATGAGCTAGTTGGACCTTTTCAGGTTTAAGATGGACTCAAAATCAACTCCCACACCTACTGCCAGTTTTTAGAAGACAAAGACACTTTATTCAAGCAGTGGTAAAAGAAAAAAGTCAGCATCTTTCTAGAAGACCATGATTTTTATGCAGGCCAATGCTCCACCACATGCATCGAAGAACTCCACTGCATGGCTAGCCAGTAAAGGCCTTAAAGATAAAAGAAAAATGACATGGCCGCCTTCCTCACCTGACCTAAAGCCCTTCTTAAACGGCAGATTTACGGGGAAGGAAAAGAGAACACGTCTCTGAACAGCGTCTGGGAGAGACTGTGGTGGCTGCTGCACAAAAAGATGTCAACAGATCAAGAAACTGACCGACTCCATGAATGGAAGGTGTATGACTGTTATTGAAAAGAAGGGGCACTATATTGGGCACTGATTTTTTTTTTTTTTTTGAAATGTCAGAAATATGTATTTGTAAATGTTGAGTTCTTTATTATTCTCACTTTAACAGATGAAAACAAACAAGGGAGATGGGAACATTTTCGTTTTTCCTTTAGTTGCGTAATAATTCTGCACTCTAATAGCTGCCTAATAATTGTGCACACATTTGTATTCCCCTGATGATGTTCACTCTCACATTTCCTTTGTAAAACATTCAACTTTCAGGTTTACCACCATTTTGGATTGACTGATAGCTCTGTATTTGTTCCATATTAAAATGAATCCTCAAAAATACAACTTGCTTAATAATTGTGCACACAGTGTAGAGAGCCGGGCAGGACCTCACTCACACGCCAGCCTCCGTTCGAGTCGCTCTGCCTCTCGCCACGTGTTGGAGTGCACCTCGCCTCCGCTTAGCTAGTGATACCCATTCCTTCAGCACACATTATCATCTACAGACTGTTAAAGAGTAACGTTTGACATTTTTGAGAGAGATCACAGCTCCGTGTGTTTTAGAGGGTAGCTGTTCATTGGCAGAGATATCACAGCCATGTGCTTTTTTCTCCACGTGGGGGATGTTCTCCCGTCAGAGCCGATCACGATAAGATATACAGTGCCAACATTTGACCGACCTTCCGCTTGGCCAGAGCTACCTTCCCAACTTTTTACATTTTTGGCAAAGAGATCACAGCTACATTCTCGCCCCGATAGCAAAGCCAACACTACTGTATATCAAGAGGACCTCGGCATATGAAAGCTATCAATATAAATTCTTCTCAATACAAGTGACACCTTTTTATTGATTTTTAAAGTTTGTCCTGTTTCATTACTACGCGGGCAGAGCCACAGGGGACAGCTAGTGTTCTCTCTAAAAGGTCACCTCAATGCAAAGCCTTTCATTGTAGAAGGTGATACAAAGCAGCCACCAGTAAGACCCTTGGATACCCCCAGGCATGCACTTAGAGTAATAAAGCCACCTAAAATACATGGATAAGTAATACAAGCAGAATCCTCAGAGGAAATGGAGGAAGGAATAAAGGAAGGATGTGCAAATTCCAGAGAGATTGTTGCCTGGTTTGGAATTAAAGTTGGGCAGAACTGAAAAATGGCCAAATATGTCACAAAAGAAAAATAAATAAATTATTTACACGCATATCTGAAACACATTCCTATGAAATCATCCACCTATTTCCAAGCCAGCTTTGGTGTAAGGATGTTACAAGCCTGGAACTGGGCACGTGTGGGCACACAAACTCAAATGGGCCAATTGAAAGGATTTCCTCAAGCAACCATTGACTTTGAGGTGAAGCAACAGACAAACGACAAGAATGGAAAGACAGGGAAGAGAACCCAAGGCTTGTCAAAGACGCCCCCAAACGCAGCTCCCGTCCAAAATGTCCAAAGATCTGCAGCCCAAGGAGCTGACCACTGTCACCTATGGTAACTCAAGTCATGACATCTGTTCTTTTTGTTTTGAGTCAGTGCCAGTGAGGACTATTACAAAGTTAACCTAAAATGCACACGTTTGGGATTTAGGAAGGAAAAGGGGGAGAGACGACCATGAAGAAAAATCCCACACAAGCGGAACAAGCAAATTCCAAATAGACACAAACCCAGGATGCCGGATATGTGAGGCCACAATGAAACACTGCGCCACCTACACCCCACCTACACCCATTTTTCTAACAAACTAATCCGTTCTCCCACCTCACTAAAGCAATTATTTAAACAAATTACTGACAATTTGTTCTAATTCAGGGGGTCCTCAGTTACATTATTGGGGGGCTGTAGTGGCTGCAGGTTTATTTCTTGATCTGAACCCATTGATTTAATGCTAAAGCAAAGCACTTTTTGGGTTAAATGCAGATGGCTTACTTGTAAGGATTTCAAAGTCTTAATTGCTTATTTTAATTAAACCGCGGCATTCAGGCTTCAAGAGTTTCCTGCTTTCTTAACCAACCACCAGTTAATAATGAGATGAAAATGACAAAGGACTGCCAGCTCTCCAGCTAACTTGGCTCCATCATGTAAACCTGTGTGTACGCCTCACAAAGTGTCCACTTAAACAAAATGTAGAGAAATAAACGAGAGAGGAAGAAAAGAGTGGGTGAGGAAGAGTGTCAGGAGTGATTTGTGACAGACGGGTATCAGCAAGAGTGACAGGGAATGTCTACAGGACGGTAGCGAGACCAGCTATGTTATATAGGCTGGAGACGGTGGCACAGGAGACACAGCTGGAGGTGGCAGAGCTAAAGATGCTAAGATTTGCATTGGGTATGACGAGGATGGACAAGATTAGAAATGAGGACATTAAAGGGTCAGCTCAGGTGGGACGGTTGGGAGATATGAGGGGTATATTGGGAGAAGGATGTTAAGGATAGAGCTGCCTGGCAAGAGGAACAGAGGAAGGCCTAAGAGAAGGTTTATGGATGTGGTGAGAGAGGACATGCAGGTGACAGGTGTGACAGAGCAAGATGACGAGGACAGGAAAAGATGGAAGAAGATGATCGGCTGTGGCGACCCCTAACAGGAGCAGCCAAAAGAAGAAGACGACACTGGCGATCAAAAGTATAATGCCAACCAGGACAGAAATTGATATTTTTTGTATCATATTACAACCAGTAACAGCATACGGCACGATAACATGCAGTGAATCCACTTGACTTATAGTTTTCATCCTCTTTCTTTCTCTGTACGTTTATCATTCGTTTGCTCAGAGGTTGATGCGCTTGCTGTTAACTAAGCAGCTCTTCTTTTCTCCACCCTAGCGGTTCGCTTCTTCTCTTCTTCCGTCGGTATCCTTTTCGCGTTAAAACTGATTAAGTCCGTGTTTGTCTTGCAGTTACTTAGTACGTTTTCCTTCATTTTTCACTTAAGCTGGGCCTTTAAGTTTTCAATCTGCCTCAAGAATGATTTAAGATATGAAGAGGTTGGAGAAGTGATGGCAAAGGTGGTAGGGATGAGAATGGCGCCAGCACGCATGCGCCACACGGCCTCCCTGCTGGCCGCTGCCGAGAGTTGATTCTACAATAAAATAAAGAGGAATAACCTTGGAGGCCAATCATCACCCCAAAAGCGGATGGTAGACGTCACGTAGTATATGTGTACCAAATTATGGTCAAATGGTCAAACGGTTTGAGAGCTACAGGTGATTTAAGATCCTGGACATACAAATGAACAGCCACGGTAGCGTATTATAAAAGAAGATTAAATTGATTTAAAAATATTCGCAAGGCATAACTAATGCTGAAAACAGCTCTTGAAATGACCGGTTTATAATTTAATAAACGCACATGACAGCTAAGTCCCATTTTCAGCAGCTGTTACTTTCAGGTCAGGCTACATCTGCACGTTTTGAAGTTTCCTCCAGAAAACATCAGTCAAGTTCCACCAAAGCACCTAACCCCCCACCTATTCCATGTGACGCCGGCCGAACTGTCACCTCAAATGGACCCTCTCACTGCCTCAAAGGTTTATTTCTTGCAGTACCCTGGCACCTCTTGCAGCATCACGAGTGGCACAGCTCTTGGTACAGAGACACCACTCTAGTGCCTTCTCTGGATCAGGGTGAGCACCGGTGGTCCTGGAGGGCACAGCAGTGGCAGGGTTTTGTTCCAACCCAATTGCTCAATGAGAAGTCAATTATTGCTGATACCGTTCTTGTGGCTCAAGTGATTTTTTTCCTGCTTCACTTTAGTTGTCTTGCTTGTGAAGATTTTGAACCCTTAATTTCTTATTTTAGTCTTAAACAGTCGAGTAGCTCCTCATTAGCAAGAAGATCCAAATAACAAAGGAACCAGCAGTTCACCACCTAGCAGGAGATGGAGACCCCCCAGACCGACACTGCGCACCCCCCAGACTGACACTGTGCACCCCCCAGGCCTGCACTGCGTACCCCTGCTCTAGATGACCGTGTACTTCTGGGCCGTCTGTTGGCTTCCAAGCAGAATGCCTTAAAGGGGCAACACAGTATTAACCCTTTCCTGTCTCCGACCACGAGTCACCTAACAGAATGAAGTTTCCCAGATGGGCTGCTTGCTTGTTCCCACCTCTAAAAAGACGATATGGTCCAAGCTCAATTTACCTGCACCCATGTGCTGTTTCCACCAGCCTTGGGGGGTTTGGGGGAGTGGGGGGTTCCAAAGTCCCATCAAGTCCCCCATGACTTTGCTGCCTCTCTAGATTTCCACAAAGGCTGCATTCCTCTTGCCCCCTGTAACGCTTGCCCTTACCTGTTGTACTTCTAGGGCACCCAGTATACAGGTGCATCTCAATAAATGATAATATCATCAACAAGTTAATTTATTTCAGTAGTTTAATTTAATATTAAATTATGAGTTTTCATTAACTGTAGGCCATAATCAGTAAAATGAAAAGAAAGAAACACTTGAAATATCTCACTCTGTGTGTCAGGAATCTGTAGAATACAGCGGTTTCACTTTATGAATTGAATTGACTTTTTGATGATATTCTAATTAATTGAGATGCACCTGTAAATACGGCCAAACTACTCCCTAGTGGCCCCTCCACTCCCATATTTACATGTCCAGTTAATTTCGGTCTTTCTTGTGCCACCCTGGTGGTACCCTTGCTCTCAGAGCCTCTTGCCAGCCGACACCTCTTTACAGCAAATGAATTACAGTATTACTACAAATTAAACGTTAATCCTTATTTCACTATTGTTATCTTACGTATTTATATTGAGGAGAAGGACATTTGTCAACACAGTTGTTCATCTGGTAAGTGCGACAAGGGAGTTCACCATTTTCAGTTTCCACGTTGGCAAGAAGTGGTGAATAACTGCATTCTTGACTGCAAAACAAACAAATAAATAAATAAATAGATGACATCTTCAAAGCAGTGACTGAGCACTGCCAGTCTGAGGACAACAGTGCTGAATGAAAATAAAGATTTATACACTTAGTAGGAAGAACAGAGTTGTAGGCCTGCAATATGAACATCGTCATAATATTTTAGGAGTGCGAGAGTTTGAACTTCGGTGGTCTGAGCCTAACATACGGGTTGTAAACTATGAGACACGTGCCAAACAGTGCTGTGCAGGAGATTCTGGGTGTCACTTAACATGGACAAATAGAAGACCAAATCACATGATACAATTAAACAAAAACCAAAGAATTATATTTTTAAAATCTATGATGCTACACAATATATAAGTGAACATTATTGTAGCTTTATTGTACAACCTCGACGTACTGCACTTATTAACACTGATCTCTACTGGCCATATACAGTACAGTGAGTATAGAAAAGAACCCCCACCCTTCAAAATATTCCCATTTTTTTGTTTTACAGCCTTAAATGAAAACACACACCCTAATATTTTTTCCAGCTTTACTTACTCAATGCAGCCTCTAACACCCAAGTGAAAGACATTTATAAAAAATCAAAAACAAGACCTACTGAGATTAATTTAAGGATCACACACCCCCCCCCCAATGTCATTGTCATTTTGATGACCCACCTTTTGCTTTAATGCTTTTAAGTTCAAGTTCGGTCACATTGGGTGGTGAGCGTTGGTGGTCTGCTATCTTCAGATCTTTCCACAGATTTTCAGTGTGATTTCAGTCTGGGCTCTGACTGGCCACACCAGGACATTCACTTTTTTCTCCTTCAGCCACCGTGTGCTCAGTTTTGCTGTGTACTTCGGGTGGTTGTCGTGTTGAAAGGTGAACATTCTGTCCATCTTCAACTTTCCGGCAGAGGGTAGCAGGTTTTCCTCTAGAATTTGACCATATTTTGCCCCATCCAATTTTCCTTCTACCCTAATGAGAGCCCCAGACCCCCCACAACAGGATGCTGCCCCCGCCATGCTTTACTGTAGGTATGGTGTGTTGTGGATGGTGAGCTGCATTGGTGGACCGTTTGGTATTGAGGCCAAATAGTTTGATTTTGGTCTCATCTGACCAGAAGACCTTTTTCCACTTTGGCATCAGACTCTCCAAGGTGCATACTGGGAAAGCTCAAAGGAGCCTTAATGTGGCCTTTCTTGAGAAGTGGCTTTGTTCTTGTGACCCTCCCAAACAAGCCACCATTGTGCAGCGCTTGTGTTGTCACCTGCACACCATCAATGACCACTCTTTGCCATCAAATCCTGTAACTCCTTCAGAGTGGCCATTGGCTCTCTTACCAGTTTCCTCCTTGCTCTTACATTCCAGTTTGGAGGGTCCTAGTCATACCAAATGCTTCTTTATGATGGACTTTACTGAACTCCTTGGGATTGATGAAGCCTTTGAGATGTTTTGGTCTCCATCTTCTGCCTCATGTCTGTCCACAACTCTGTCCCTGATATCTTTTGAAAGTGGCCTACCAGCCACAGTCAGTTGTTTGCTGTCAGTTGCTCTACCAAGGAATGGAATGAATGGACCAGGAACATCTTCACTAATCACACTCATTACAACTGAGCACAGATGGGAGGAAACCAGTAACTGCAATGGACATGGTGGGCACTGACACCTGAGTGATTTTGGGGGGAAGTGGGGGTGATCCTTTATTAATCTCAGGATGTCTTGTTTTTGATTTTTTTTATAATTCTTCTGATCTGTAGCTGTGATATCTTTCACTTGGATATTAGAGGAGGCATTGAGTAAGTAAAGCTGGAAAAAATATTAGTGTTTGTGTTCCTAGTACTACATTTAAGGCTGTAAAGCTAAAAAAAATGAGAATATTTCAAAGGAGGGGGGGAATTCTTTTCTATACCCACTGTACATTTACATGTACTAGGAATTTGACTTTGGCACACTTGCCAAAATGAAGAAAGAAAAAAAGAAAGAAAGAAAGAAAGAAAGAAAGAAAGAAAGAAAGAAAGAAAGAAAGAAAGATCCCTAATTCACACTGCGTGGATAAACAAATCCCACATCATCAGGACTGCGCAGATTCGCTATTGAAGTGCTGCAGTCAGCTGTTCTTGTGGTGTGAAGTTTTTGTCCTGACTGACCTCATTCTCTTACCAGAAGGAAGTCTCCTAAATCGTCCACGTCCAGGATGGTTATTGTTGGCTGGATGGTTGTTCTCAGCTGTGATCTTACAATTCTGGTAGCATGTAAATCTTGGAGTGACGGCAAATGGCAGCCAGTCGTGTTCTTTGCATTTTGGATGAAACACTGCAATCTGCCTTTATCTTTGGTGGTGGCAGCAGCATGCCAGACTGTGACAGAGGAAGTGAGAGTGGAATCAATGGTACCAGCAGAAAAATGCACCACAATGGTCACTGGAAGGTTGAACTTCTTTACTCCTCTGCTAAGCTTTGTCAGTGATTCAACTAATCAGCTCTCACTTGCAATGCCAAGCAATAAAACTGCCAAGGTAACAGAAAGACTCCACCATGTTCCCTAGTAAGCACAGAGTGTGATACGAGTCAGTGAGCTTAGACTCCTTCTGCAATGTATTACCATCTCCACTATCTTCTGCACATTGAGCCCCAGGCAGTACTGGCCGCACCAAGACACTAGATGACTGATCTCGTCCCTACAGGCAGACTCGTCTCAGTTAGAGATGAGCCCAATGAGGTTGTGCCATTCTGTAAACTTCAAGAGTTGTAGCAGACTGATAGCCAGCAGTCATTGGTGTACATGGAAAGAGGCCGTGGAGATAGCAGGCAGCGTTGAGGGAAGTCAGTTTTGATGGTCAAAGGGCCAGAGATATACGTCTCCTCCCCAGCTTCACCTGTTGCTTCCTACGAGACAGGAAGTCTGTGATCCACTAACAGATGGGAACGGGTACATTCAGCTGTGAGAGCTTGTTCTTCAGCATGGTTGGAATTATTGTATTAAATGCAGAATTAAAATCTACAAACAAAACCCTGGCATAATTAAGGAGACTCCAAATGCTGGATGATGCAGCGAAGTTCCATGTTAATGCCACTGGCTACAGAACTCTTGACAGAAGGGAGTCAGCGACAGACCTAAGATAGGACAGCATCACCTCTGAAGTGAGGGCTGTAGGTCCTCGGTAATCACCGAGTCCACTTGTTCTTACGGTCTTGGCTATGGGAATAAAGCAGGCTGGCACATAACAAGTCTTTATCCATACAATAGTCAGTTATATCACTGATTGAGCCGATTTAGTTTAAGACAGTTACACAAAATTAATTCAATAAGTAAATGTAAAATATATAAATCTATGGAAGCATATTAGGGCTATGGAGAAAAAAAAATACAGACACAGTGAAGAAAAAAAAAAAAAGTTAGGGTTAGGGTTAGGGTTAGTCGACATGCTGACTTTAATCTTGACACTTATGTTGTCGACATTTCCACATTATTCTCGCCGTTTATGTCAAGATTCTCGTAGTCTGTCATTACAACATCGTAAACTACACTTCATCTTAAAATGAATGTTTAATTTACTAGATTTTCTCAAACCCTGTCATAAGTTAATGTAGCAAACTGAATGCTTTTTGTTAAGTGTTCCCCGACCCATGTTAATCTGTATTATATCAAGTATTTCTCCTAGCATTGTAAATGTTCAGAGAGCAGGAATATCATGAAATTAATGTATTCTATATGGCGATCACTGCCTGCGGCTCCTCTCAGTGCGGAGGAAGTCAGTTTAAGAGGCGCATAGCGATTAACAACTGGGTCAGGGAACACAACACAAAGCATTTAATGTGCTACATTAGTTATGACGGGGTTTGAGAAAATCTAGTAAATTAAACATTGATTTTAGAATGAAGTTTAGTTTACGACATTCTACTTTAATGGCAAAATAAACTACGAGAATAAAGTCACCATGTCGACTTTAATCTCAATATAAACGGTGAAAATAAAGTGGAAATGTTGAGAATAAAGTCAACATGTCGACTTTAATCTCGACATATACGTTTTTTTTTTCCCCACTGTGTCCGTATTTTTTTTTCTTCTCTGTGGCCCTAATACGCTTCCGTATAAATCAATAAGACCTTGAATAAATTAAATAATTTTTTGGCAAATTGTCCTGAATACAGTAAACAGTAAAGTTACTTGCCGGTCTAGTGACTGTAGATCACTGGTGCTCATTTTCCAAACAACGCCCCACACTTCATCTCCCGGCGCTTCTCTAATTGTAGCAGAGCCTCCATGCCATTTTTTGCTAGTGATGCCTTGAGAATTTCCAAACTTCAGACTGTAACCCTGAATGTGAGAGACAGAACAGCAAATGGCCAGGTTAGCGTATATCGCATCAATGTGCTCCTTTTCACCAAGCTCAATCCTACACACATTCACAGGGAATTAAACTTCTGTTAACAACAGTGTGGGGTCTCAGTGCTACTTTACAATACACGGCACCTACCTGACAGAACCCAAACTAAACAACAGCCTTACCAAAGGACTGCTCCTGGCATTTCGTTTCCAGACCTTCTCGTAACACAGGAAGGTGAGGAGACAGCAAAAAACAGGACAATCCAATTGATTTTTGTAAAGTAGCCCAAAATCACGCAAGGAGGGCCGCAATGAGCTTTAACAGGCCCTGCCTTTTGACAGCCCACCAGTCTTGACTCTCTAAGAAGGCAAGGAAAACCCTAGTAGGAAATAAAAATGGAAGAAAACTTTGGAAAGCCAGTTCAAAGAGAGACCCCTTTCCAGGTAGGGTGGGCACACATTGGGTGTCAAAAAAAAGGGGAGGGGTGAATACAACACAATACACAGAACAGAACACAAGTCACCCTCAATACAATAGAAATAGTACAAGAACAGCAGACGATATCCCATAATAGGATTTGGATTTGATAGCCGACTTGTAGTGTGTGGAAGTCAAATGGTAAACTGCAAAATATGGCAAAAGAGTGTACTAAAAAATAAAAAATAAGTCTCTCATACATCACTCGTAAAATAAAAGCGTGGGCGCTTTTCATCAATCAACATTCAGATTCATTTATTTTATGAGTGATGTATGAGAGACTTATTTTTTATTTATTAGTAAACTTCTTAACTTAATATAAAAGTGTGCTTTTTAAAAAGTATTTTTTATATATAGATATTATTTCCATTCTCTCATGGTACATAAAACACAACACATCAGACCGAGGAGCTCCTCTGCCGTTTGTGAGGTCCAAACCCCTGCACTCCTCACTTGTCATCACAGCATTACATGCACTGAACTTCCTGATGAGCGTCACTGGTTGTCTGCTCTCACGTACGCAGAGTCGAAACCAAAGTGTTTGACTTTGTTGGGCCGAGCTGTGGACTGGCTGCAGTGAATCACTGGGTGTGCCACATTACCTGACTGTCTTCACGAGAGCATGCCGCCAAATACAACAGCCTTGCTAAGATGATATAAATGAAGACTGGAAAAGTCGTCAAGTGTGACATGGCCTTCAATCTGACATGCCCAGCAATTTTCAGTCACGTAAATCGACGTGGTCAGGCGTCGAGATCAGCAACTGCCCTCGCCAAGTCTGACATACCTAATCTAGATAAGAACGGACCATTCAGCCCAATATATAAAACTGATCACCCATTGGCCTCGCTCACTGAGTGCAAGGGAAAAAAATAAAATGTAGTCTATAAGTTATTAAACAGTAAAACATTAACGTTTTAAGAAGTAAAGGTACATTGAGCACTACTGGAGTGGTTGCGGGTAAACTACATTTTAAAGACGGT
>JANRMT010062841.1:1876048-1910070 GCA_026402145.1 Polypterus bichir lapradei | reverse complement strand
AAACAGATGGCCCGGGCTAAAGGTCATCAAAGGTCAACAAAACAACCGGTGGTTGGGGGAGGGGACTTCCTGAAAGGTCATCAAAGGTCAATAAACAACAGATGGTTGGTGGGGGCGGGACTTCCGGTCTTCGATTAAAAAGGGGCGTGGTTTAATCTCATCAATCAAATTGGATTAAATTTTGACAGAACATGCCTGACATAGTACTACTGACAATTTTAAACGAGAGAGATGTGCTTTAAGTTGAATAATTGTATGCTTTGTGCATATGGAGCTCGAGTGAATTCTGTGCATGGCTGCCCTCCACGCCTTTTCAGAGATGTGGAGTGAGATGATCCTTTTCCCAATGTACTCTGGGATCTTTAAAAGTTAGGAAGAGACTGTGAATTGTTTTTATGAATTACGGAAATGCTGTATGAGTCCTCAAAACTGATCAAAATGTCTTCTGGCATTGAGGTAGATGGGAGGTCAGGGACATCGGGCAGGTTTTGTTTAGTAAAGTTTCTAATTTGAAGGTAGTTAAAAAAAAAAAAAAAAAAAGAGTTGCCGGAATGTTCAATTTAGAGTGTACGGTAACTGTTCGTAGGATACGAAGACGCGGTCTATGAGCAGATCTCAGAGTGATTTAATCCCAAATGTTTTACAGCCACTGTGGTGGGCTGGCGCCCTGCCTGGAGTTCGTCTCCTGCCTTGCGCCCTGTGTTGGCTAGGATTGGCTCCAGCAGACCCCCATGACCCTGTAGTTAGGATATAGCGGGTTGGATAATAGATTGATGGAGGGATGTTTTCCAGACATTAAAAACTGTGTACGTTTGAGAGGTGGAAAAAGGTGGTCATGATGCAGAGGTGCCACCGATAAAAGCTTCTCCATCTTAAAATACTTCCTGCTCCAATGGTTTCATATTCTGGGTGAGTGAAGCCCAGTTGGGTTGTGAGCGTATCGGCGATGACTGTTCCCGATTTCCACAACTACTATTATGGTTTACCGGCTGCTGTTCCATGTCACCGTCCCCAACGCACTGCTGATACTTTTACACCTGCACAAGTAACCAGAAATACAGTGGGGGGGATCATGATCCGATTCCCTGCTGCCTTTGCTAGTTTGCTCACTTTACAAAGAAACAAACCGTCTCTCATTTAGATGGTGGTTTCATTTTAATGGAGAGAGACAGAATATCAATCAAAAACCTCATGACTTCAAAGTTAGAAATGGATTTGCATGTCATTGAGTGAAATGAGGATTTGATCCCCTACAGAATTCGGGCTCCCACAGACTGGCTGTGTACCCACGTGGCACACAGATTACAATCAATCAATCGATTAAACTCCTGATCTCATCTCGTGGTGTGTATGAAGCCCACCTGTCCACAGAATCCATTTCTTCCATTCCAGCCTCACCACCACCTGGGGTTGTCAAAGCCAGAAGCTTGGTGAGAAGGGGACAATGGCAGAAATATAAAATGCCCATCAGTCGCCCTCGGTCTGGAGCTCCATGCAAGATCTTGAGTCATGGGGGGGTGAGGATGGTCATGAGAAAAGTGAGGGATCGGCACCAAAACTACACGGGAGGAGCTTGTTAATGATCTGAAGGCAGTTGGGAGTCACCAAGAGCACCATTGGTAACACACTACGCCGTAATGGATTGACATCTTGAGCAGGGGGACCTTGAGGTCGCTGCAAGAAGGCACAGCTACAGGCCCGGATGTCTAACTGGCATACTTAAGATGGTAAGTGAGGAAACTTAGAAATTCAGCAGGGGTGCACTGCCTGCACTCAAGAAAATCATTTGAAGTAAAGTGGATAATTACACTCAGCCGGTCACCAAAGACTCACCACAATAACAGGCAGAACCTCCACGATGAAGAGACCACCTTTGTCTCAAGTGTACGTGCGGACCACTGCCTGACCCCCACAAACCCACAAACATAACACGGCGAGTTAATAAAAGACTTGTCTTCTCCTTCAATGGCCTCTACTAACTGCTTTTGAGTTTTTACACCGGGACTCCGTTTAAAAATGCAAACGAGTCTGCAGTACTGAGAAAAGCAAATAACTTGAAAGAGCCAAAAGCAAGTTCAATATTTGAAATAATAATAGCCGTCGAAACGCAAATAGCCTGCTCCTCCAAACAGCCAATCACGTGACTACGACACACGGCACGTCAAGTGAGGGACTCGGGCTGTGACAGGATTGTCAGTGAAAACGTCAGGCCACGTCATCCCAAAGTAAATCCCTTTATGGCAACGAAAAATAATAATAAGGCACCGGACCTTTAATGACCTCTTGGGCACGGCCATCAGCAGTGTGTCTGTCTGCGGAGAGAGGTTTACTGACCTCGGCGGTGACATTCATGTGACTCTTCCTATGAAGTCAGTAGTCGGATTGGGAGAGCATGGAGGGGGGGGTCATTAGAGTCCTGGTGCTTCCTGTGTTGTGAGACATGGACCTGAGACGAAGACTGGACTCCTGTGTCTCTTTGGAGACTCTGTGGGCCCTGCTGGTTTGACTTTGTGTTGCTCATGGAGTCCCAAATGAGGCACATGACCTGCATGGTGACGGACTACGGCCATGTGGCGTGATTCGGCTCATTGTTGAGGACCCGAGTGGCCAAAGGGACGCCCACATAACACCTGACTGCAGCAGATAGATGGGTGGGACTGGACCGCGGGCTGCCAACCAGAGTCCTGAGCTGTTTTGGCATGTGGTGGGTGCGGCAACACGCTGTACCAGTGCATGCCACCCAACCTGACCTGACCTGTCACAAAACATGCACAGCCTCAAGACCCCAATTCAACACCCAAGTGCCACAGTTTTAAAATGTGCAGGAACAACATGATGCTATTCAGCCAACAAGGACCAAAATAGCCAGTGAACGTTTCCAGCTCTTCGTTAAATCAAAGCTCTTGCTGTGAAGAAAGAACTCGGGCTGTTTGACATAAAAAGAAAAGCCACCGAGCACGAGATAGTTTAATACAATGGCCACTGAGTGTTATGTCAGTATGTGCTACATGGGCACGGCGCCGAATGGCGTAAATCATTTGTTGCCATCAATACATCTTTATTTTTCTAAGGCACCTTTCACAAAGCTGCGGTGGGCTGGCGCCCTGCCCGGGGATTTGTTTCCTGCCTTGCGCCCTGTGCTGCCTGGGATTGGCTCCAGCAGACCCCCCGTGACCCTGTGTTAGGATATGGCGGGTTGGCGAATGACTGACTGGCTCACTTTTCACAAAGTGGGTCACCACAAGGCAAGCAGGAGTTGAACTCATAATAGAAAGAGGCCTGAAAGTCAGAGAACCTTCAGCATTAGTCTTGTGAGCAGTTAACAGGTACGAGTGTTTGTTGTCTCCATGCCAGTCTGTTTTATTGGAATGGCGTCCAGAACATCATTAGATATGCTGATGAAATAAGAACTGATGTGCTCACGGCGGGAGTAAAGACGTGGCTGGCGACTGCGTCCAGGTCTGTAATCTACAAGATGTCCTCTAGCACTGCGCAATTTATTACTGTTTGTTCTCTTTTGCTCACACGGTTCAATTATTTACATTTCCTTTGGGGTTTGCTGCTTTTTTCTAGAAGTTTCTATGAGTCTATTGTGTTTCTCTTCCTATTGTATTCTTCTGAATATTTGTGAACTGCACTGAGCGTCGGATATGCAGTCTTTATTATTATCACTGGGGTTGAAGGTACAGTCATTAGGTATTGTGACAGTAGGGGGGCGCTGTCGCTCCTCCAAACCCGCAGACAACACGTCCAGACGCCAGTTAGAAGTACCAGAATTCATTTTAATGAAGCACCTCCACCTCCACAATACTCAATAATAATCAATGATCACAGCAATAAATCCTCCTCTCCACCCAGCAGCTCCGTCACACTTCCTCCCAACTCCGGCTCAGCTTGCTGGGTTTCCCACAATCCTTTAAATAGTCCGTGACCCGGAAGCGCTCCTGTAGCACTCCAATAGCACGTCTGGGTCAGATGAAGATTTATATTTTTCTTCAGCCCAGAAGTACTTCTGTCCTTCCGTCCCCATGACTTGGGAGTACTTCTGGGTTATAATTGAAACAATAATCTTCGTGTCTCCCTGCAGCGTCCCCTGGCGGCCCCCACTGTATCCAGCAGGGCTGTGAAGCCGAACTCCATCTCCCATGATGCCCTGCGGGAATCTGGGGCACCTCCATGTTGCAGGGAGGACTCCATCTAGCGGTGTGGATGTATTGGCCGGGATAAGCTGCCGGCCATCTCTCACAGTATCGATGCATGGAGTAGGTGTGCAGGTGTGCAGCTAACCCTAACCCTAACCCTAATCCTAACCCTAACCCTAAGTTCATAAGGGTCATTTACGAACGTTTGGGAAAACAAAAAAATCAAAACTCAAAAATAAAAACTCACACCCCCTGCTTAGCAGAGAATTGGAGGCTGCAACTGAAAGCAATGAGCACAGTTGCTGTAAATCAAAGGAGGTCCGCAGCCAACGACCAAAACAGCATAAAAAGCAAACACACAGCGTCGAGTAGAACATCTGGGGGGAAGAATGGATCAGATATGAAGACTGGCAGTTATTACATGAACAAATGACACCAATAGAAAAAGAAAAGTGTTGGGTACTGGGACCAGTTCTACATAATGTGAACCAGTAATGCAAACTGGGCAAACATCCCTATGCCAACATGGCCATTTCTCCTAGGGCAGGGGGTCTGTAGAATCGGTCCTGGAGGACCAAATCAGTTTCTGAATCACAAGTCAATTCTTGCTATTGAAGCACCGATTGCTCAATCCACATTTTTAGGCTCCATTTTAGTTGCCTCCCCACCCTTAACTACTCATTTTAGTCTTGAACCGTGGCACTGACTCCCTTTGAGCGCTCCCTGCCTATACGCTGTATCTAAAACACTAAGGTCTGTCATCTGTGACACCAAGAGTCGCAAACTACTGAGTCTAGAACATTCATCTTGGTCTTAATTGAAGGCTTAATTACGACCTGATATGTTATGGAAACGCAAAGAATTTTAGGTAGTGGCAACCTTAGAAAAGTGACCTGTGTTTATTACAACAAAATGGTCACAAAACCAGGCCACATAGCAGGAAGAGAAAGAAGAGCAGCAACACACAATCCGGCTACATGGCAAAGGACACCGTAAGAGGAAGAGAACAGAAGAAGAGCAGCAACATCTGCTGAGCATCAAGCGCAGAATACAGAAGGCAAGGACAGCAAATGCATGGCGACAATCGAAAAGATCGTCAAATATGTGCGCAGAGTTTATAGTCACGTGTGTGTTCTCACAAACTGGCAGAGAGTCTACAGCAAAGCGATTTGTGCCCGTGTGCTTATGCCAAACTGACTTCAAAAACTAACTTCTAACCACCTCAATGGCAGAAAGAAGAGGAGCAGTGACAGCAAATCACAGAAGGCACTTCCATGAAACAATACAAACAAAAGACATTGAAGGACAAAGACAAGCAAGAAGTAATGCTGAATAAACAGCAGATGAGCAGCACGATGGCACGTGGGCATGCAAGACAAAGTCCAGGATACAGAAGCAAGAGAAAAAAGACACATCGACAAACGAGAAGATCATCAAAACCTCTGACCATACACACGTATTGTTTTCACCCCCTTAGATCAGCTCTTCTTTGAAGAGCACCACTTAGGAAAGGCAGATGACCAGTGTGAACCTCAGGGGCTTTTTGTTTTTTTAATGGTGACAACAAAAGACTGCGTTGCCACAATGGAAAAGTTTAGCTTCTTTTAAATCAGGGGTCTCCAACACGTCACTCGCGAGCTACCAGCAGCTCGCCAAAGGGTTAATGAATCCTACATAAGTTTGAAAACTTGACTAGTCAAATTAGGGGTGGGCGAACTCTCCACAAAATGACATTGCGATCCTTTTAACACAAAATCATGATCCACATTTCAATGTGGCAGACACTTAAGTCATCAAGACCCAAGTAACACTTTATTTTAAATATCAAACAATTGTTCTCTCGGTCGCTAGCTAAGCGGAGTTAAGGCTCACGCCCCGAAGCTGGTGAGTGGGTGAGGAAGGCCCTGCCCCTCGGCCTGCAGCGGCTCTCTGGGATTCACAGGCGAACTGTGATACGCAGCGAAATGAGAGAAGGTGCGAGATCAACCGGAATGTTCAAGCAAATTATAGAAGAAAAAAAGATCTAAATCCGTGAAGTAGTTAAAAGCAGACAGACATACAGACAGAGAGACATTGGGTTTTCTATCTTATATATTAGTAAAGGGGCGGTACGGTGGTGCAGTGGGTAGCGCTGCTGCCTCGCAGTAAGGAGACCCGTCTGGGTTCTCTTCCCGGGTCCTCCCTGCGTGGAGTTTGCATGTTCTCCCCGTGTCTGCATGGGTTTCCTTCCACAGTCCACAGACATGAAGGTTAGGTGGATTGGTGATCCTAAATTGTCCCTGGTGTGTGTGTGGGTGTGTGTGCCCTGTGGTGGGCTGGCGCCCTGCCTGGGGTTTGTTTCCTGCCTTGCGCCCCCCTGTGTTGGCTGGGATTGGCTCCAGCAGACCCCCCGTGACCCTGTAGTTAGGATATAGCGGGTTGGATGATGGATGGATATATCAGTAAACCTTCAAAATAATGGGAAGTTAAAGTCTCCGCAGCATTTCTGGAGCTCAGTAGAGCCAGATAACTAGAAGAATCTTCACCAAGCAGCTCTGACAATGTCTGCTGTGCTTGGGTCTCCATACCTCTGTGAGTCTGACGTGACTGTCATGAAGTCAAAGTTCAGAACAAGTCTGAGAGACGAACCTGAGTGGCTCCACTCGACCATACACCTCAGTGCCAGTCATCTGACTAACTAAACAACACATCACACATGTGACTGGACCTGTGAATAAAGTGACACAGTGACATGTGACAAAATGACAAATGAATGAGTCGTATCTGGGCATTTGGAATTGCATTGTTTGGTTTTAATTCAATAGTGTGAGATACGCTAGAAAATGCAGACAGACATCCAAAGTGCACTTGCAGGTGAACAAAATATTTTTTGTGATGTTTTAATGCAAAATGTGAGTTGTGGACACCAACATTCTGTAAATGTTCAGGCGAAACGAGCGTATTCAGTTTGTTTGGGTTGAAATAAGCGATGAGAAGAAACGTTAGAAAACATGAGGAACTCTCGGCCATTTCATCCATCCATCATCCAACCCGCTATATCCTAGCTACAGGGTCACGGGGGTCTGCTGGAGCCAATCCCAGCCAACGCAGAGTGCAAGGCAGGAAACAAACCCCGGGCAGGGCGCCAGCCCACCGCAGGGCATACACACACACACACACACCAGGGACAATTTATGACCTGCAATGCACCTAACCTGCATGTCTTTGGACTGTGGGAGGAAACCTTCGCAGACACGGGGAGAACATGCAAACTCCACACAGGGAGGAAACTGGGATGCGAACCCAGACGGGTCTCCTTATTGCGAGGCAGCAGCGCTACCCACTGCACCACCCCACCGCCCACTCTCGGCCATTTTCATTTTGTAAAAGTAGCTCACGGGGGAAAGAAGGTTGGAGACCCCTGTTATACACGAACCACCAAAAAAAAAAAAAATAAAATAGAGAATAACCTCTAGAATAAGCGAAAGAATCAACTGTTTGGAAAACCTAACAAGCTCCTTACCATTTGCATGCTGTTATGCGGTGCCTCGTCTTACATCATACGTGTGTTCTGCTTACTGCTGCTTCTTCTACCTGAACAATTCAATGTCCCTCCCATCAGTCCACAAAGCATCGCGTGTCAAGATGCTCTTCGGCAAATGGCAGCCGTGTAGCGTTGTTCCTTTGGAGGGCCGTGTCCTACCACGGACACCATACCTGCTCAGTGTCTTATGTACGGTAGACTGACGGGCAGAGACGTTCACCTGCTCAAGTGGTCCCTTCAAGCTTTGACACGTTACTTGTGGGGTCTCACCGAGTGTTGTGCTTTTCAGATCATCTTGGCTGGACACCCACCTCTGGAGAGAGCAGGCCGAGTACTAAATCTCCTCCACTTATGCAGTTTGTCTACCTGTGGACTGATGGCTACCTAAACACATTGAAACGACTCTGTAAGCCTTTCCAGCTTCGTGCAAATCAACAGTTCCTACTGCACATCGGTCCTGGAGGGCCGCAGTGGCTGCAGGTTTTCCCTTTTCTTAATTAGTGATCTGTTTTTGCTGCTAATGGACTTCTTTTGAATGAATTGTAATTGAATTGTTTTTTAAGTTTCGTTCCTCTGAATGTCTTCAGAAATGAAACGTGAAATGAGTGAGCCAACAGAAGACCAACTCAGTCAGGGCCTCAAACTCCAGCCAGTTTCACTCCAACCAGTCGCTTAATGAGGCGCCGAGTCTTGTCGCTCATTAAACTCGTTCTTTAATTCCGTGGCTTGTTGCTGCTCTCATTGCTCAATAGCAGACATTTTTTAAATTTATTGATTTTCTCTTTTCTGTTCAAATGTTTTGGGGCCCTGAGCAGATCAGAGGGGACTGGGTGGTCTCTTGGTCTGGAATCCCTACAGATTTTATTTTTTTTTTCTCCAGCTCTTGGAGTTTTTTTTTTTTTGTTTTTTCTGTCCACCCTGGCCATCGGACCTTACTTATTCTATATTAATTAATGTTGACTTATGTTTATTTTTTATTGTGTCTTCTATTTTTCTATTCTTCATTTTGTAAAGCACTTTGAGCTACTTTTTTTGTATGAAAATGTGCTATATAAATAAATGTTGATTGATTGATTGATTGATCAATATTCTCAAGACCTCCGTCCTTTTTATTTTCAGATAGTGTGTGATGGTCACAATTTGCCGGTCCTGTTTTGGCTCATTTTGAATCTCGTTATTGTTTGGCTGCTAAATAAGGAAAAAGAAACAATGAAGGGGTCTGAGTCTGTAAAAGCAACTCAATTACAAAGAACTCAAAAGGAGTGAATTAGGATCAAAAACAGGTCACTGGTTAAGAGCAGGGTGAGAATGAAAACCTGCAGCCAGGACTGGAGTTTAGGACCCCCGGCTCTCTTTTTTTTGCGAGGCGTGCTTCACGTCAGCAGATGCTCCTTATGATTAGCCAACTCAAAATGCTCGAGTCCTTTATTGGTCACCGATTAGACTTTGTGTTTGCCAACCCCAGACTCGGTCATCAGCCTTGGGGATCACAGACATTTTCCAGCCTACATCTGTGAAGGTGTGAATGATGTACAGTATTCGTTATGTGTTATTACGGTAGTTAAAACTAATTGTTTTTGTTCATTCTTGTAACTTTGATGAAGATCAGAACGTATTTTAGGTCAAATGTATATAAAAATGTGGTTATTTCTAAAGGGTTTGCATACTTTTTTCTGAATCCAATTTGTATCTCTTTTTTTAAGCCTAGTGATATGCAAATAAGCTTTTTATTTTACTGTTTTTTTACACAAAAATACGCTTAAACTATCAGAGAGCCCATAAGCACAAGGACGAGGATCACCCAAACTAGGACACAATTTGAATGTGTCGTCATTGGAGCCAGAAGGCAGAAGAGCGGAGAGCATCAACGTGCCATTCCAAATTAAATTAGACAACCAGTCAAGTATCTGGCTTGCTCTTACTGTGAAAACACAGCAGACGTTCCTTGCAAGACACAAAAAATGACAGGGTCAAGAAGCCCAGAGAAGCTCCTTGGTTTAAAAGCAACAATGAAGTCTGAGGAAAAAAAGAAATCAGTCAGCGTTCTCGTTTAGTGCCGCAGGGTGGTCCAGTAGAGTAGCATAGCTGCCCGCCAGTGTCCAAGTCCTGACCGCAGATCCTGGTCTGTGTGCGCCAGGACACAACAAAACAGTCACAGTTGGCACTAAAACGAAATCCTTTCCATTTACTCTAACATCCTCCAACCGTCTTCTTCTAAAAGGAATGGTGGAGTCATTTTTATTGCTCCCTTTCTTATTCTACCCACACGAAAAAACTTTCATACTTCCACCTCCATAACATATCCCATGTTCTCTCATTCCTCTCTTTTTCTGATCCTGAGAAACGTGTCTGTTCTTTTATGACATCCTACATGGACTACTGGAACTCCCTACTGGCCCTTCTGAACTGCCATCACAGCTCCAAACTCTGCTGCAAGAGTCCCGACACAGCGAGCACATCACGGCCGTCCCTGTGGCACATTCTACTGTTGACCCATAAAGACCATTAAAGGCCTGCAGCAGCCCACATCGGTGACCTCCTCCATCACTCGGCTCCTGTTAGCACACTAAGGGTCACGGATTCTTGTTGTGCCCCAAGCTACCCTGTGCTCTAGGGGTGGCGGGGCCTTCAGCTCTGCAGTGCCCAGACTTTGGGACGACCGCCCGAAATTAATGAGGTCAGCTGACTCAGCAAGCGCTTTTAAAAAACAACGTCAATGTCATTTGTTCAGGAACTGACTGTGACATTCTGGCCCTTCTCTCTGTTTACCCGCTCTGTCCTGATGCTCAGGCTGATTATTGTTTGTATCACAAACACATGTTATCTGTTCACAATTTTTCAAAGTATTTTATGTACTTCTTCTGGTTTATTTTATAAGCTTCAAAGTTTCTTATATTATCTCTAATTAGTGTCTAATTTATGTGGAAGTTATGTTTGCACTTAGGCTAATGGTCTCGACCCACTGGACCAATTCTCTTCATCATTTTAAATACTTCAGTCAGGTCTCCTCTTCATCTCCTGTAAAGGCTCAGCTCTTTGAATCTTTCCTCATCACTCAGACCCCTGTAGCCCCCCATAATCAGCCTCATCATTTGTCTCTGGACCACCTCTTGTGCTGCTATGTCTTTATGGAGACCCAAACTGCACCCAGGACTCCAGATGAGGCCTCACCAGTGAGTTATAAAGCTGAGCAGAACCTCTGGTGACTTGTACTGCACACGTCAAGGCGCTATATAACCTGACATTCTGTTAACCTTCTTAATGGCTTCTGAACACTGTCAGGAAGTCGATAGCTTAGAGTCCACTACGACTCCTAAATCCTTCTCATAACAGGTACGTTTGCTTGTCAGACCTCCCATTAACAAATGCCAGCATTAGGCTCAGCTCTTTGAATCTTTCCTCATAACTCATCCCCTGTAGCCCTGAATCAGCCCAGTCACTCTTCTCTGGACTTTCTCTAGTGCTATCATGTCCTTTTTGGAGACCAAAACTCCAGATGAGACCTCACCAGTGTGTTACAAAGCTGTGACTTGTACTCCACACATCAAGGCGCTATATAACCTGACATTCTGAGAGCCTTCTTAATGGCGTCTGAACACTGACTGGAAGTTGATCGTGTAAAGTCCACCACGACTCCTAAATCCTTCACATAAGTTGGACTTTTGATTTTCCGACCTCCAATTGTGTACTCAAAACCTCACATTTTTCCTTCCGAAATGAAATTCTTTACATTTACTGACATTAAACTTCATCTGCCACAAACCTGCCCAGGCCTGTCTGCTGTCTCTGTGATGTTTCAACGGATTCTCAATTGTCTGTCAGTCCACCCATATTTATAATTATTAATCCATCCTAATCCCACAGATGTATATAACGTTTGATTAACTGACAACTGACTCTGTGTGGGTGTGTGTGGGAAGTGTTCCCAGTCCAGGGACGGGTCCCATCTTGCTGTCATTACCACCAGGGTGGGCAGACACCAGCTCTTCACATTATGCAAGTATAAATTAGGGATGGATGGATCAACTGGTCAACAGCTGTGTTCACCTTACTCATTCATTGTTGTGTTGAGGATTTAAGAACCCAAACTGTTGACAAGTGGCACCAACTTTATGAACAGAGCACCGGTGAGACAGATATCCATTAATTTTAGGGACCACCATTATTCCAGTTCCGGGGTCCACCGTGCCAGAGCCCACAATATCTCAGCAGCATACAGTGCAAGACCACACTGAGCACATTCACCCTGTCAGCTGCCAGCCATCCTAAGCGGTCTGTGTTGAGATGAATGGTGGGACTCCGGTGTACACAAGTGCAATGTGCAAACACCACGCGGTTACTGCGGACATGGGAGCCCCTGGTATGACCGTCCAGGTCGCCTCTCTGGTGGGCAGGCTGTTCTATCTAACAGACAACTGGACTTTGAACCTCAAAACTGCTAGCTGGGACTGCAAGCCTGGCGTATGTATTTCGATCTTGTCACTTAGTCGTTCTGCCCTAACGGTACATAAAGCTGTGCGCCAGAGATCTTCACTAAAATGTTCAATTTGAAAGTCACGACTCAAAGGCGCCGGTCCTCATTGTACTAAAGCCGAAGAAGCCCAAAGTGAAAGTCTCGTTTAGAGAGAAGCGCGTGCGCACAGCGACACCATGGTAATATTTAAACGGTCAGGGGGCTCACGGACGGGACTTGTCGCCGACTGTCCTTTTAGCGGGGGTGTTCTGTGCATTCCGCCGCCGCTGCGCTTACCTTTAATCTTCCTCGGCAGTGAAATCTCGCAGACGGGTTCGCCATCAGAAGTCTCTCCTTGAGCAGGTTGCTTCCGTAAGCAAAGTAATAGAAAAAGTCGCCCTCATTGTCACTTGCCATGCTAGGTGCCAATAGCCCAGACACGGTGGTACTGTAGCCTCGCTCCACTGAAGTCTTCGAGGATGCGACACGAATCTGAGCGCCCGCACAAGCTTTTAGCTCGATGGAGTTAACGGTTCTCGGCAAAAGGGCGCTCTGAATGTCAAATTAACAAAGAGCAAGTTCTGTGTACGTTACGCCACTGCATCCTAAGCAAGAAGAGCTGTCCGCTGTGACGGGAGGCGGGAGGAAGACAGAGGCGGTACGGCCGGTACCTACGCGACCGGAAGCAGGCGGGGACGATACGCGCGGCGCTGCAAGCCCAGTGGCATCCGGCCGCCAGGCTGTGACGTCACAGGGGCGGGAAGAGAGTCCGGCCGGGTCGGCGGCAGTGAGGAGGGGAGAAGAAGGCGAGGATGGAGAGAGCGGCGAGGGGGGCCAGCAAAGGGCATCTGTGACAATAGGTGACATATTAAGGCACCGGGTATTAGAAGGGATGGTGCTGGCTTTGGACGCCAAATAAAAAAAAAGGCTGGCACCGACATAAAGATTGCTGATCCTCGCCATGGGGGAGATGGTTCAGCATTAGTAATAGTGGGTGCAATAATGAAGTTGGCACTGGGAGGGTGATACAGCTGCTGGATACCACAGAGAGACTGGCATGCTGTGTGTTGCAGCTGGCACGTTATTCTTGCACACTGTTGATGACTGGGCTGACACGTCGAGGTGACTGCTATGGGTGAATTCAGTAGTGAAGTTGATGCAGACATAGCCTGGCATTGGTTGACATGTTGTAATTAGGCCAGCATAGCGACACTGGTACTGGATGGTCACAAAGGAATGAAGGCATTGGCTTTGGATAACACGCCACTGGTATAAAAAGGCAGATGAGTGCCGTAATGGGGTTGATGCTGGTGACAAAAGGGAATATAAGCGGCATAGGCTGGCAGCATCTGACAAAGTGAGAATGCTGTTATTAGGTTATATAAACTTTATTAATCCTCAATGCCCACAGCAACAGAAACATAAAAAATTCAGACTCACAGAACAAATAATACAATAAGTCAGTAGATATCATAATGTGCCCGGGAAAGCAGACTATAGCAGGCAGGCAAAGGGTTGGAGCGCCAGCTGGCTCACCTCGCAGCGGCCAAATCGAAACGTAAATATGGCTCAGTCTTAACAGTTGGCTACGAAACTCTGTCCTCCTCTCAAGCAGGTCAAGCAGTCATGCCACATCCCTTTAGATGGCACCTTTTTACATTGTTTGCACTGGCAGGGGCGGGGTCTCCTCAGAGCATTATGGGCGGGGCCAGGTGCTGTCCTTGGGCAGACATTCAAAGGTACGGGGGAAAGAGAAGAGGACATTAGCGTCAGCGCCCCCTCTTGTCCCAGGGTGGACCTGCTTACCTCACTAGAGCCAGGAAGGTGGTCTCCAGTCACATATGTATGATGATAGATAAATAAAAGTACTTTGTGGAGAAATAACAAAATGAATTTGAAGAGTGCATGAATTTAGTCTGGGACAGCAGGTATTGTCTTGGCCTCGCTGCTGCTTGTGCACCCGAGTTATTGTCAAACACTACATGCCAGGGGGGCACTACAGTCACTAATGCAAGTTTCTGTGACTTGCTGGAGACCACTGTCAAGTCAAGTTGGGGAGCCTGCACTGGTACAGCACGCTGGCACACCCACTACACGGCGAAACAACTCGGGATCCCAGTTTGCAACCCCCAGGCAGACACGCCAGTCCAGTCCGGTCCCACCCTCCGGAAATGACCCTCTATCTGCCATAGCCAGGTGTTATGTGGGCGACCCCTTGGCCTGGTCCAGCCACTCGGGTCCTCAACAATGAGGATCTTACAAGCTGATCACCCTCGGGGAAACGTGCCACATGGCTGTAGTGCCATAACTGATGCTCCCTCACAATGCAAGTCACGTGCCACATTCGGGACTCCATGAGCAAGTCAAACCAGCGGGACCCAAGAATTCTCCAAAGAGACACAGTACTAAAGGAGTCCAGTCTTCATTTCAGGTCACTGGATAGCGTCCAGGTCTCACAACCATATAGTAACACAGGAAGTACCAGGACTCTAAAGACTTGGACCTTTGCCCTTTTGCAGAGATATCAGGAGCACCACACAGGCCTTTCCAGCAACCTCATGACCCCCAATGCTCTCTCAATCCGTCTACTGACTTCACAGGAAGAGTCACCTGAGTCATGAATGTCACCACTGAGGTAAGTAAACCTCTCGATGAGGTCACTAAAGACCTGGATGTTGGTTTTTATCAGGACCCTCACAAGCCCAGACACTCAGACTCCTCAATCAGTCTCTGAAGAAACCCTGATCAGAGCCTCCATTGAAGATCACAGCATCGTCAGCAAAGTCAAGATTTATGAGTCTTTCTTCACCGACAGATGCCCCACAGCCACTGGACCCCAAGACCCTGCCCAACACCCAGTCCATACAAGCATTGAAGAGAGTAGGAGCAGAACACACACACCGCTGACAGACCCCCAGAACCAACTGGGAAAAACGCAGAGGTCCTGCCTCCACTCTGCACAGCACTCACAGTACCAGTGGACAGGCCGGCCATGACATCCAGCAACCTCGAGGGGATCCCGCAAACCCTCAGGATGTCCAACTGTGAAGCCTGCTATTCGATCCAAGCAGGGGGGACTGTTGTCTTAAGGGTGAGACAATGCCCACCTACACACACACTGCCATGAACACCAAGGCTTGTCTGGAGAAATTGGAGTTTGAGGTATCACCACATCTTCCTTATTCGGCAGATTTGGCACCGTGCGATTTCCACCTTTTTGGACCACTAAAAAAAAAAAAAAACATCTGGGTGGTCATTGATTCAAAACAGATGATGACATAAAGAAAGCAGTGCACGAGAGGTTGGCGAGGACAAGACAAAACCTTTTATTCTGCTGGAATCCGGGTACTGCCAGGCAGGTGGCGTAAGTGCATTGCGAAGGGTGGACACTCCATTGAGAAATTACCTTATTGGTTTTTTGAAGGTTTTGTCCATTTACTAATAAATCCCATTTTCTAACTTTAGCTCGACTCCCCCTCATGTCTTGCTGTCTTCTATCACTGCCACTGATTTGAGTTGACAAGAAGCGAGAATTGCCCTGAACAAGGCTGGAGCTGCGTGTGGACAATAGGACTGGCGCGCCTATGTCGGTGTTGGGGGCACGTGGCATAGTGAAGCTGATAACTGACATATTGCGCTGGCACGGGTCCGATTGCTGGCATCAAAGTTTGTGCTGAGTGTCCAATATTCACAAGCTGCTATTTACATTGTATAAAATGTTAAAACAACTGAAACGTGAGTGCAAAGCATTCTGGAGTAGCGCTTATTATAGAGGGGCTTCATATAAACGGACTTTAAGCCCCCAGCACCGAAAATGCATTAGAAACATTTTGTGGAGAACGGGCCATTCAGCCCAACAAACCTCATCAGTCCCATCTACTTAGTAGTTCATCAAGTGGAGTTTTGAAGGTCCCTAAAGTCCTACTGTACACCACTCTACCTGGACACTTACCATCCCATGTGCCTGTGGGTCTCTGTGTGAAGAAAAACTTCCTAATATTTGTTTGAAATTGACAATTAACAAGTTTTTTCAACTGTGTCCCTGTGTTCTTGTTAGGCTCATTTTAAAGTCACTGTCTAGATCTACTGTACTAATTCCCTTCATAATTTTAAACACTTCACTCAGGTCTCCTCTTCATCTTCTTTTGTTTAAACTGTAAAGGCTCAGCTCTTTGAATCTTTCTTCATAACTCAATCCCTGTAGCCCTGAATCAGCCGAGTTGCTCTTCTCTGGACCTTCTCTGGTGCTGTTATGTCCTTTTTGTAGCCTGGAGACCCAAACTGCACCCAGGACTCCAGATGAGGCCTCACCAGTGAGTTATAAAGCTTCAGCATAAACTCCTCGGACTTGTACAACATAACACAACACAATTTGTTTTTGTATAGCGCCCTTTACTGAGTGCAGGAGCTGAGCACGGAGATAAATTCTCATTTAAAAAGTAAGTATGGAATGTACTAATTACTAAAAAAAAGAATTAGTACTTATAAAGATACCAATTTGTTAAAACACCCAGAAAACAAAGTAGGAACCGATTAACACGAAATGAAACCAACAGCATCTGTCCATTAACTCTTTCAGGGCTGATGTCGACTTTTGTCGAAATTCAGGGGTAGAGGACGGTAATCATCTGTAAACTGCAACAAAACTCGCCCTTACCTTTTAGTTCAACTCTCTTTGCTAGAAGGAAAGTTAAGAAGCCTTGGCTGACTTAACCTCGATTCCCTGCGTGTGCATGAGTAGCGAAGAGCAAACAACCTGTAAAATGACATTGATATCTGGCAAAAGACTAAAGCGAATGTGCAAATTAAAATACTCCATGGATGTTTTGCTTATTATCGCTGAACCGGACTCTGACTTGTTGGACTTGGAATTTGATGCAAGTGATCAGGAGATGGCGGTCAAAAACAAAAGTGAGGGACCAGCATCGGCTGATCGGGGTTCCTGAACATATTCGTGTAGTTGATACGCCTACATCAGCGTTCGCCTGGGAGGACCACCATTTATGATGACATGAGGTACAAACCATATTGTGGCACACTGCAGCTGCCGCCACCGCCCACCTGCTGTGCAAAGACAGCCAGGCAGCCGGCCCACCATGCTTTCGTGGTGGCCATCGAGGTGCCTCCGCACAGCTATTGATGCTAGAGATGCCGAACATGTGCCAACTCCAGTCACAGCACATAGCACCAGACGTTTTATGTTGATTTATGGGTGAAACCATTGCTTTGTGTGCTTTTCAGAAAACTGAAAAAATATTCAGCCCTCAAAGAGTTAATTAACTGGTGAACTACGGCCAGTTAAAAATGGAGGAGATTAAATTTGTAAATGACAAAGTAAATGTTAGACGCAGTGAGAGTTCTGGAAACCTCAGCCAGCTGGCCACCTACCTGGTCATTCCGAAGTGGAGTCGCTGCTGGGCTGTCCAATCAAATGATTCCAGTGCTGCTTTATCTCAGGTGACATTTCCATGGACAGGAGAGCAGCCAGTGGCACCACATCAGCATACTGAGGAGATAACCAGAACAGAGGAGAGTTAGTAACAGTGTGTGATACTTGTGTTTCTGTGCAATGCAGTATTCACAGCTGGTCAGCAGCTCTAGTCAGGGTATGCCAGACTAAAATCACACGTCTTCAGCCTGAGGCTGAGGGGGCACCTCTTATATTAGCAGGCAGATCAGTCCATGGCTTTGGGACCCTAGAACTAAAAGCTCCACCTCCACCATTAAGCAGACTGGCATCTTGAGATCTCAGTGTGCAGTCAGGTTTGGAAGTAATGGTAAGTGCAGATCAGTAAGCAGAACCTCAGCCATTTAAGGCTTTATAAGTTAAAAGGAGGATTTTGAAATCAGCCCTAAGCTGGGAGTCGGTGTAAGGATTTAAATACTGGAGTTACGTATGTGTTCATACTTTCTGGGTCCTGTAATAATTCTTCCAGCAGTATTTTGAATCAACTGAAAGCTGCGTAAAGAATGACTGGAACAGACAGAGAACACCACATTGCAGAAGGTGAAACTCTCACTTTACCACGTCGATCTACGTCCTTACACTCACCTGTGGTCCTGAGCTTTGGGTAATGACCAAAAGAATGAGATGGTGGGTGCAAGTGGCTGAAAGGAGCTTTCTCTGCAGGGTGAGAAGGGCAGACATCTGGTAATAGAGCCGATTACCCTCCACGTCAAGAGGAGCAAGTTGGGGTGCTTCAGGTAAATCCTGCACAGGACAGAAACTCAACCTTACTCAGCACATAGAAGATGGTTTTGAAAAAGGAATAATCACAGGGGCAATATCTGTAGACCTCTCAGCTGCATACGACACTGTGAATCACAAGATGCTCCTCTCAAGGATCTACTATATGACACACGACTACCACCCAGTGCAAGTCATCCAATCGCTACTGGAAAACAGGCGACTCTACGCAGAGCTCTGCAGGAAGAAGAGCCGCTGGAGGTACCAACGGGATGGCCTCCCGCAGGGTAGTGTGCTGTCACCAGGGCCGGATTTTCCTATAGGCTAACTAGGCTTCAGCCTAGGGCCTCAAGATCAAGAGGGGCCTACATTCAAATTGTTAGCAATTTGAACAAACTTAAAAATGGGAGGTGAAAGGGCCTCATAAGTGGAATAACCTAGGGCCTCTGTTCATCTAAATCCGGCCCTGGCTGTCACCGACCCTATTCGACATCCACCCCAAATGCAGGAGCTTCTTATACGCTGACGATCTTTGTGTAACAGCACAGGAGAAAGATGTCACTACCATCGAGAATGTCCTTATGTCTGCTCTGTCGAATCTCTCAACCTACTACTTTCAAAATTCTTGAAAAAATAGTGGCTACTCAACTTTATTCTCATTTATCTCAAAATAATCTGTATGAACAGTTCCAGTCTGGTTTTTGTCCCCTCCACAGTACAGAAACGGCACTTATAAAAATGACTGATGACCTCCTGATGGCAGCTGATTCTGCTTTAATTCCTATTCTCATCCTCCTTGATTTGAGTGCAGCCTTTGTCACTATTTGTCACACGACTCTTCTCAATAGATTATCTTCGGTTGGCATTCCCCACACTCCACTAGATTGGTTCAGATCCCACCTCTCAGTTTGTTCAGCTTAAAACTTTCACATCCCAACCCACCGCTGTTACTTCAGGTGGGCTCTGTCTTGGGCCCCCCTCTTCATTATTGACCTCCTTTCCCTTTCGTAAATATAACATTAACTTCCACTGTTATGCCGATGACCCCCAGCTCTGCCTCACTAGCAAGCCTACTGCTTCCTTTCCACCCTCCTCACTTACTGATTGCATAGCAGAAATCAAATCCTGGTTTTCTTCAAACTTTCTTAAATTAAATAACAAGTGACAAGACGGAGGTTCTCCTCATTGGTACAAAATCCACATTATCTAAAACTGATCATTTTTCACTTGTTATTGATAATTCCCCACAGGTGTCATCCTTGACAGTACTTTATTTTTTTAGTCCCACATCAGTAACATCTCCCAGTCTTCATATTTCCACCTGCGTAGCGTTAATCGTATTCGCCCCCCGTCCCTCACTCCCCACACCACTGCTCTCCTTGTTCATAGCCTTGTCTCTTCTCATCTCCATTATTGCAATTCCCTTTTCTTTGGTCTTTCTCACAAATCTCTTTCTAAGCTTCAACTAGTCCAGAATTCAGCTGCCCACCCTCATCATTACTAGACCCCCTCTATTCATCATATCTCTCCCATCGTGCAGCAGCTTCCTTGGCTTTCAGTTCAGTTCCGAATTCAATTCAAAATTCTCCTACTAACTTTTAAGGCTCTCCACACCCTCGCCCCTCCATATCTGTCTGACCTCCTCAATGTTGCCATTCCCTTCTGTACCCTCAGCTCCTCTTCCTCCATCCACTTGAGTGTCCCCTTTGCCCGTCTTACCACCATGCAGTTGCTCTGTTCCCCAGCTTTGGAACTCACTGCTATCTGAGCTTAGAAATATTGAATTATTTTCACTTTTCAAATCTAAACTTAAAACTCATTTGTTTAAGACGGCTTTTTCTCTTTGATTACAATTGTTCTGTCTGATTTTAACTTCTGTATTTTACTTTTGTTTATAATCTATTGTTTAGTGTCCTTGAGTGTTTAGAAAGGCGCCTACAAATAAATAAAATGTATTATTACGCGTATTATTAGTAAGAACTCTCTGAGAGCAAATCCGACCAAAACACAGACAACTGCTTTCCATCTGCACCACCAGGAAGCAAACCATCCGAACCCTACGTATCTCGGCATCACCTCAACTGGACCTTGACCTATAAAGTTCACATGGAAAAGATGAAAGCAAAAGTTAGTGTTTGTAACAAAATCCTCAGAAAACTTGCCAACACCAGATGGGGTGCCAACACAACAACCCTGCGCTCCACAGCAGAATGTGCTAGTCCAGTTTGGGAGCGGCCATCACATGCCAAAAAACTCGACCCTGTGCTCAACGAGAGCTGTCGCTACATCACAGGATGCCTAAAACTGACACCCATCAACACCTTCTACATCCTGGCCGCCATTGCTCCCCCAGACATAAGAAGAAATGTAGCAAGCAAACAGGAAAAACCTAAGGAACTAGAGGACCCCTAACACCCAGTGTTTGGCCGTATCAATGTCGCCAAACGCCTCAAATCTCATAAAAGCTTTATGCTCAAGAAATATCTAGACTCAACGGCAACAACAACAAGGTTGGACTTGTGGTGCGAACACATCAGAAATATCAACACAATCAATGGCATTAGCACAGAAGTGAGAGGACATCTACCCACTGGCGGTGACCTACACTGGCCAACATGGTAAAGCCTTAACCGCCTGCACACCAGCACTGGCAGATCCAAAGTTAACATGACCAAGTGGGGATACTGTGTGGAAAGACAGACCATGGAACACCTCCTGATCTGCCCACTCCTGGATGAACCACGTACCATGGAGGACCTCACCGCAGCCACGGGCAGAGCCATAACCTGTGCTCGCCATTGGAATGGCATATGAAACGTTTGGTTTTAAGGACTCGAGAAGAAGAAGAAGAAGGTATTTGATACAGATGCCTCCAGGACACCTCCTTGTGGAGGTTTAACAGGCACGACCACCAGAAGACCCAGGGCCTGTTGGGAGGATTCCGTCTCCCAGATGGCCTGGGAACACTTTGGGTTCCCACAGGTCAAGTTGGCAAGTGTGGGCTTCTCTGCCAAGACTGCTGCCCATGAGACCCCATTTGGTCTAAAAAGAAAGGTGTAGCTGGAGGTCATCTGCATACGAGTGAAAATGAATGTGAAGTTTTCTAATGAGAGTTTCCAATGGAAGCAAGTAAAATTCTGAGCCCTACGGGACACCATATTTAACTTGTACTCTACACATCAAGGCACTGTACAACCTGACATTCTGCTAGCCTTCATGATGACTTCTGAAGACCGTCTGGAAGTTACTCGTGAGACGTCTACATCGTGACTCTAAGTGAGCCACTTCATCTGCCAGCACTTCATGGAAACACTTGGATGGCCCTAATAAAACGCCCTGGGATGTTGTTCAGTGTGGACTGGTGCTCTCTAAAGGGTCAAGATCAAAGATCATACACTCACCATGTGATCCCGAATGAGCCGCCTCACCTGCCGTCGCTCAAAAGACAGAAGCGAGTGTGGTGTTTATATGACTTTTAAGTGACTCTGGGTGACACAAACTACCTAAATAAATGTCTGAAGAAGGGGCCTGAGTTGCTGAGTTTGCTTTGCATATTGTAATTTTTTTTAGTTAGCCAATAAAAGGTTTCATTTAGCTTGACTTCTCCTTAAATAAATGAAAGAATTAATTGTCCAGGCCATTTTATTCTGTACAAAAATGTTGGATAAAAATCAATCATTTTATGCAGATGCCAACTACAGTAAGTAAACCCTTTATCAAGCAGATATGGTGACAGTCCATAGCACTCGTTCTTTCATGTAGTGACTGTGAGTGTTGGCAGAAAGAGCTGAACTGCCCGTCCCTTTAGTGCAATTGTCCAGTAACAATAAGAGGACTCTGGAACTGAAATCAGTGGCTTTGTAAGCGAATTAGAGACCCTGCGATAGAAGGTGCAGCAGACATGCTGAATGTCACCTACCTAGAGTCACATGCCGTGTGGATCGAATGGCGTCAACCAACATTCTGCATAAAACCTCATGGCGGGTCTTATGATGTTAAGCCGGGTTTTGTTTTCAAAAGGGACTCACAAGACACGCGGCCACCACAAAGACTGAACTGACCGCTCTGTCCTGCGCAGTCCAGAGCGTCCACGATGAAAGCCACACTTGTAGCTGAACGCTTTACTGGAAATAAACTAACATTCTCAAACCCAGTCTGTGCAATTCAGGGCCATAAAGGGGCAGAAGGCCGACCTGGACGGGGCACACAGGCTCACAGCCCCAATTTGAATTGCCAGTCAGTCCAAACCACACTGTCTGGGAGGCAGAAGGAAAGCCGCGGGGGCCTTGAAAGTTCAGGATCCACATGCGTCACTTTGACACTGACATTCTGATGTGACCCAACTCAGATTTTTATGCAGATCTGACGGAGATGCTGTTTTAGTGTAAACACTCCATAATCACACAGTACCGGATTTTCAGAGACTACATAGGGTTAGGCTTAGGGTTTCACACGTGGCGCTGAATTCAGATTAAAGGAATTCTGACACCCAAAAATGAGATTTCTTTTTTAATAAGTTTCTTAGCCCAAACAGCTTGTAGTGATGGCCGATAAAAATTTGAATCTCATGTTTTTATACAGAACAGAGATAACAAAGATTCTGATGTAACAACAGGCATCTATGATAACCAACACTGGAAAACAGCAAGCAATCTCAAAAACTTCATGTTCCTTCACGTCATCCAGTCGCATGCCCACAAGGTCCCAAGCAGATGTACTTTTACCAAAATATACTAAAGCAAACCTCTTGTGAACTAAAACGGAATTTGCGCAAACACAAATGAGCATCTGAATATCAGAACATCACGCCACAGAAGGCAGGTTTGGATTGCAATTCCTCCCATCGTGGAGAGGGAGCCACTAGAACAGGAAGACTGCCTGCCATGGCCATGTAGTCCCCCAGGATGCTGGGTGGCAGTATCCCACTGGTATGGCTCCTGTTTGGGAACCCTTAGGGCTGCATGGGGGGTGTAGTCCTGGTGGGCCACACTGTTGAGGTCCTTGGACAACACTGAAGATGTCACCCAGAGGTTCCACCTGACCTGGATGCGTTTCCTGGCTACTGAAGTGCCTGAAGTACTCCTGGGTCCCACTTAAAAATGAACCCTCAGCACCAACCAGGTGAGTCCGTGTGAGGAGAAGAGGTGGATGAAGCTCACCTGGAGGGGAGGGAGAAGGAGAATGGAAAACAGAAGGAGTGACTGTTAGCTGCTGTGTGCGAGATGTTCTCGTGTACAGCATCTGTCTGGAGTTCTGTGATCTACAAAAGGTACTGTGATCAATAACAGTCGTCTTTTATGGACTAAAACAGTGTCTTGTACAGTTGTGTCTTGGAGTTTGGGAGTGCAATGCACCCCCTGCAGGTCACAGCTTGGAAAAGCAGAATGAAAATCATAAGGATGATGAAAATGCCCTGTAAACATACAATAATATTCTTGTGATTCCTGTCACACTTAAAGCTCAGAAATAGAGTGCTGACACCAAAAGAACATCAACAAGCCCAAACTGTCCACTTTGCAGGCCTGGAGCCAGTGAATTGGCCTCACCCTGAGCTGCCTAACCCTAAACCTCACTTGGCAGGCTTCAGCCCTGCCTGGAGCCAAAAAATGAAGTGGAGTCTTTCATAGATTACATTTTTAAAAAGTCCAGAAATCTGGAGAAGGAAACGGTAAACGGACCCAGGACAAACCTGGGCAAAGTCCCTTTAAAATTAAAGATCATTTATTAAAATTATATAAACATTGCAACTAGCAATCCAGGAATAATAAACAAGAGTAAAAAAAAAAAGTTTGCCTACAGCAAATAAAAACCACAACAACAACAACATTTATTTCTGTCTCACATTTTCATACAAATGCTGGAGCTCAAAGTGCTTTACTAGATTATTATAAAAATAATAATATATAACAAAGAATAAAGGTAGAACAGAAAGAAAAGAAAAACTCCAGGGGGCTGGAGAAACAAAAAAAAACGAAATCTGCTGGGGGTCCGAGGCCACGAGACCACCCAGCCCCCTGACATAAATGATCTCAATCAGTCCTCATGGTTTACAGGCTTCATGTGAAAGAATTAGAGGACGATGGTCATGTGGACCTCTGGACTTCAATCCATCAATGTAGGGACTGCATGGCGCCCTGATCAGGTGGTGGTGGCACAGATCGTCACCACAGAAAAATAGAAGAAGAACAGCAGAGAACGTAGCGGTGAGTACGGATTGTGGAGCCATGATAAAAATGATAATTCAATGCATATACAGAATATCAGGGTTACACTAAAATGAAGCTTTGAGAAAGCCATGTTAGAATAAAGGGGCTTTTTGGAGATTAAGTGCCAGCACCTTTAACATGAGCCAGGGGTCAAAACCAGAGAATCCAAAAACAGGAAAACTCAAAAGCAGAAGGAGGGAATCAGAAGGTCAAAAACCCAACACCAAGACTGCAGTAAGGAGTGCTAGGGGTCCTCAGCACTTCCATGGGTTGCACATAAGGGGGACACGGCAGATATCAACGAATACTACCAACAACAACAACAACATTTATTTATATAGCACGTTTTCATACAAAAAAATGTAGCTCAAAGTGCTTTACAAAATGAAGAATAGAAAAATAAAAGACACAATAAAAAATAAACATAAGTCAACATTAATTAACATAGAATAAGTAAGGTCCGATGGCCAGGGTGGACAGAAAAAACAAAAAAAAAAACTCCAGAGGCTGGAGAAAAAAAAAAATAAAATCTGTAAGGATTCCAGACCAAGAGACCACCTGACCAGTCCCCTCTGGACATTCTACCTCACATAAGTGAAACAGTCCTCTTTGTATTTAGAGTTCTCACGGAAGGACTTGATGATGATGGTCATGTAGACTTCTGGCTTTCAGTCCATCAATGTTGGTGCATCATGATGCTTTGAGTAGGTGGTTGTGGCGCAGGCCGCCACCACAAAGAAACCAGAAAAAGAAACAGAAGAGAGAGTAGGGGTCCGTACGGATTTCAGAGCCACTATGAATAGTTATTATGATGAATTGAACATACAGAGTATCAGGATTAAGTTAAAGTGAAGTTAGGAGAAGGCCATGTTAAAGTAATGTGTTCTCAGCAGTGTTTTAAAGAGCTCCACCTTATCAGCCTGGCGAATTCCTATTGGCAGGCTATTCCAGATTTTAGGTGCCTAACAGCAGAAGGCCGCCTCACCACTTCTTTTAAGTTTAGCTTTTGGAATTCTAAGGAGACACTCATTTGAAGATCTGAGGTTACGATTTGGAATATAACGTGTCAGACATTCCGATATATAAGATGGAGCGAGATTATTTAAGGCTTTATAAACCATAAGCAATATTTTAAAGTCAATCCTGAATGACACAGGCAACCAGTGTAGTGACATCAAAACTGGAGAGATGTGCTCGGATTTTCTACCAGGAACTTACTGTATGCACGATTATAAAAAGAAGTGTGAATTAGTGTAGGCCGTCCTAATTCAGGGTGTTCATAACAAATGTGATGACTTATTTCATGAGCTAGGCATACATAAAACGAATAAAAAGAGTGGCATCAGATATTAGAAATATTAAAACATGTGCTTTAATTGTTTAAAATCTAAATATTCTCAATTGTAATTGTAACTTGTTACCCTCTGCTCGAGGTCCATACACAGTATAGGATAGTAAAGGATCAAAAATCACATCATATTCATAATCACTGACCTGAAATGATCTAAACTGATATCCCCCACACTTAGATGTAAAATTTGCTATTTTTTACCTTCTGGTGGCTCTTAGAGGGGTGGGACCACCAGCAAAGTATCCAAATATTAAAAATACTGTAGCTGTGCTACCCACCTAAGACTGAAATCTAAGTAATCAATGCAAACCTCAGCACATTCAGTGTTAATGTTTGCAGTGGAATGTATTTTGAAATGTATGCAGTAATAAAATGCATTGGATGTTTTCATTCTAACAGATGGTGCAGCACAAGCACTGTTTTTCATGAATCCCATACCAAATGGCATTTAACAGAGCTAGCCGAAGGACACACTGACAGATAAGGTGGATGATTATATTCGTGATCAGCAACCTCAAAATAGCATAATACGACAGTCCATATGTCTAAATTACCAATCCCCATTTTTCCCCCAAGTTTTGTGATTAGGAGAAACTCGTATCCTGTTAGAGGTTGTGTTAATGTGGCCGCCGATTCAGCCCTTCTCATCACTTGTGCCTGTTGGTGTACTCTTTACCATAAGGGTGTCATTTCCTGCACAGAATGGTCCAAAAATAGCCTTTTTCTGGACTAGAAGGACAAAATTAAGGAGGACCCTAAAAAGCTTGACATTTCGTAAGAAGACATGAGGACACGTCGAACGGCTCAGCACTGACTGGCTGTGTTATGGCCAGTAGAGGGAGGCGGCTTGTTGGCCGAAGTCTTCAGGACTCTGAGCGTCTCCGGCTTGTCTGACTCCTTTTCTACAATTAGCAGATTTTGGTGTTATTTATTTGAACACGTTGTATCCTCACACGTGGCACTTCAGTATTTAGTGAGCTGTGTCATCTGTTCTTGCATTTTGCCTTGTAGATGTATTGTTGTGTTGTATTCCTGAGATGGCTGTGATAGTTTGGTCATCTGAATCTGTTTTTGGTGTTTTATGTTCCTCATTTTTTGACATCAAATTGCATGGACAGAGAGTGTTAATAAATATAAAAAAGCCCTCTTTAAAGCTCGCTCAGAATACTATTCTACATTAATAGATAGCAATAATAAAAATCCTCAGGTACTGTTTAGAACAGTGGCTAAATTAACAAATGGCAGTTCAGATCAACAGTGCAAAATACCAACAGATATTAGCAGTACAGACTTCATGAACTTCTTCAATGAGAAAATTAAAAATATAAGATTCCAGATCTCAGCATCACAGTACAAACCAAATACTAGCTTAGCAGACCCTGCTGCACATTGCATTCAGCACTTTAGTAATTTTAATCCTGTAACTGAGCAGGAAGTCTTAACTTTAATTACTAAAATGAAGCCCTCTACTTGTTCCCTAGATCCAGTGCCAACAAAACTAGTAAAAAGTGCCATGGATGTTCTTGCAGCACCTATTCTAACCGTTATCAATAGTTCATTACTGCATGGCACAGTACCTGATGCACTAAAAGTGTCAGTCATTAAACCTTTACTTAAAAAGTCAGACCTAGACCCACACATACTAAATAATTATAGGCCTGTTTCAAATTTACCGTTTCTCTCTAAAATACTAAAAAAAGCAGTCGCCAGTCAGCTTCAGTCACACCTTATGCATTACAATTTATTTGAGAAATTCCAGTCTGGTTTTCGCACTGGTCATAGTACAGAAACTGCACTAACACGGGTTGTAAATGACATTCTGATATCCTCTGATGAAGGAAACTCCACTGTTATTATGTTATTAGACTTAAGTGCAGCATTTGACACCATTGACCGTTCTATTTTACTGCACAGGCTAGAAAATGATGTTGGTCTTACAGGCCACGTGCTCGCTTGGTTCAGTTCTTATTTATCAAATCGATTCCAATATGTACAGAAATGTGCTGACAGTACTCCATCATTATACACAGAAGTTCAATATGGTGTCCCGCAGGGCTCAGTACTGGGACCTTTACTGTTTTCACTTTACATGCTTCCACTGGGATCTCTCATTAGGACACATCATGTTAATTTTCACTCGTATGCAGATGACACCCAGTTATACCTTTCATTTAAATCAAATGAAGTTTCTCCGATGTTGTCTTTAATTAGTTGTGTTAGTGAATTAAAGGAATGGATGAATGAGAACTACTTGTCTTTAAATACAGATAAAACAGAGATGTTAATTGTTGGAGGGAATGACGCTGATCACAGCAATATTTTGTCGACATTTAACTCAGTTGGAATCCCAATTAATTTTACTGAATCAGCCCGCAATCTAGGAGTTATCTTTGATTCTAGCATGTCATTTAAAGCACATATTACAAAGTTGTCCAAAACATGTTTCTTCCATCTTAAAAATGTTAGGAAATTAAGGCGCTTTCTAAATAAACAGGATTGTGAGAAATTAATTCATGCATTTATTTCTAGTAGGATTGACTACTGTAATGCGGTGTTCACTGGCTGTTCAAACTGTTCTTTATACAGCCTCCAGTTAATCCAAAATGCGGCTGCAAGAATTATTACAAGAACAAGAAAATATGAACACATAACTCCAGTTCTTAAATCCTTACACTGGCTCCCGGTTAAGTTTAGGGCAGATTTCAAAATCCTCCTTTTAACATATAAAGCATTAAATGGCCAAGGTCCGGCTTACTTGTCTGAACTTATCATGACTTACAAACCTGAGCACACATTAAGATCTCAAGATGCCGGTCTGCTTATGATTCCAAGGATTAATAAAATAACAGTGGGAGGTCGAGCTTTTAGTTACAGGGCCCCTAAACTGTGGAATGGTCTTCCTGCTTCTATAAGAGATGCCCCTATCGGTCCCAGCCTTTAAATCCCGGCTGAAGACTTACTACTTCAGTTTAGCATATCCTGACTAGAGCTGCTGATTAACTGTACAGACTGCATCTCTGTTGTTAGTCATTAGCACTAAAACATAAGTAACATGATAAGTATAATTGAATACTAACCCTCACATATTCTGTTTCTGTTCTCGGTACTCAAATGTGGCAATTGGTGCCACGGCCCACCTGCCAAGTTGTTTGCCTGCCTAAGGTAAAGTCATGTCTGATGGAGGATCACAGGAATCATGGGAAAGAGGGGCCCTTTCATCGGATTGGCTGGCCGAGCAACGTTTCAGCCGTGGAATGGCCAAATGAGGAGGCAGCTTGACAGATGAGGTCTCCAGCACTCTAAAAATATCAAAATCTTATTATATGAAATCATCTACTGTTAAATTCTGCTCTGTACTTCTAAAATTTTTATTATTATGCTTTATTAAGGATTTGTTCTGTTCTGTGTATTGTATTGTATTGAACCCCTTCTTTTGACACCCACTGCACGCCCAACCTACCTGGAAAGGGGTCTCTCTTTGAACTGCCTTTCCCGAGGTTTCTTCCATTTTTCCCTACAAGGTTTTTTTTGGGAGTTTTTCCTTGTCTTCTTAGAGAGTCAAGGCTGGGGGGTTGTCAAGAGGCAGGGCCTGTTAAAGCCCATTGTGGCACTTCCTGTGTGATTTTGGGCTATACAAAAATAAACTGTATTATATTGTATGCCCAACCTCTCTGGAAGGGGGTCTCTATCTGAATTGCCTTTCTCAAGTTTTCTTCCATTTTCTC
This sequence comes from Polypterus bichir lapradei, assembly GCA_026402145.1. Taxonomy (NCBI): domain Eukaryota; kingdom Metazoa; phylum Chordata; class Cladistia; order Polypteriformes; family Polypteridae; genus Polypterus; species Polypterus bichir. The sequence continues at coordinate 1,880,483 of JANRMT010062841.1, read as the reverse complement.
CTATAAAGGTTTTTTTTTTTTTTAAAGAGTTTTAAGGCTGGGGGGCTGTCATGAACAGGGCCTGTTAAATCCCACTGAGGCATTCCTTGTGTGATATTTGGACTATACCACAAAATTAATTGCTGTTATATCATAAGTGAGGGTTTTCTTGTGCATTGTGAGTCAGGAGGCGCAGGACTGAAGTGATTTTGAAACGTTCAGAAGGAACAAAAGACAAAAATCTTCAGGTAAGGAAGGTCATGTAGTTCTCCTCGCTGGCCGTGGCGCTGGAGAGTGGTGACGTGTGGCATGCTGATTAGCGCATGCTAGTGAGAACTTCATTGTACTCCGTACATGTGACAATAAGGATCCTATAGACGTAAACACAATGAATTAGTGAACATCACAACAATAAAAGGCAAAACAAAACCAAAACAGAATGAATGATAAAATAATATTTTAAAAAAACAGCAAAAGCTTTAAAGAAAAGAAAACTTACCTGAGCCAGGGATGCGACCCTGCCTGAAACATAGCAAGTGCCTGCTGTCACAGGACCAGTTTATCAAAGCCCCTTTTCATAATCCTTGGATCAACATCAAAACATAAAAAAGGGAATTCCTAGCTTGCTTTATTAAAAACAGAAGTTGGTTGTGATGAAAACCTGCGGCCACAGGGGTGAACTTGAAGACCACTGCCCAGAGAAATTGCAAGTTAAACGCTTGGATTAGCGGGCAAATTGAACACATCGGAGATAGGAAAACAAATTCTTGCGTTCACAGAGCTTCCTGAAAAGACTTCTCAAAAGCCTGCGATCGGCGATGTTTTCCTTTCATTGAACCCGGTGACTCAGCTGCCTAGGGTGCAAATTTGTCCACAGCGTAAAGAGCTGCAGCATCAGGAGGGGCTCTGATTCACTTCATAAAACTGCTACATCAACAGTTGTTCTTGCAGATTGCTCAACAGCCACAAGGTCTGGGCAGTCAACCAAGAAAGTTGTCATCTTCCCCCGTTTTCTTAGTTCCTCTTTTCTGATTGCAGACTTTTCCAAAAGGTTATATTTAAATTACACTTTACAACCGAGATGTTGATTCCTGAACTCTTTGGATGTACCTTATGGATTCTGGCCTGCAGGTTACAAAAATCTCCTTTATATTTTCCTGTCACGTATTGTTTAATTGCAATGGCCTATTGCAGGGATTTCTCCTCATATAATAAGTGCACAACGACAATACAATTTATTTTTGTATAGTAGCCCAAAATCACACAAGAAGTGCCGCAATGGGCTTTTACAGGCCCTGCCTCTTGACAGCCCCCCAGCCTTGACTCTCTAAGAAGACAAGACCCTTGTAGGGAAAAAAATGGAAGAAACCTCAGGAAAGGTAATTCAAAGAGAGACCCCTTACTAGGTAGGGTGGGCGTACAGTGGGTGTGAAAAAGAAAAAGGGGGTCAATACAACACAATCCACAGAACAAATCTCAATACAGTATAAAAATAAAAAATTTAGAAGTTCACAGTAGATGATATCCCATAATATGCTTTGGATTTGTTTAGAGTCCTGGAGACCTCGGCCATCAAGCTGCCTCCCCCAACTGGCCATTCCACAGCTGAAATAGCGCTAATCCAATGAAAGGACCCCTCTGTCCCATGATTCCTGTGATCCTCCATCAGAGATGACTTTACCTTAGGCAGGCAAAACAACTTGGCAGGTGGACTGTGGCACCAAGTGGCACATTTGAGTACCGAGAAGAGAAACAGAATAGGTGAGGGTTAGTATTCAATTCTAACTATCACATTACTTCTGTTTTAGTGCTAATGACTAACAACAGAGATGCAGTCTGTACAGTTAACCAGCAGCTCTAGTCAGGGTGTGCTAAACTGAAGCAGTGAGTCTTCAGCTGGGATTTGAAATCTGAGACTGAAGGGGCATCTCTTATAGCAGCAGGCAGACCAGTTCACAGTTTAGGGGGTCCTGTAACTAAAAGCTTGACCTCCCACTGTTATTTTATTAGTCCTTGGAATCTTAAGCAGACCGGCATCTTGAGATCTTAATGTGCGCTCAGGTTTGTAAGTCACAATAAGTTCAGACAAGTAAGCCTGACCGCGGCCATTTAAGGCTTTATATGTTAAAAGGAGGAGGATTTTGAAATCTGCCCTAAACTTAACCGGGACAATGGGAACATCTGATGTCAAAATCGTGACTATCTGCAAAGGGGACAGCCGAGCTAAGGGATCTCGTTACAGTAAAAGTGAGGCACCCAAATCACTGGGTCACCCAACAAAGACCGTCCTGCCTCCTCTTCATATAAACCTTGGCTTGGTGAAAGATTTCATGTAAGCAATGAATAAATAAGGCGAAAGATTTCGATATAAAAATAAAATGTTGCATATTATAATTATTACTAGCAAAATACCCGCGCTTCACAGCGGCGAAGTACTGCATTAAAATTTTTATTAAGAAGAAAATTTAACCTTTTTAAACTGAGGGAAAATATGCCAATAATTATTTGTTCAGGATCTCTTTGTATACCATGTTGTCAGTTCGGCCCTCCGGTTGTAACATGACCAAGCTGTGCGCTGAGCTTACTCTTGAGCATGCAACTTACAGATGACATGTGAACAGTAATCTTGTCTCAAATCTCACAGCTTGGATTGCTGCTGTCATAATCAGTTTGAGTTTCATGGTTTCTTTCAATTACGACAGTATTTGCAGGACTGATTGTGTTGAAGTGACATTCGGCATCTGTCAAGCGTTGTAAGCTTACAACCGGTTTCATCGATAACTTCACATCCAGCTTTTGAGAGTTTAAACATTCATAAACATCAAAGTGTCCACTACTGAAATCGTCACCTGTGAATGTAAGATGTTTAAGAGGCATTGGCGGTTGTCGAAAGGTGTAAAATATTTGGCCATTTCGGTACACTTGAAAGCACCAACCGAACAATTCAGCGGCAACCATCAACTCACATGCAGAACCATAGGTGAAGGGCTTAAGCATTTCACTCTTCTAGTGCTCCTGTGTAGTATAATTATCTCCTGTACCGTCATCAGTCCACACCTTGAACCTGTCCCAGTCATTCAATACATAAGACACAATGTTCTTCCGGATATCAAGAGTGAACCTGATATGGCCGTGCAATATGTAACAAAGAGAATGGAAAAGGTAGGTGCCATCTCCGGGCATGGAAACCACTCGGTAAGTGACAGTTCTTTGATCGATGGTGATTACCTCGATAGACATGGTAATGGGGGTTGGAATGATGAAGGAAATGGGTACCTGAGTAATGTAAAGTAAGTGTAAAATACCTATACAATAACTATAATTGTAATAAACAAACAATAAAACAGCGGAGAAGCCGTGGATTAAACAAAAAGGCTGTAGTTATCAGCAGGGAGACGTGAATCCCGTGGCGAATCAAGGAAGGGAATGTAGAGACTGGAGCGACGGACGGCCTTATATAGGCAGGCAGCCAACAACATGGGAGGCGTTGGGATGGGGGACCCAACGCCGCCTCACATGGTGACCAAGCTGCAGGCTATGGACATATATATGATGTACGTAAGTAGGATTTAGGTAGCGTTGGGAACCCGTGTACCAAATTTCTTGAAGATGGGCCCATAAGTAACAAAGACTGTTGAAAAGTTCAATATGGCGGCCGACAGTGGCATCATACCACCGAAATAAGTACGTACATTGGTTTTGGTTAGTGCAGGGAAGCCGCCTACCAAATTTCGAGAAGATGGGGCCATAAATAAGAAAGTTCAACATAGCGGACGTTGTTGACCGTTATGACCGTTACGTGTAGAATTTCGAAATGAAACCTGCTTAACTTTTGTAAGTAAGCTGTAAGGAATGGGCCTGCCAAATTTCAGCCTTCTACCTATACGGGAAGTTGGAGAATTAGTGATGTTGGAAAATTCAATATGGCGGCTGACAGTGGTGTCATACCACCGAAATAAGTATGTACATTGGTTTTGGTTAGCTCAGGGAAGCCACCTACCAAATTTCATGAAGATGGGGCTGTAAATAAGAAAGTTCAACATGGCAGACGTTGTTGACCGTTATGACCGTTACGTGTAGAATTTCGAAATGAAACCTGCTTAACTTTTGTAAGTAAGCTGTAAGGAATGAGCCTGCCAAATTTCAGCCTTCTACCTACACGGGAAGTTTGAGAATTAGTGACGTTGGAAAGTTCAATATGGCGGCTGACAGTGGCGTCATACCACCGAAATAAGTATGTATATTGGTTTTGGTTAACGCAGGGAAGCTGCCTACCAAATTTCGTGAAGATGGGGCCATGAATAAGAAAGTTCAATATGGCGGACGTTGTTGATCGTTATGACCGTTACACGTAGAATTTCGAAATGAAACCTGCTTAACTTTTGTAAGTAAGCTGTAAGGAATGGGCCTACCAAATTTCAGCCTTCTACCTACACGGGAAGTTGGAGAATTAGTG
>JANRMT010062841.1:1825801-1875948 GCA_026402145.1 Polypterus bichir lapradei | reverse complement strand
ACAGTGGCGTCATACCATCGAAATAAGTACATACATCGGTTTCGGTTAGCGCAGGGAAGCCGCCTACCAAATTTCGTGAAGATGGGGCCATAAATAAGAAAGTTTAACATGGCGGATGTTGTCGAACATTATCGACCGTTATGACTGTTACGCGTAGAATTTCGAAATGAAACCTGCTTAACTTTTGTAAGTAAGCTGTAAGGAATGAGCCTGCCAAATTTCAGCCTTCTACCTACATGGGAAGATGGAGAATTAGTGATGAGTCAGTCAGTCAGTCAATCAGTCAGTCAGTCAGTCAGTGAGTGAGGGCTTTGCCTTTTATTATTATAGATTATTTTTGAGACGGGTATTTTTCATGATTAGTTTATGTCAGAATTAAGGAAAGCATTTTCGCTGGTCCACAAATTCAACACGTCATCAATGACAAGTGGTTCAAAGATCTGCTGGTGGGACCAGAGGAAATCATTTGGATGGCATTTAAGGATGACATTGGCAACTAGGCAGCACCAGGCCACATCCAGCTGGTAGAAAAGTAGCATACAGAATGATGAAGCTGTGCCATTCAAAGCCCATGTGGAGCAAAAAAGAGAAAAAATACCATGCCCAAATAAATGTGCAAACAATAAGTATAAAAAAAACATGCTTTTGTTTAATGCGATAGAGCAGACCGAAGGCACTTATAAATAATGATAATAAAAATATTTAAAACAGGTGCTTTCAGGCAAACATACAACACAAAACACATGAAAGTAAGAATAACTGAAGGAGTACAAGGATCTCTACATGATGTCACCTAATCACAGAACCTCTGTGACTGACCGTCGAAGGGCTGGCATGGCACCGAGATGCGTTTGCATGTGCTCTAATGCAACACAGTGAGTCACAGAAACCTGGATTCAAAGAATTCCGCATATGCCCTTAAATCCAGTTAAAGAAATTTGGCAATGCCAGGTTACCTTGTGTAGATCTCTTCACGATTAACCTGTCTCTGTGGCCATGTAAACCCTTAACCAAGATGCACTTAAGCATTTCGTCGTCTGTGTGTGTCTTTGTTTCCCACACACGGCCTGCAGGTAGAAAATGGCGGAAGTGTCCACAAAGATACACTTCCTGAGGCAGAAGCTCAGGTCATCAAATTATTTCTTCTCCTGGTTAAAATGATCCATCTCAATACTTCAGAAATGGCTACAGTTATGTTGATGAGCTGAACATACAACCTCGACAGACGCAGGCTTTCGGATTATGGTGGCCATTGACGATGTGTAGCTAATCTTTTTCTTTTTTTTATAAACATCGGAGTGTTTTGCCAAAGTAGAACTCAGTGAACGGACTCAGGCATGTAATCGGAGGTTTAAGAAACCAGGTCCCTGCCTGAACTGGGTTACTCGCCTTATTCTAGTCAGTTTTGTGCGTGTGCGTTTAAATCCGCTCACTGAGCACAGTTCTATTTATAATTTTACCTTTTGACATCCTTGCTGTAAAGTCCTCTAAGACGTCATCATGCGAAATATTCCAGCCGGACTGCAGCCGCCCCCATTACTTTTCATTCTGATATCACCGCTCCATGTCACTGATTGCAGCTAAGAAATGAGTAGGAGTGTAACACAAATCGAACACTTAATATGACCATGGAGGCATTTTTGGATAGTTGAATTAATTAGATTATTATTAGGACATTACAATAACTTGAGGCTCAACGTGTGACATCTTTCATAAAACCTTTCTGACCACTACAGAACTTGATGATGTCCATGATGTTCAGATAGCGCCATTACACATATGAGGAAAAGGAAATCCAGGTAGCTCAGTATAAGCAGGCGGTTAACAGTCCGTATTATCTAGCACAGTGAGCCAACATTGTGCTAATAAGTGACAGTGACGCCATCACGCTATGGTGATAAAACAAGCACAATGAATGCAATGGCCTCATGTTCGTACCTCGGTGTTCAGTTTGTCTCGTTTCTTCCTCCTTTTTCCCAGACGGCTTTTGCCTTCTCATTTTGAAACACTCCTTAAAGCAGGGGTGTCGGACTCCGGGCCTGGAGGGCCGCAGCGCTGCAGGTTTTCATTCTAACCCTCTTCTTCATTAGTGCCAGTTGTTGCTGCTAATTAACTTCTTTTTTCTTTAGTTTTAATTAACTTGAGTCCCCCCCCCCCCCCCACTTAGTTGTCTTTATGACCAGCTCCCTGGTGCCCATCACGCAATATCTGAAAATAAGGAATGGTGGTGGTCTCAGTAAGGCTGATCTCTCAGGTCACCAAAACAATTTGCCGGTGTTCTTAAAAGAAACAGAAAAATGAAAAGTTTTGAAAATGTCTGCTGTGGCAAAATGAGAGCAGCCATGGAGTTAAATAACGGGTTTAATTACCAGCAAGAATCGGCTTCTCATTAAGAGGTTGGTTAGAGTTTGGAATCCCAGTTTAGCTGGTCATCTGTTGGCTCGTTTCACGTCTCATTTCTGTTTGGCTGCCATTTAATGAAGAAAGGAATAAATTCAGAGGACTGAATCCTTAAAACCAGGGCTATTGAAATGAAGGGAAAAAGAAGTTAATTAGCAATGAAAACTGGTCACTGATTAGGAAAAGGGGGAGAATGAAAACCTGCAGCCATTACGGCCCTCCATGCCCGGAGTTCCACACCCCTGCCCTCCATTTTTCAATGCAATCTTTGGCGGGTTAGGGTGAGGGCAAGTGGACCCCATCAACGCCAGTCGACGATTGTTGGATCCTGAAATGAGAAGCAGCCAATGATGAATACAAACGCAAATCAGCAGCAGACACTTTTGAACTCAGGCAGTGTGTCAGCACCATTATGCGATTTAACTCGTTCAATTCAATAAATGTTCATTTAGTGTTTTGTTCAACTTGAAGTTGTCTATCATAATCAAAAAAAAAAATTTCAGGAAGCAAACCCTTGAAACATGTTTTTCGCCCCCTATTACTTAGGCTTTGTATTGCAACGTCTTATATGCTAAATATTTAGAAAGTGTCATCTTAGCTCAATAACAAGTTTAAGGTTAATGGATTCCAAATATCCTGATAGCATGAAATCATTTTCACCATCAAATCGCAGCTAGTAATAACTAATCCTTATAAAATAAAACATTTACTTTCACCAAATGCTCTTCAATGACATTGAAGCTCCACGGAGCACAAGAATCAAAGGCATTGCCCAAAAACACCAAGACAATCCAACGTAAAGAACGATCCAATCAAGCCATCCAGACGCGGAGCAATCAGGCTCAAAGAAATCCAATACTTCCAAGAAGCTCGCGTTGAAAATGAACTGCCAGGAACCGCGGGAGACCCTCCGGTTTAAAAAGGGGTGGCGCAGGTCCTGGCGGTGATTGGCAGGTGACCCCGCCATAAATATCATGGAACAAGAGGAAGGCTAAAGAATGACGCACAGAATCAAAAATGAAAAGAGGGTCAAAACACGAATGTGAACCCCCAGCTGAGACACGTCAGTTGCTGCAAAGCCCCCAATTCAAAACTGACCTATTGATCCCTGGAGCCCCTCAGCACCTTCACTTCCTCCAGTCTCCTTACAACCCTTCAAGAAGCCCCCCCATCTGCTGATCGTCACTCCTATCTGTTGCCAACATCTACAGCAATGATTTGGGACTCTCTGACCATAAAGCAGTATTTTTCACTGTCTCACTGCCTTTCCCTCCTCTTACCTGTAAACGACAAATCTCTTACAGAAACCTTAAAAATATCTGTCCCTCTGTTCTTTCTGGATCCGTTTCTGATCTTTTACTGTCTTCACCTGTTCCGTCAACACTAGATAGTCTTGTTGACCACTATAACTCAGCCCTTCATTCAGCATTAGATGATAAAACAGCTCCTTTAAAACATAAGGAGGTTTCCTTTAAACATTCAGCTCCCTGGTATAACTCAGAATTGCGATCTATGAAAGCAGCTGGCCGACGCCTTGAGAGAATATCACGTAAGTCTGGCCTCACCGTGCACATCCAGGCTTTCTCTGACCACCAAAGAGCTTACAGAGAAGCACTAACTGCTGCTAAGAACACTCACTATGGCAGAATAACAGAAAGTGGCCACAACAACCCAAGGGTTTTGTTTTCTGTAGTTAATAAACTACTCGAACCCGCATCTGGCCCAACTACCTCTTCTACTGAAGTCTGTGAGGATTTCCTCCACTTTTTCCGTAACTAAATTAAAGATCTAAATAATTCAACTAACATAAATACATCATCTGTTTCTATCGCTCCCTGTTTTCCCACTCCATCCAGCTCCTTCTCTAAGTTCTCACCAGTCACATCTGCTTTGTAAGATGAGGCCGACTACTTGTATACTGGACCCCATCCCCAGCACACAACTTAAATCCTGCCTTCATGCCATAATCCCGACTGCTACAACAATAATAAACTCATCCCTTGACACTGGCTCTGTGCCGCTCACTTTTAAAATCGCTTCTGTAACCCCAATGTTAAAGTCTGGACTTGATGCTGACAATCTTAACAATTTCCGGCCTATTTCCCACTTACCTTTCCTCTCAAAAGCTCTTGAGCGTGTTGTAGCTTCCCAGCTCACCAATTTAATTAACGCCTAATAATTTGATGGAACCCCTTCAGTCTGGTTTCAGGGTGCAGCACAGCTGTGAAACTGCTCTGCTACGGGTAACCAATGATGTGCTTATGGCAGCAGACTCTGGACAGACCAGCATATTAATTCCGTTAGACCTCGGGTCAGACATGACATTCGACTGTCCAGAATGGAGAACATGCTGGGTATCTCTGGCACTGCCCTCCAGTGGTTCAACTCCTATCTGACTGATAGGCAACAGTTTGTTAGTCTTGGCAACAGCAGATCCAGCTTGGCGCCAGTCACACAAGGAGCTCCTCAGGGCTCTGTCCTTGGCCCTCTGCTCTTCTGTATTTATATGCTTCCCCTTGGCCATTTTATTCGTGGCTATGGACTGGGCTATCATGTTTATGCAGATGATACTCAACTCTACTTCAATGTTAAAAGTGGAACTTCATCAGAGCTTTCTCAGCTAACAACCTTCCTTAGTGAAATTAAAACCTGGATGGACCAGAACTCTTTAAAATTAAACTGCAACAAAACTGAACTCCTGCAAATTGGGACTAAAGTGCAACTTAATAAAATGAGCTCCTTCCCAGTCCATCTTGGAGGTGATCTCGTCACACCTGCCTCTACTGCAAAGAATCTCGGTGTCATTTTTGATTCCTCCCTTTCTTATTCCGCCCACATAAATAACATTAAGAAACTTTCTTACTTTCACCTCCGTCACGTATCCCGTGTTCACTCCTTCCTCTCCTTTTCTAATGCTGAGAAACTTGTCCCTGCTTTTATCACATCCCGCGTCGATTATTGTAACTCGCTGCTGGCAGGTGCCCCTTCTAATCTTATATCACAGCTCTAGCTTATTCAAAACTTGGCTGTAAGAGTCCTTAACTCGAACCAGCAGCAGCAGCGAGCACGTCACACCCATCCTGCTCCATCTTCACTGGCTCCCCGTGTCTTACAGAATCGAATATCAAATCCTACTAATAACCTACAAAGCCTTAAATAACCTCGCGCCAAACTACACCAGTGACCTTCTCCATCGCTATGTGCCTGCCTGCCCACTAAGGTCCTCCGATTCTGACAATCTTGTTGTGCCACACACTAATCTACACTCCATGGGTGACAGCAGGGCCTTCAGCTCCATAGCGAGTGCCCAGACTCTGGAATGACCTCCCGAAATTAATCAGGTCAGCCGACTCCATGAATTCTTTTAAAAAACAACTCCAAACTCATCTGTTCAGGAAGGCTTTTAGCTCGACTTGACTTCATTCCCCTTCTCTCAGTTTACCTCTCTGATGCTCATGTCACCTGTGTGTGTGTGTTAGACCATCAATTCTGCTGTCTGTTAGGCTTTCTCTGAATTTACTGTCTTAATCTTCTTTATTTATTTATTTGCTATACGCTGTATACCCTGCCATTCTTTCTTATATTCTGTAAGTGCCTTGAGCATGGGAAAGGCGCTATATAAATACAATGTATTATTATTATTATTATTATTATTATTATTACAACACACCACATCTGATAAAACCGACGTTGATCTAAGCTGTAGAGCGACCTTCCCAGGATGCACTACCACAGCTTCTGGCTTTTAGTGGTGGCTGGCAGACCAATTAATTGTGCACTGCTGCCTCCCACTGGCCCAGAGTGTGACACTGGATTATTAGTGGTTCAAGATGGAAGGACCCGGGGACAGAGCTTGCAACTGGGGGGTATCATCTCCGCCAGAATGGCAAAAGGCAGCCCCCTTGGCTAGCAGCTTGGAAGCTCAGCATTGTCAGGGTCTGTGGTCAGCGCCAGGGGGTGCATGGAGAGCTGCAGAGACCAGGGGCTTTCACCACACTTGAGAGTGCTTCTAGACTTTGCTAACACACCGCCTGGAATACTCCCATGTGCAGCATAAAAGGAGGCGCCTGCCTTCATTCAGGGAGCCCGAGTCAGGAGGACGCTCACCAGAATCGCTGTGCTTATTGTACTGCTTGGTGCAAAGCGCTTCCCACTGAAATGAGGCCTTGTGTGCTGCGGGACTTGTGTCTGCGTCTGGGGAGCCCCCTGGTGGCCACAATAAAAACAGCAAACTTCATAGATTAAAAACTAAAATTATCCAAATAATGAAAACCAATCCTAGGATTTCAATATTTATGATGTTGTACAACTAAATTTCACACAAACATTGGGAAGTTTTTCTTTACACAAAGAACGATAGACACTTGGAATAAACAACCAAGTAGTGTGGTAGACAGTAAGACTTCAGGGACCCTCAAAACTCGACTTGATGTTTTTTTGTCAGAAATAAGTGGAGAGGACTGGCGAGCTTTGTTGGGCTGAATGGCCTGTTCTAATGTTCTGACTTTTGACATTAAAACTACGAACTCTCTGTGAATGTAACATGACCTGAATGGCCTCTCTTAGTACTTCACACTGAGGCTCCCTGACAATAATGACAAAACCGTAAGTGACATTTACCAGTAGGATATAAAGAATAATTAAGAATTGTGTCTAAGGCTGGGCATATACTGTACAGTGCGATTGTATTTTGTTTTAATGTTATTTACTCCATGTGCTTTATGGTGACAGGCAAGAGAAAGTTTGTTTTTTTTTTATTTTATTAATTTTATTACAATCCATACAAAGCAATCAAGTTTTTACAAAGAGAAAAATTAAGAACAAGAGAAAGGCAAGAGAAAGTTTTAATCTTTTGTTTTCATGCAGAAAGGAGATCATAAAGTTTATGACCTAAAAGTAACGGTAGATGAACAATGCAGGACAACAGCAAACAACAGCAGAATGTCCACGAAAAAAAAATCTCATGTTACTCGTGTCACAAAGTCATCCGCTCATTTGCTCACAACATTTCAAACGTATTTTTACCAAAATATTTTTAAATAAACCACACCTGCAAAAACACTCACTTGAACATGGAGACAACACACACACAGGAAAGAGCGTCTGGACTGGAGTGTCCCCCTCAGCCATTGGTCAAGAGCCCTGTCTTCAGAATGGATGAATAGTAACTTTCTCAAGTTAAATAAAGAGAAAACTGAAATCTTAGTGATTAGCAATAATGGATACAATGAGGCTATTAGAAATAAACTGGATACATTAGGATTAAAAGTCAAGACGGAGGTAAAAAGCTTAGGGGTAATTGTTGACTGTAATCTGAATTTTAAATCGCATATTAATCAGATCACTAGGACAGCATTTTTTCACTTAAGAAACATAAGTAAAGTTAGACCTCTTATATCACTGAAAGATGCTGAGAAATTAGTTCACGCGTTTGTTTTCAGTCGACTAGATTACTGTAACGCACTCCTCTCAGGACTACCCAAGAAAGACATAAATCGTTTGCAACTAGTACAGAATGCAGCTGCTAGAATCCTAACTAGGAAAAGAAAATCCGAACACATTTCTCCAGTTCTGATGTCACTACACTGGTTACCTGTGTCATTCAGGATTGACTTTAAAATTCTGCTTATGGTTTATAAAGCCTTAAATAATCTCGCCCCTTCTTATATATCAGAGTGTCTGACACGTTATATTCCAAATCGTAACCTCAGATCCTCAAATGAGTGTCTCCTTAGAATTCCAAGAACAAAACTTAAAAGAAGTGGTGAGGCGGGCGGCCTTCTGCTGTTATGACCCTAAAATCTGGAATAGCCTGCCAATAGGAATCCGCCAGGCTAATACAGTAGAGCACTTTAAAACACTGCTGAAAACACATTACTTTAACATGGCCTTTCTATAACTTCAATTTAACTTAATTTAACTTAATCCTGATACTCTGTATGCTCAATTTCCTCATAATAACTATTCAGAGTGGCTCTACAATCCGTACTGACCCCTACTCTCTTTTCTGTTTCTTTTTCCAGTTTCTTTGTGGTGGTGGCCTGTGCCACCTCCACCTACTCAAAGCTTCATGATGCTCCAACAATGATGGATGGATTAAAAGGCAGAAGTCTACGTGACCATCATCATCAAGCCTTTCCGTGAGAACCCTAAATCCAAAGAGGACTGTTTCATTTATGTTAGGTAGAATGCCCAGTGGGGACCGGGTGGTCTCATGGTCTGGAATCCCTATAGATTTTATTTTATTTTTCTCTCCAGCCGTCTGGAGTTTTTTTTAGTTTTTTCTGTCCCCCCTGGCCATTGGACCTTACTCTTATTCGATGTTAATTAATGCTGATTTATTTTGTTTTCTTATTGTGTTTTTTATTTTTCTATTCTTTATTATGTAAAGCACTTTGCGCTACTGTTTGTATGAATATGTGCTATAGAAATAAATGTTGTTGTGGTTGTTGCTGTCTTCAATTCAAAAGCACAGAATTGTGGGAATGTATTGTACTGTTAACAGAGCATGCTGCTTTTTCCACAAGTAAATGTTAATAATATTTTATCAAGAAATGCATACTTTTTGCACATATTGAGCTTTCAACTGGATGACAGACATATGGATTATGTAACACACGCGATGTGAGAATTTTTTTCTTCTCTCTTCATGGACATTTTTCATGTTGCTTGCTGTTGTCCAGCATTGGTGACTGTTAGGTTCCATAATATGATAAACTCTTTTCTCTTTCAAGATTACATTTTTTTTCTCGGCGATCGCTATAAAGCACACGGGGTTATTAACATTTAAACAAAATATCGTTTTTGGATGGAGTTTTTCTTTAAGCTCAATTTGGAGTCACTTATTTTCTGAGTTGGCCCAAATTACACCTTCACCTTTCTTCACATCAGTCCACATGCAGCATGAGAGGGTCTGCGATATCCGATTGAGCTGTCGTACAACCTGAAGAATTTCTGAAATTTCACTCTGCTGTCTTGTGGTGTGAGCCTCCTCATGAGACGCCATCAAATTAAATGTATTGTGCACCGACCACACCACATTGTACATTGTCGTAGCTAACCATCCTAGAGCAACCCACAAACAACTAAATGGTCACTGCTGAAATCATCTTAAGAAACGTTTACTGGAGGAGCCCCTAACAAACCGACACAACAGTAAATTTCACAAACTACAAGGGGTACCCAAAAATAACTGGAATTATAAACAAAAAAAAATAGTTTTTATCATTTTTACTTACTGAAACTTTAGCCTCCTTCAAAGTACTCACCATGTGACTGAATACACTCGTCTCAACGGTTTTTCCACTGGTGGAAACATCCTTGGAATCGATGAAGAGGAACGTTGTCCAAGGCCTGCAGCGATTTTTCTTTGACTTCCTCCACGGTACAAAAACGGTTTCCTTTGAGTTCTTTTTTCATATGCGGGAAACAAGAAAAAGTCGCACGGAGCAAAGATCAGGTGAGTAGGGAAGGCGGCAAGAACTCCAAGACACACAAGTCAATTTGGAAATCTCTTCAATAGTCCGACGACAATCTTCGCAAATTGCATTGCAAACTCTTTCAAGATTTTCATCATTCCTAATTGTGGAAGGTCGGCCAGATCTCGGTTGGTCTCCAAGTGACAATTCTCCTCGTCTGAAATGTGAAGACCACTCGAAGGCCTGAGTTTTACTTAAATCTTCCTCTTTAAAAGGAGTTACAAGCATCACTACACTTTCAGCAGATGTTTTCCTGAAGAGAAAACAAAATTTAACGCAGACTCGCTGTTCTTAATGATCACCCATCGCAAAAATCGCAGAACACATTTACTAAGCACCAAGAAAAAGCAACATGGAATGGCATACGAACAACACCACGTGGCACACTGGCACAGATTACTGTAAGAGTGCTACACCTAGCGGCAAAATTTGCAACTGTCGAGACTGCACGCCAGGTACAGATTCCAGTTATTTTTGGGTACCCCCTTGTACAGTACGTACCCGCCAGCTGTTTCCATAAAATAGATGGGCTGCCTTGTTTGTCTTTTTCGTTCCTTTGTTTTCTCGGAGCACAGTAGGCATCACAGCTCTCCCCTTTGGTGACATTCCGAGAAGCCTGTCCCCATACTGAATGAGTAAAACTGTTGGTCGGAGTAACGTACATGTAGTCTGAGCACCCAGGATGTGGCAGGTCAGTCGGACGGAGCGTGCTCATACGGTTTGAGCTCGTATACGACTGGTGCGAATATTCGCTTGACTGCGACTTCCAAAAATCACACAGTGAATGCCCTGCAAAAGGCACATTATAATAACTCCTTCCCTTCTTCTTTTCCATCCTCTCCTCAAAAACCCAATGGATTTATGTTTCCTGATCTTCGAGGACACTGGACTTTCGAAGCCCTCATATCTTTTATATTATGGTTTACTTTGGAAGTTTTCTTGCATAAAAAGGTTTGCTAAAAAAGGAATTATGGGGAGCTCACCGTTGACCACTCTGGGAGAGGTCATAGAGCAAAAATAAGGTGCAAGTTGAGTAGAATAACATGAAGGATGTTTGGAATGGACGGGGCATCATTACTGGACTCGAGCAATCTTGGGCTCTGGTGTGGACAAGGCTAACACCCAGAACCACTTCTTTAATGGATGTTCATTCCCACCACCTTCTTCTAATGGTCAGTCCCACTGCACACCATCCCTGATGTACCAACACTTCAGCTGGTATGGCAAGTGTGGACTCCACCTCTGGAGACCAAGCGAGGAGACAACTGAGGAAGCTACATTGTGGTAAAGCTGTGGAACCACATGGAGTCAGTTGTTGAGTTCTTACGGCTGTGGTGTCATCTGGTACCTGTTCAGTCTCTCACTAAGGCTCCAGAAAGTGCCACCAACTATGGAGAACATCCCCTTCGCCTAACGACTTCAGACCAGTGGCCCTAACATCTCACATCATGAAGATCTTCAAGAGGCTGTTCCTGGACTGCAGTATATACGTTTTATTGTGTTAGACCACCTGGACCCCCTGCCGTTTGCCTATCGGGCAAAGACTGGAGTGGAAGATGGGATTATCCATCTGCTCCACAAGACTGGACAAAGCTGGTCAGCTTTGATTTCTCCGGCGCCCTCAATACCATCCAGCCATCCCTGTTGAGGGGTCAGCTCAGAGATATGCAGGTGGATGAGCCATCGGTGTCCTGATTATCAACCATCTGTTGGGCAAACCGTAGTTTGTGAGACTCGAGGACTGCGTGAGCAACACTGGAGCACCACAAGGAACAGGCCTGTCTCCTTTTGTCTTCACTCTGTGCACCCCATACTATGAATAGAACAGCAGGACATGTCACTTGCAGAAATTCTCAGATGACTCTGCACTTATGGGGTGTACTGATAAGGGGGATGAGACAGAGGAGAGGAGTCACAGGAAGAGCTTTGAGAATTGTCTGCGACTGAACATTAACAAAACCAAGAAACTGCTTAGTGACTGTCACTGCACCAAAGAGCCTCTGTGTCCGGTCACCATTCAGACAGCGGATATAGAAGTGGAGCACACGCTAGAAGTACTTGGGGGTCCACATCAGTGACAGGCTGGACGGGTCTTGTAAGACACAGGAACTGGTGAAGAAACAATAACAGAGCAGGGTCTTTCTTCCTTACGAGACTGCGTTCCTTTAATGTGGAAAGTGACATCCTTCACCTCTTCTACACCCCTGTGAGGGTCAGTGTGGTGTGCTGAGCTGGCGACATCACTTCAAGAGAGGACCACCGAATCAACAAGCTAATTCATTTAAATAGCAAGCTTAATTATGGGACACTCTGGGCCCCCAGAGGAGAGAATCAGGGAAAAACTGAGTGCCATTATGACCAACGCTGAGGACTTTCAGCCAACAAATTACTCAGCAGAAGTGCGTCAAGAAACACAACTGGGGGTCCTTCGTACCAAGAGCAGTATACCTGTAGAGAGCCTCACTGGGACTGGGCTGCTCCTCTTATCTTTAGCCCAGTCAGACATTTTCCTTCTTTTTATTTTTTGTTCCTGCTGTGTATTGAGTGGGGTTGTTGTTTGCTTTCATTTACAGTAACACAATTTATTTATTCATTCATTCAGTTTCTGTAAAAAATCCAATTTTCCACCTGGAGAGAAATAAACTTCATCTACAGTATCTATCTATCTTTCTATCTATCCATCTATCTATCTATCAGTTATATAGCGCCTTTCACTTCTATCTATCTATCTATCAGTTATATAGCGCCTTTCACTTCTATCTATCTATCTATCAGTTATATAGCGCCTTTCACATCTATCTATCTATCTGTCTATCTAAATGAATGAAACCATTTGTTGAAGTAAATTGGTGTTCATGTTAACGTCTTTAGTCAGAATGGAAGTGTGGTGGGTTGTGCTCGTGAATCAGGGGTCTTAGGACTGAATCCCCTGCCCGGTTGTTCCTGTGTAGAATTTGCACCTTATCCCAGTGTCTGTGGGGGTCTTCTCCCTGATACTCTGGTTTTCCGGCCTCCTTCATGAAAAGGTGCAGTTTAGGTTAACTGGAAACTCTAAATTGACCCCAGTTAGGCACTACCCGGGTAGGCTTTCCCCCAAGTCAGATTAAGCGGGTAGTTACTATATTTGCGCTTACTCGATGTAATCACCTTATTATGTAATATATGGTGTCCCCAAAAGATGTACCAGTTACGATTATTAGTGACTCTGAGTTGACCCTGGTGTGTGTGTGTGTGCATGAGTGACTGGTGGATTACGAGTCGGACACGTCAGGTTCATTGCTGGATTGATCGCCTCTCGCACTTTAAACTTCACGCACACACACACACACAGATGCTAACCACACAAGGCCCATATATCATGATGTCTACAGTCCTCAGCTCCTCATAGGGACTCACTAACTTGGACATGAAGACCACATGGTGGTCCTGGCTATAACCTGGGCCTCAGGCTACTGTGGTCCCCAAGAATAACCAGCCACATGGGGTCATTTGCAGTGCGCTCTGGACGATCCTGTGCTGATCTGCTCTTACATATTTATGGTAACGAGACTACATTTCAGGTTTAGCGCTGTTGCAGTGGACCGAGAGTTCAAGAGCACAAAGAAAGTCCTGCAATTCTCCAAAATGCCCACTAGGTGTGGATTTACCGTCAAACCCCAGCTAGATAGGAGGGCAAACACAGAATTTTAATAAAATAAAAGGTCTGTTCTCACAAAAAAAAGCTTTGGTGCACAAAAGAAAGCTCTAAGGGGCACAAAAGGCCGAAGGAATTGGCCGAAAATGCAAAGGCAATTCAAGGCAACCAAAGTCCCAAAATCCAGAAATGTCGTCAAAAGCAGAGCATGAAGTCAACAGAAACACAAGTAAGCTCACAGACCCCCTGGCACATTCGAATGAACTGCCAGGAACTGTGGGAATCCCTCGTCTTTGTAGGATCGTGGAGGCGATGGGCAGGTGAAACACCCACAAGGCACACAACACAGGCATAGAAAACAAAGGCGATAAATAACATAAATGAAAGACACGAAAAACAAAAAGGGCAGAACAAAAGGAACTGCTGTACCCAGCCAGGGGAGGAACCTCGACTGCAACATAACCCACCAGGACGAAGGCCAAGGGCAGCTGTAGTGGGCTTCTAGGAGTCACAGAAGAGGAATAAAATGGTGTGCTAACTGAGACCACCTCGTGAGCAGGTTTAACGGACTCAGTACGGTGGGCGATGTTACAAAATGAATTCCATACCCATCAGAGGGACGGACGTGACAAAGTACATGAAATCTGAAAGAAACATGGAAGGCTTATTTTATATTTGGACTGAAGTATAGCGTGATACTGAATTAAATCTACTTAAACTCCTGGAAAAGAAAAGACAAGCGATACATGGAAATAATTGAAGGGCACAATATAAGAAATAGGAAAATATGGATCAGCAAACCTCGAACCGTTGCCCTTCAGTAAAATCTCAATCGTCCGGCAGTTCATAAAGTACACACCTTTCTGAAAAACAGGCTGTCACTTTGTCATTGTGGCTTATTGAGTGTAGACGACAGGCAAATATATCAGTTTAAAATGAAATCTGCAACATGATAAAGTGTGTATAAAGTGCAGGGCCCACCGCGTGCCGTTCATTCTGCTATGGCACATCTTCTGTTTGAACAACCTGCCAGGCTTCCAGCAGTTTCACTGACTGGAAAAACACATTGTTATTGTCGCTGCTTATTTCAACACCTTTGGTCAGTAGAGGCAAGTGGGCATGTTGGGTACAAACTGTTTGCTTATATTAACAGCATCATAGACCACCGGGGGCATAGCAGTGCACTGGGGCCCCTGGTTTGATAGCAAAACAGAAACATACATTGGCATCAGAAACATCGTGGGCCCGTATGCTCCTGGGACACCCGGCCATTGCCCATTGTGCCCATACGTTAAGATGGCCTGTATGTTCGGGTCAGGGGATTACTTTTGTCTTGATGAGCGCTGAATGAGTGTCCAATTCCTGTGACCATCTTGGCCTAGTCGGTGAAATGGCTCATTCAGGGCTCAGCGGTTGGTTCTTCGTCACTTGCTTGCTGTCATTGCCGCTTTACTCAAGCTTAGTCTCAAGTACTCAGTAGTCCTATTACTATGGCAGTCTACTTGCCACCCTGGTGTCTATTTTGTGTCACGGCCTGGTACAAAGGTTTGGTGTGCCATAATGAATAAAAAGGGGTGATGCCAGCTTCAGCCAGTGATCCCCCAGGTTTTACATTTGTCTTTAACTGGAGTTTAAAGTGGTTTGGCATTGCCTACCAAATGTGTGTACAGGTTAACTGGAAGTTTATAACTGGTGGAGTGTTGATGAGGGTGAATGTATGCCCAGCTATGGACTGGCAGCCCATTCAGAATTAATTTCTGCTTGGTGCCCAGGGCGGTTAGGATAATCAGGTTAGAGAATGGATGGATGTGATGCAGCAGTAATGAAGACATCTCGGGATCGTGTCTTATGTGGATCGCAGGCCACAGAAGGTGGCGGGCTGAACCGCTGTGTTGAGTTCATCTAAACCCTGTAGGAGCGCCTTGCGGACTCGCGGATCTCTTTATCTTGTTTTCTGTTCATCCAGCTCACTTTTCATTTAATGCCATTCCAGTATTTCCAGTAATGAGCCTCACCGTATTCAAGTCCACGGCACACTGACCAACTAAAATAAACCAAAGCCGGGTTAATGTTTAGAGTCGAGTCGAAGTAATCGCCAGCCAGTGGGTGAACCAAAGGTCAGCGGACTGTATAGGCAGAGGGGGCCTGGATCAATGGCCAGTCCTTTACTGCCGCCAGTGCAGGTGATACGGCGTAAAACTGACCACCATAACGTGTGATAAAAGTATAAGGAGTCAAGATGAAGGATTAACCAGGAGGAGGGTGGGCTGGGGTGGCGGCCCAGCAAGCTGCTTGCCAGCTTTTACAGCACCTGCACCCACCTGTGCCATTTTGTCCCGATGTTCGTGTGTCTGGTTTGATTGTCTGAGGTGACGTGGGTGTGTGTGCCCCAGCATTGCCACCTCATATACGGCTGGCTCACGTCTTGTCACGTCTCACGTGTGTTATCGACTCCGTACAATTTTATCAAAGGGAGTAAAAGGGCGGATTGATTTTTGTTTTTAGTTTAGGAAACTGAAGATTTTTGGATACTGACCACCTTAAAGGCACCCAGAGAGGTGCAAACCAAACGAAATGCAATAAAAAGGTCCAATTAGACACTTTCCCAGTTGATGCTTAGCGCTGCTGCTTTTAACATCTTGACTTTAAATGCTGGCCCCTGTGTGAAGTCTGCATGTTCTCTCCATGTCTGTCTGCGTTTTCTTTGGTTAGCTCGGTTTCCCGGCCTCGTCTCAAAGCTGTGCCTTCTAAGTTAATTGCGGACCCCCATGTATGAGTCGGTGCGAGTGACAGACTTACCAGAGTTAGTCCCTACCTTGTACCCAGTGCTGCTGCCCCCCGTCACCCTGGTCTGGACGTGCAGTTTGGAAGAAGGTGGGCTTTCCTGGTGGTGACGCACTGTTTGGCTGATCTGTCCAGAAAAAAAAAGAGAAAGAAAACGATGGAGTTAGAGAAGATCGCCCATCAGAGCAGACATGGAGTGTGACATGAAAAGACGGAGACCCTCAGACTAAACCTGTGGCTTTATGAGAATCCTAGACGTGCGACCGTCAACAGAGACGCTGATGAACGACAGACTGACGTGGGGAGCTTGTTGGAGCTGGCCGAGGGGATTGTGAGATTTCAGACACAGGTTGACATGCAGTCTGCTGTGGAAAATCACCTTGGCTGGCACACATTTTCAGTTAGCGTTTCAGTAACTGGGGGGCTCGCCCGCTGCAGAGACCCGAGTTCAAATCCCAGCCCTCTCACCGAGTGTGCACAGCGCGGCCAGAAGCTTTGGTGTTGTCTGCAGTGTAGGTTGCTCATACAAACCGACTTACAAAGCACAGCATTATTCAACTGTTTCATTATTTGGAGTATCGACATGTTTGGTCACTCATTCGAGCCTGCATGTGGATTTTAAGGGGGTCTTCCCATAGCACACACACACACACACACACACCTTCCAAAGGTGTCTCCTGTAAGGGTCAGTGCTCTGGACAGTCGAAGGCCTCACACGCCGGGGCCTCCCTTCATTTTAATTACAGGTGCTGCATGGGCAAACTTTATTTTACATGGCACCCTACCGTGGTGCAGATTACACCCCCCTGGGGATTTGACAGGTGCAACACAATGGCTTCCATATCTCTACAAAGTGAACTGGTGAAGCGGCTCCCTCTGGGGTTACACGATGAGTTTTCTGTGCCTTGTGGCATCAGCTCCACGTCTTTTGTCCCTCTGATCAAAACTATCAACCATTTTGCTAACTTCCACCTCTCACTTCATTTTGGTTCTCGCTACAAAAACCTACAGGTTGCTCATAAAACATGAATGATTTTATTTGGATAGCTTTATACTAATAGTAATAACGTTATGTGGCTGCACGTGCATGGCCCCTAGTATCTCGATCTAGTTTTCCAGTTCTGCACCACAGCCCATTGGCACTAACCATGGCAGCAGTGGGCACTAGGCAAGAATTAACTTAAGAGAAACAAAGCCAGAAGCCAGTGAATGACATTAGTTTCATTAGGGTGACATTATTGATCCCCAAAGCAAAATTCAATTGCACACCACAGCAAAACATGAAAACGTAAAACACATGCATGTCGACTCAAAGTACAATCTAAGAGAGTAGAAGAAAAAACACGTAATAAATAGTAAGCTAAAAATAACAGTAGCGTATTGACGTCTGTACTGCTTTCCTATGGCTTCTGGCTCAAGTGAAGAGGGGGGGCATCAGGAGGAAGCATTGAAGCGCCTAACGGCCACAGGCAGAAAAGACCCCCAGAGGCACCTCTTGGCACACTGTGGACCAATGAGCCTGTGGCTAAAACTACTCATAAAAAATAAAGTGCCGCCTGGAGGGGACGTGCAGAATTGTTCACGATGGCATCCAGTTTTGCCACCATCCTCTATTCCAGGGTGTCCAGGGTTCACCCTGTGATGGAGCAGACTCTCCTGATACGTTTGTTCAGGTGTTGTGCTTCTTTTGTACCCCAGGAGACCACAGCGTAGAACGCCACACCAACTACCACGGACTTGTAAAACATCGACCAGAGACCCCCTAAGCAGGCAGTCTGCTCTGGCCCTTCTTGTACAGCGCCATTGTGTTGTCTACCAGTCCAGTCTGCTGTTCATATCAAGCGCCAAGTACCTGTAGCTCTGCGCCACCTCCATGTCCTCCCACTGAATGGTGACTGGTCTCAGAGGCTCTTTGGCACACTTGGCATCCGCCATCTTGGTGGCTCTCCCATCAATCCTCCACAAACCTCCTGTACTCCGACTCGTACTATGGTGAAGGAATCTTCTGAGAACTTCTGTAGATGGCAAGGACTGGCATCATACTGGGAGTCTGTTGAGTAGAGGGTGAACAGCAGAGGAGACAGGACAGTTACACACCACCATCTCTGACACACAAACTGCCCTCTGTTGATTCAAGCAGATTACTTACACTGCAGGTTTAAGCAAACGTTTGAGTAAACGTCACTCTATTTTACGCCTGTGAGAACGAGATAACAAGACAATTAAAAATCAAGATAACTCCCAGGATAAGCCCGGGTCTCTCTGGAGTCGGGTCTGCAAGGCAAGTCAGACGAAAACATGCGGTGAGCTGAGCAAACTCTGGAGATGGAGAACCGAAAATACAACAGTGGGTGTCATCAGTGACAGGGACAGGGACCGAAACCAGCAGCACAGTCAAGTCGTCATCATCATCATCATCATCTGAGTAACTAATCAGAAGCCTGAGCAAGAGAAAAGAGGCGGGGCTTCACTGCTTGGTGACAATAGGGTCAATGATGGCTTCAGCAGGAGTTAAACAAGCGCGAGCAACGACTCGATTAACAACACAGCGGTCTGAATCTGCACCGCCGGAATAGACGATAAATAAAATTAAAGGAAGGGGCTTCAGGCTCAGGTCTGGGTAAGCATCCCTTATAAAGGGGGCACCACATGTCCTCTTTAGGACCCTCAAGCATCCTGTGGTACCACCAGGAGGATACCACCAGGAGGATACCACTGCCACCTTGAGCGTGTCCTAAGAACTCCAGAGTGGAGTCTGGACGGGTGCTGTGATCGACACTCCTAAATTATGTTCTTAGTTTTGGAATGTTCTGATTGAAAGCTACACACCACAATATTACTTTATTGTGTTATAAAATATTACTTGACGGGTTTAGTATTTGCTTTTCTTCTTCATTATTTTTACATTACGCTCTTCCCTCAACACCATTTCGTTTTCTTTATGGGCGCCGCCATTTCGCAGGTTGTGTTGCTAAGACTCACCGCTCGGTTGCGGGGGGTTCTGTTCGTCTCAATATCTGACATCACCAACGTAACGGTTTAAATACCAGTGCGACTATCTGTGATTTGGATAAATGACTAAAACCTAAACTCGCACTCCATGCATTTTTGATCTCTAGTGATTACTCTTCTGGTTTTAGTCTTGCTTGATTGGTTTTACTGCTTGGGATCTTGGTGGTCATTTCTCAGTAAAGACCCCTTAGTATTCTAGCCATGACCCATTCCTGGCCCTAAACAGGTTTTCTCTTCGTGTTGCTCAGAGGGTGCCTTTCTACCTTTGAGTGACTCCCTCCATTTGTTTAGGACAGTAACGTTTCGCACACCTGAATTTGGGGATTTTCTGCCATTCCACTCTGTAGATCCTCCCAAGTTCTACCAGGTTGGATGAAGACCATTGGTGAACAGCCATTTTCAGGTTTCTCCAGAAGTATTTGATCGAGTTCAAGTCTGGGCTCTGGCCGGGCCACTCAAAGCCATCCCCAGAGTTGTCCCTCAGCCACTCCTATGTTGTCTTTGGTTTTTGAACCTTCAGCCCAGTCTCGGGTCCAGAGCGCTCTGGTGCAGGTTTTCATTACCTCATTCACCTCTGTACTTTGCTCCATTCAGCTTTCCCTTGACCCTGACTTGTCTCCCGGTCCCCATTGCTGCCACCATAACCGTTGGAATGGTATTGTGGAGGTGACGAGTTTCCATCAGTTATGACATTTACAATGGAGCCACTTCTTGGTTTCATCAGACCAGAGAATCATGTTTCTCATAGTGTGAGAGTCCTCTGGGTGGCTTTTTGCCAACTCCAAATGTACTTCAATGTGTCATTTTGAAGTAGTAGTTGCCTTTCTGGAAGTTTCTGCCATCTCGACAAAGTTTTCTTGACTTCGTTCACTTCTCTTACCGTGATTGCTCGGTTTGACCAGATGTCCAGCTCTAGGAAGAGTGGTTTAACAATTATGGAGGCCCCTGTGCTCTTGGGGACCTTCTCCAGATCTTTGCCTCAACACAGTCCTGTCTAGAAGCTCTGCAGACAATTCTTTCGACCTCAAGGCTTGGTTTCTGCTCTCCTGTGGGACCCTCTGTAGACAATCAACTGAACTGACCAGCAATGGACTTCAAACATCTCAATGATGACCAACAGAATGGGAGGCACGCGAACTAAATTTCAAAACCTCACAGTAAAGGGTCTGAATATTTGTGTCAATGGGATATTTAATTTTTTTTTTATTTTTAATACATTTGTAACAATTTTTAAACTCCTACGTTTGCTTTGCCTTTCTGAAGTGCTGAGTGTTGCTTTATGAGAAAAAGATGAATTGACATGATTTAATCATAAGGCCTGTGACGTAGCAAAATGGGGAGAAAGTGAAGATGACTGACGGCTTTCTGAAGGCAATAGAATCTCACGTTCAGAGTGGCAGATGCTCAGGCACACAAATGGTGAAAAGGCGGCGTTGGTAGACCCAGTCCTAGGCATTTTAAACCTAGTGTGGCTCAAGAGTGGCCAGGAGGGGGCGGTAAGACCTGAATGCATGTATAGTTGGTTGCTGTGGAAGGAGACCCTTCAGTGGGAATGAACTACGATAAAAGGTGTACTGATGGCACTGAGAAGCAGCGGTTTGGAAGGAGAAATGAAATCCTGTCAAGTCATGTCAAGGTGAGAACCAGGAGGGCAAGCATCAAGTAAACAGAGTCCAGGGTGACACTTTAGTTTGAGTCCTGCAAAAATATACAGTACTCTCACGTAACAAGACCTCGACAAAGGCTTCTTGTGGTCCTCATAAGACAAATGTCGGTCGGTGGATGAGTGTCTGTACAGTGTGGCATATTGACACGATGCTAAGTCAGTCAGTCATTTCCCAACCCGCTATATCCTAACACAGGGTCACGGGGGTCTGCTGGAGCCAATCCCAGCCAGCACAGGGCGCAAGGCAGGAACAAATGCCCGGGCAGGGTGCCAGCCCACCGCAGATGACGGTAAAGTGACTTGTTAATAAAAAGGATTCACGGCTCTTGTGTCATATCAAGAGAAACGCGTCCCAGTTAAGCCACGCTGAAGCTGTGTTAGTAGGTCACATTACAGAGACGAATGAACGCCGCACTTATGTGTTGCAAGTGAAGTCTTTGTGAAGGTCTTGTCATGCTGTGTAAAAGTAAATGAGTAATGGATGTTTGCAGTAGCTGAATGAAAGACTCCAGAATGTGAAACAGCAATCAAAACAAGGGAGTCAAGGCAAGGAATTTACACACAAAACGGAGCCAAAAGATACACGGAAGAATGTGGTTAAAGGACACCAGAAATCAGTTTGAGATTCAAAGAAAATAAAATCACGCCTTTTAATTCACGTCCACAAACTTAGACAGCCAGGGCACATACAACACAAAATGCAACGCATCACACGTAGGAAGTCAAAATGGCGGCTCCGAATACACCATGAGGGGGTCTGAAGCTTGAGAAGGGCCTGGGAGTCACACTGGAGTCTTCACTATCTGCAGTACATCCACGCAGCGAAGGCTAATAGGATGTCGGGTTATATAGCGCCTTAATGTCGAGGGAGGTTATTCTTAAACTACACAACGCACTGGCGAGGCCTCATCTGGAGTACCGCGTGCAGTTTTGGTCTGCGGCTACAAAGAAGACAAAGCAGAACAAGAGAAGAGCGACGAGGCTGATTAGAAGACCGAGGGGTCTGAACTCTGAGGTGAGGCAGAAGGACTTGAACCTTTAAAGCAAATGGAGATGAAGAAGTGAGCTGATAAAAGTGATTCAGATTCTCAAAGGAATTAGTACAGCGGATGGAGACAGTGACTTGAAAGTCAATTTTGCACCATGGGGACAGAAGGGGACATTTAGCACAAACGTGAGAAGGTTTTTCAGCAGTGACCTCGGGCTGTGATGGGTGCGCCACCTGGTGGTCAATAAGAGGACTGCTACCCAGATTAACTCCAAACGATACAATTGATTTTTGTAGAGCCCAGAATCACACAAGAAGTGCCGCAGGCCCTGCCATCTGACAGCCCCCCAGCCTTGACTCTCTAAGAAGACAAGGAAAAACTCCGAAAAAAAACCTGGCAGGGAAAAAATGGAAGAACCCTCGGGAAAGGCAGTTCAAAGAGAGACCCCCTTTCCAAGTAGGTTGAGTGTGCAGTGGGTGTCCAAAAAAAGGGGGTCAATACAACACGACACACAGAAGAGAACACAAGTCATCCTCGGCCCTCACCTCGAGTGGGCTCTTTGTTTGGTAAGCCTCACGTTTGGCTTTGCAGTTGCTTGCTCAGGGCCTAGAGAAGCCATTACTGGACTGAGGTCAGCTGTGAATCCTACGGTCTCCCCTGAAAGCCTGCATGAATGAACGGGGGCCACAAGGGGGCGCTATACAGGAGAGGCCCTGACAGTGGGGTCTTGTTAAAAGAGGCTCAAGTGGACGAACGCAGCGTCAATAAAAAGTCTTCACCCCCTTGGCAGTTTTCACATTTTACTGTCATACGACTTTGAATCCCAGTGGGTTTCATTTGTCAGTGAATGTCAGAGTGAAAACAGGTCTCTGCCAAGCAGTCTCAATTAATGACAAATATAACACACACAATGATTACCTGCACACGCACTCACCAACCCCTCGGGGTCAGTGTTTGGTAGATGGCAGCCATGACAGGCCCTGTGCTCAGCTCTCTCCCCCTTCTCATTTGCTCTATCAGGCGTCATGGTGGTCACGAGTGAACAGCCACAAATTCCCCACCGGATCGAGATGGGGACTCTGACTCGGCCGCTCCAGGACATTCACCTTGTCATTTTTTCAGCCATTCTCGTGTCACTTTGACTTTATGTTTGGGCTCGTTGTCTTCTCCCAAGGCTCAGGTTTCTTGCAGGATTTTGCTGCATTCATTTCACTCATCGTCAATTTCTTCCAATGTGAAGCCTGAACACCAGAAGGGCAGATTTAGAACATTTGTGTTCGGCAGAACGCCCAGTGGGGACTCGGTGGTCTTTTGGCCGTGGAACTCCTGCAGATTTGGATTTTTTCTCCCCAGCATAACTGGAGTTTTGTTTTTTCTGTCCTCCTGGCCATCCAGCCTTACCTTTTCTTTGTTACATACCATATAATATTATTGCCTAATCTCGTCTGTTAATGTTTTATTTCATTCTGTAAAGCCCTCTGAGCTACATTGCTTGTATGAAAACGTGCTGTAGAAATAAATCTGTTGTACCCTCATAAGCCTTCCCAGAGCCTCATGCTGCTTGGTGGGGACAGTGGCTTTGTGAGAATATGCCACTTAGTCTGATGGACAAAAGGCTCCACATTATGCACATCAGACCATGGAACCTTCTCCCAGCTGACGTCAGGGTCCCCCACGTCCTGACATGTCCTGTGTTTGTGTGTTGTTTTTTTTTTTTTCCTCTCTTTGCCACTCTTCCATAAAGCTGTGACTGGTGAACTACCCGGGCACAGTTGTCGTCTGCACAGCCTCTTGAATGTCATGTAACTTGTAACTCCTTTCAGAGTCCTCAGAGGCCTACTAGAGTTCCAGCTCTGCCATACTCTTTCTTTTTCTTCCTGATCGATTGAACTGGACTGAAGGACTTGGACGTTTCCTTGTCTCCTCCATCCCCTAATTTGTGGGCTTCATGGAGTGGCTTGAGTGTCCTGTGGTCTTCATTGTGTAGGTTCCATGAACATACTGACTCACCACATGGTGGACCTTTAAATGCAATCAATGGAACCCCCAGACAGGTGACCTCCACTGAACTAATGACATGACTTCTATCACCAATGGGCTTCAGGGGTGTCATATTACAGAGGTGACTACTTAGATGATCAATGACTTGGTGTTTTATACTCATTTAGATCGCTTTTAGAGACATCAAAGAGTCTTTTACTGTTGATCAGGGTCAAAAACCTCAGCTTCAATCCACTGGGGTTAATGTTGTAGAAACTTCCAGGGGGTGAAGACTTCTGACAGCAAACCGTATGAGCAGACAATGGCCGCTTGGGGCACATGGCCTGATAATTAATTGCCTCATTTCTCATGGAGTGAGGTGGCAGCAGGACTCATATTGCAGATGGCACTCGCTCCATTGAGGTGGCTAGGTCGTCAGGACTTGGTAAGGTCACCCTTGACACCCCACCCAAGAAAGTAGACGGACCATCACTAGCCTTTAGCACTTATTAGGGGCTAAAAGGGGGGGGGGTAAAAGAGAGTTTGGGGTCCCATGTGAGGTTTTGGGCAGTCAAAGAGTGTGGGTGTTCACTTGAAGATGAAGGGGTAAAGCTCACCCCCCTAACACCACCACTGACCAGGAAATGGAGGTTAAAAAAAGGAGCTGGCAAATATGGGGGCTTTAAATGGGCAGTAGTCAGGAAATTGTAAGAAGGAAACAAAAACGGATTGTCAGAAACCCAAAATGCAAAGTTAAAATGAGGTCCTCACACTGACTTGGATTCTCGCCCCTACCTATCATAAATGCTCTGATAAAGAAACAATTCTGCACCGCCACATGAACACGACTGGCGTGACGACATCACAGGTCTCGTTTTTATTCATCATTTTCAACAATATTAGCTTTGGCCATTAAAAAATACCATCAAATGGTGGCACCCAAGGCACTGCAGTGTTACATAGCAAATAAATAAGGTCAAAAAGGGCTCTGCAACTTCATGAAATGACAAAGTCCGTTAGGTCACAGCTAAGGGCATACAGGAGATGGCCTTGGGTGACCATGACGGACAGATGAGAGACTACATCTTGGCTGGGTGAAGCCCACCTTTCGTCAGTTCTCTTCTATTCTTTGTCTTTTGGGTCAGAGTGGCATGCAGGTGTGCCAGCCATTTGGTCGGGCACTGTGATCTCACCTTTTATGGCGCCATAATAACTTTGCTTATCTGTGTGATGATCTGATCTTTCTGTCTGCACACTTTTACTGAGCAGATGACCCCAGTGAGTCACACAATTCAGGTTACCTTTAAACATTAACACAAGCCACCAAAGGTAACCCTCCCCTCGGCGCTCTGTTCTTGCACATCCCATAATAAGCTGTGTGGCAAAACAATTATTTTCTCACCCTGCCGGTAATCTATTTACAAGTTCCCCTTTAATAGGATTAGACGTTAAAGGAGGCTTATCTTGTGCAAGAAGGGCTCACTTGGAGCCGAGGCAGCGGACCGGCAGGCAGGGAGACAGAAGAGAAGACAGGAGAGGCTCCAGCGCTCGTGGCCACCTCAGCATTCCCAGGATGGCGCAGGAGTCGAGACCCTCATGGGACAACCCCATGCAGTTTGTGCTGGCCTGCGTGTCCTACGCCGTGGGGCTTGGCAACGTCTGGCGGTTCCCTTACCTGTGCCAAATGCACGGAGGAGGTAAAGTGCCTTTAATTTGAGTCGTGAGGGGAGCGCCAGCCTGACACTTGTGTGTGTGTGTGTGTGTGAAGTGTGGGGGCCTGGCGTTTAATGAAACTGAATGTCGGTTTAGATTTTGTGATTGTCGATGTCCTTATGTGTTTGGGTTGGGACGAGACTTTGGACAAGGTGGTCGATGGCAGCTCACTCTGGGGAGACGTGTCGTGTCCTGGCACCCACTCAGGGGGTCTTCAGAAGCCTTTACTCTTTTCATCTTTCATTATGTCGCAGCCTTGCTCTAAATCTTTTAAATTAATGTTTTCCCCATTCAAGCAAGACTCAATGTCCCAGAATGTGTGCAAATTTATTAAAAGTAAAATACTTAAATATTTCTCTGGCACGAGTATTCAGACCCTTTGTCCTCAGCACTTTGTTGAAGCCCCCCCCCGTGGCAGCCATTTCAGCCGGGAGTCCTCCTGGATCTGATGCCATAAGCTTTGCACACCTGGATTTGGGGATTTGCTGCCATTCATCGCTCTCTGCAGATCCTCTGAGGCTCGGTCAGGCTGGATGAAGACCATCAGTGTCTTCAGGTCTCTCCAGAGATGTTTGACTGTGTTCAAGTCTGGGCCATAGCCAGAGTTGTCTCTAAGCCACTCCTGTGCTGTCTTTGCTTTGTCCTGTTGGAAGGTGAACCTTGGGCAGCCCAGTCTGACACTCAGAGTGCTCTGCAGGAGGCTTCCATTAAGGAGATTGCAGTACTTTGCTTTGTTCAGCTTTCCCCTCAAGCCTGACTTGTCTTCCACCCCTGCTGCTGCCACCACCCTGCTTCACTGACTGTTGGAATGGTGGTGCACAGCTGGTGGATGGCACCAGGTTTCCTCCAGACATGATGCTCAGAAATGAAGACAAACAGCTCAGTCTCGTTTCTCACAATCTGAGAGTCCTTCAGATGCCGTTTTGCAAAGTCCAAGCCGACTTTCACGCGTCTTCTATCCACTCTTCCTAAAGTAGAAATCGGTGGAGTGTTGCAGTGATGGCTGTCTCTCCACAAGTTTCTCTCATCTCTTCTTTACAGCTCAGCCAGAGTGACCACTGGGATGCTGCTGGTCACCTCTCTTACCAAGGCCCTTCTCCCTGAATTGCTCTGTCTGGCCGGGTGAGCAGCTCTAAGGAGAGTTGCAGTTGTTTCAAACTTCTTCCATGTTAGAATACTGGAGGACATTGCACTCTCTGGAGCCTTCAGTGCTTCAGCCCTTCCCCAGATCTGCACCGCGCCACAATCCTGTCTCTAAGCTCTGCAGACAATTCCTTCGCCTTCCTGGCTTGGTTTCTGCTCACCAGGTGGACCTTCTGAAGACAGATGTGTAGCTTTTCTAAAGAGTCCAATCAAGTGAATTGGCCATTGGTGGACTCCAAACATCTCAAAGGTGATCAGTAGAATGGGATGCACTGGAGCCAAAGCAAAGCCTCTGAATACCTGGGTCTCTTTTTTTTGTTTTAATAAATTTGTAAAAATTTCTAAACTTCTGCTTACGCTTTGTCGTTCCAAGTCATTGAGTTGTTTGATGAGGAAAAAAATGAATTTCAGTGATCTTAGCACAAGGCTGCAGCCTAAGAAAACGTGTAAAACGTGAAGGGGCGGAGAGGACCTTCTCAAAGTCCTGTACATTTAAACCAACAGGGTGTCACCTCAGCCCCTCAAGGTCCAGGGTGCAAGTCTCAGGTGTCACTTCGCGTGCGCCTCTTGCTGATTCCAGACGTAAGACGGTCACATTCTTCGTAACGGATATGTGACACTATGCCTGCCCCACGGTGGACTGACGTCCCTCCAGGGCCGATTTCAGCACATGTGCAGTAAAGAGATGGATGGATGGGTCATTTCAATGAAAGTCTGCCCCCTTGTGGAGCGTAGACAAATGTCCCTCTGTCTGTCTGTCTATCTGGTTATCACCTTTAGAAATTCAGTGAACTGTTCGGTTTGATGAGGGGTTTTGAAAGTTTTCATTCACCTGCATGTGGACTCCGTCTTGACTGCACTCCCCTTAATTCTCCCATCAGGGGTATCGAAGTATCCATCCATTTTCTGTCCCCACTTATTAATTTCAGGCTCACAGAGGCTGGAGCCAATCCTAGTCACACCAACCACAGGACAGGATGGAGTGCCAGTCTGTGACGGGTCTGGTTAACCGAACCTGCATGTCTCTGGGGGTAGAGGCGCAGAATCGATGAGTATACGTGGAGGACGTGCAAAATACACACAGGAGGGATTTGACCTCAAGTCCCAGCAGCCGTGAGACAGCAGCACGCTAACCCGCTGTCAAATTTTAGTCAGCATCTCAGGCTGGCATGTGCCCTCACTTTCACATGGCCTCACATATCCTAGTGGTGAAGACGATTGTGAACACAAACCCAAGGGGCAAATCTGTGCTAACCTATAAACCTCTGAAATATTCTGGAGCTGGACGTGGCTGAACAAAGAGGCACACATTGGTCTGCTCAGTACCATTTAGCCAAATCACACTCACACTTTAGACTTGGCACATCCATTAAACAATTTCATGCACTATATAAAATGAAATCTGAATTACTGGGCAACACATTGGCACATGTGACCTGGGTTTGTGTCCTAAGCTGTCTGTGTGTGGAATGTGCCCACTCACTGCATAAGCTTTTTCAGTTCATGCCAGTTTCCCCCCTCGAATTCTACGCTCCAGGGTGCCTGGTGATGTTCTGGTGTCCCATCCCATTCAATCTTCAGTTCTTGCCTTGGACCCGATGCTGCCAGTTGTTGAATTCCCTGCTTAGTTTCTGTTCCTGTGGAGTTTGCAGGGTCTCCCCTGTCTGTGTGGGTTTCGTCCACCTCATTACATTCCTCCTGCACTCCAAAGAAGCTCGAGGCTCTTCAGCTCAACACTGTGCTTCAGGTAGCGGGAGTTAATACCGAGTGCTGCTGAATTTGCTTTGCCTCGAGTTCACCAAAAATCAAAGAAAGATTTGGGAATTTCACCAAAGTCATTGAAAGAAGAAACTAAATGAGTGTGGAGTGAATTCTAAAGGCACAGGGGTCTCTGAAGAGTCCCCTGCAGACCTCAAAGAGCTGTCGAGATTCCTTCTAGGATGTTCTGCGACGGTGGGAGTGTGCATGTCCAGTAGGCCCCTGTAACTATTGTGTGGTCGCGCTGTGAAGGTCTGCTTTACCAGTCACATGGTTTTCTTTAAAAAAGAAACTCCTTCAATTCATGACCTGGGGGCTGTGAGGCTCAAATGGTAGTTTCAATCATTCTATGGGGGCACCATGTGGCCAAGAGGACCCTCATCAAGCTGTTTAATGGCTCTGTTCCACTCCACGACTCTCCATGATTTCTAGAATTAGTGACTGTGGGCAACCAGGAATGGCAGTGGCTGACCGACTACACGATTCCCTTACGACTTGATCTCCTGGACTGAATCTCTTTTTACACCAGCAAGTAGAGCACAATCCCCTCGTTTCAGCAGCCAATCAATGTGAACATCTGTAGATGGAGTTGGGATTATCATCGTATTTCATTTTCTGTACAAATTCTGATCCATTTTATGCACTTGGTGATTTCTGGGATCGAAAAGTTCAAGCCTGACTTTGATTCTTTTGCAAGAACAAACTGTCGCTTCTTTCCAGTGTCACACACGTGCGAGTAGGAGGCAGCTAAAGGGCCTGAGTAAGTGTAATGAAACATCTGACCAGGGGGCGGCGGAGTGCGCTGACTGTCTTTCTCAGTTCCCTGCAGACCTTTCCCGGGAAATCCTGCAAGGTTCCGGCGTCTCAGAAGACGTCACTTCCGAAGCCGGCCCCTTTGCTGACGTCACTTCCGAAGCCGGCCCCTTTGCTGACGTCACTTCCGAAGCCGGCCCCTTTGCTGATGTCACTTCTGGTTCCGGCCATTTTGATGACATCAGTTCCTCTCCAGGCCTTTAAAGCCTCCATCTTGGGCTACTATAGCCAGCTCTAGTTTGGACTCTGAGAGATGCACATCGTATTTCTCATACAACAAACCCTTTTGCAGCTGGGAAAAACAATATATGAGTGGCTGCCCCAAACCTTTATGATGTCTTTGGCGTATTCTCATCACACCGTCTTTGATTGGCTCTTCAATGACATTTTGCGTGTCCTGTTGTTAGGATGCAGTCCTGGTTGCCAGGGGTGTGGCCAGAGGGTCATGGTGTCTGATGTCATCGATGAGATTGTGGATAATAACATCAACACCACCAATTATTTCAGTTGCACATTTTCATGCAAATGATGGAGCAGCTCAAAGTGCTTTACAAGATGAAGAAAGAAAAAGAAAAAATATATAAAAATAAAATTAGGCAACACTAATTAACAAAGAATACAAGTACGGTCTGATGGCCAAGGATGACAGAAAAAAACAAACAAAAAAAAACAAACTAAATCTGCAGGGGGTCCAGGCCACGAGACCACCCAGCCACCTCCAACGAATTCTCTGCATGGTCAGGGTTTGTGCTCTTTAGTAACATTTGAGACCCCTTTTTATGGCTTGTGCTTCTTCAGATAGCATTTCATGTTCTTTTTGCTCATTTTCTTGACATTTCGTCTCTCGGTCTCCTCCATTATTCTGCAGTTTGCTTCTTTTTGGCAGACAACAGACACCTTGTGCTTGAAGCAGTGCCTGCTGGGTGTTATGGGTTTGCTTCAAATTTTTGACCTTCTATTGCATTTTTTTGTTTAGTTATTGTGGTTTTGATGCACTGAATTCATTTCTGCCATTTCAATGTTTGAAGACATTTTTAAAGTCAGTTTGTTTTTTTTTCCCACAATGCCATCTTCTTTTTAAGGGCACATTTTGAGATTTGCTAAAACATTGGAACAGAAGTGCAGAGGGCGAGACACCATCAGGACAATGGATTACAGATCAGCACCGGCCATCCGAGGTTACGATAAAACACGACGATACTCTGTTCATCGGTGTGTGACTTTCACTGCTTAGGTCGTAGCCTTCTTTAATCGGAAGGCTGCCGGTTCGAATCCCGTAAATGCCAATAGCGACTCTGCTCTGTTGGGCCCTTAACCTGCAATTGCTGAGCGCTTTGAGTAGTGAGAAAAGCGCTATAGAAATGCAAAGAATTATTATTATTATTATTATTATTACTACTCTCAACGTTTTACTCGGG
This sequence comes from Polypterus bichir lapradei, assembly GCA_026402145.1. Taxonomy (NCBI): domain Eukaryota; kingdom Metazoa; phylum Chordata; class Cladistia; order Polypteriformes; family Polypteridae; genus Polypterus; species Polypterus bichir. The sequence continues at coordinate 1,845,160 of JANRMT010062841.1, read as the reverse complement.
TTGTTGGTCTTCCTCTCTCTCATGGGTGGAGGTTGAATTGACTTTAGTTTTGTTAAGTTTGACTTGATTGTGTTGAACGTTTAATAAATTCAATCAGGTCAGGTCAGGTCAGGGAGCCTGCACCGGTACACCGCCTTTCCGCACCCGCCGCATGACGAAACAGCTCGGGATCCTGGTTTGCAACCCCCCAGGCAGACCCGCGGTCCAGTCCGACCCATCTGTCTGCTGCTGCCAGGTGTTACATGGGCATCCCCTTGGCGTGTCCAGCCACTCGGTTCCTCAACACCCTTGGGGAATCGCGCCATGTGGCCATAGTGCTGGCACTGATGCTCCCTCACAATGCAATAATGCACTTCATTCTTTTATTCATTTATTGAATAAATTCAATAAAAAAAATTAAAAAATTCCCCCTGGGAACAAATGAAGTTGTCACTTTCTCAATATCTGGCCACAAGAACTGAAGCTTTGTGTTTCTAACTTTGATTTCTGGTTATTGTTTTGGCTCAGACACGACTCAGGACAGACCTTTGATCCTCTGACCTAAGCTTTGTCTTTTTCAATGAACATTTCATTTTCTGCTCGCCCTGTCCATTTCGACAGCCTAACTCCAGGGATGTTGCCTTCAGCTTCAATCTTGGGCCCACCTGTAAAAATCCAGAGTTCTGTACCGACTCCAAGGTACAACTAATGTCTCCTCCATTTGCGCAGTCCAAAGCACTTCATTCCCTTCTTTACTTAAAACAGAGAGAGACAGCAAAGTCTTGTAGTAAGGAGCAGGGGAGGAGATGCAAACCAGAGAGACGCTAAATACGGCAACCAGGAATCAAGAAGATCTTTCAAAAGATCAACAGTCGTGATCAGGACATCAGAAATGAACACAGAAGTAAACCAACAAGAAGAATCCCAACAAAGGCTCACTTTGTATCCAATACTGGATAGCACAAGGGGTTAACCCTAACCCTAACCCTAACAGCAAAGCCCACAGGAAAATCAAAACAATGAGCATTTTAAACTCTTCCAAAACTTTTAAAAATAAAAAAAGGAATGACAAAAGTTTGATTCCTTGGAGCTGAAAACCTCTGAGAAGACAAATGGATGATCACAAGCACCAAAAGGTGGAATTAAATTAAAGATGGAGACCAACCACCTCAGTGCGTGTAGGCTTTGTACGAATTGCACTTCCTGCTATTTGATGATTGGCTGTTTAAGTCTTTCAAAAACAAACCTAAAAATTAAAAATAATAATAATAATTGGGGGCTCAAAAAATTAAAAAATATAATAAAATAAAACAAACAGTTATGGTGTTCTAAACCACTCAGTGCCCATTATGAGTAGCAGCTAGCAGATGGTGCTGTGCCAGTGTTGTGACTGGTACACTCTATTTGTTTTAATCGGTTCTGCTCATTCTGTATATGAAATGTCCTTTTCAGGGTCACAGAATTCATTTCTAAAATGTTGCTGTCAAATAGTTGGGACTTTTGTTCCCCCCAGTGCCATTTTGATTTTTCTGTGTTGTTGGGACGCACTGCCAATTGCGGAGGTTGTGGCCTCAGATGTCATGGGCACGAACTAAAAGGTGAAGAGCCCGTTCTGATCAGAGTCTGCATGTTCCCCCTCGTGCTCTTCATGAGTGTTATTAGAACTTGGTTTTTTTTTTGCCGTTGACGTCTTAGTTTGCAAATTGATTTTGACTGAAGTCAGGATGGCTTCCCGGTAACGATCTCTTGGCTGGTTTCCTCGAGTTTCTTCTCCCATTTGCCTCCATTAATCTCAGGTTGCTCTTTAATTGGCAAACTAAGAACTTGGGTCTGGAGTGGCAAGGAAGAGGAGACGATTCTTTGACGAGATGATCAAGAAAGAGGACGGAGACTTCCGGAGACAAAGTACAGATTACGATGCTTCAGAGGAAGGAGGTAGAATTTCAAAATTCTGAGGTAGTGGAAGTGACGGCGATGGTGGTAGGGAATGAGAACGGCGCCCGTATGCATGCGCCGCCTGCTGCCGAAAGTTGGTTCTACAATAAAAAAAAAAAAAAAATAAGAGAAATAATCTTGGAGGTCAATTGTCACCCTGAAAGCCGATAAAAGACGTCACGTAGTATTTGTGTACCAAATTTCAGGTCAATAAGTCAAACGGTTTGAGAGCTACAGGTGATTTAGGATCCTGGACAGACAAACGGACAGCCAGGCTAGCGTATTATAGAAGAAGATATTAAGATCCTTAAATACATTTGAATTGAATTGAATTCTGCACATATCCAAACCCTCAAGACCGAAAAAAGACCCTGAGAAAGGCAGAAAAAAAATAAATAAATCACTCCGTCATTTTCTAAGCAGCTTAGTCCTGAACAGGGTCATGGGGGTCTGCTGGGGCCAATCCCAGCTGGCACTGGCCACAAGGCTTGAACAAACCCTGGAGAGGGTGCCAGTCCATCGCAGAGCAGGCAGAAAAAAGTGAAAAGGGATTTCAGGTCATAGCATACATTATTGGGACCCCACACAGCCATCACTACACGTCGTAGCGTCAGCCATGCTGGAGACTGTGATGGAGGCTGCCGACACGGACTGTGCTCACAATCCAGGGGGACTCCACTCTCCCCTCCAAATGGCGTTCAGTCGCCTTCTGTGCTCTTAACTAACTAAAGCCGCAGTGCTGGTCGGTGGCAGGGTAGCCAGTTGGCACACAATAGTTTGCAGGACGAACACAGCAGGTCTTTGTGCAGGGGTGCCATGAAAGGCGGCTGTTCTGAGTAATGCCGCTCACAAGTACGAGGTGACGTGGCTCTTCTTTGCAGATTACGTATTTGTGTTTTACATTTTGTTCTTTCTGAGGCCTCGTTGGTTGTGGTCATGAAGTTTATGCCGATTCTGACTTGCTGAGACAGTCTGTTCCTGTGGATTCCATTTACATGAGTTTTGTTATTTCTTATGTTTCATTCTTTGTGTTCGATAACGTAATGTTACTTCGGGTATAAACACAGTGATCACTGGTGATGCAGGGCATCCCTCAATGGATATTCCTTTAGAAAAAATGAAATTCTTTATTAGAGATCGGCTCAAGCAAGCCAAGGGTCAGGTTTGTTTTGGGTTTGACTCTTCTTCGTCTTTGACTCCATTTTGTTTTGCCGATCCTCCTTTGACTCGCCGGCTGTGCTCGGACTCTGCTTGTCCTCTTTCGTGATCATCTCCTCATTACTTTACTTCCTGCCTGCTCACAACAATCCTCAGGCTGTTTCTGTCACTTGTAGCAATCTGTGTTTGATGCGAGTCGTCTGCTTAAAGGCTGGTTTACACATCTGCACTGGTCACAAGTGTCAAGTGACAAAAATGACATCAGACATAAAGACATGTCCCCCTCTCACAGCACACCGAACTCCTATGCAGCATTTCAAGATGGGTCCTGCCGCAGACCTCCGTATTTCTGCCGGACAGCCAATTGGATTGCAGGTTTTTGTCACCTGGTTCACTCAACTTGAGTCAGCCTAATCTTAACCATAGTGTAACCGGGCAGATCACTGGCGTATAATGTTAACTGGAGTCTATTGGGCATTGCAGATGCAGCGCCATGTATTCAAAATGGCAAATGTCAAGGAGAGGCTGGTGGCAGATGTGATCCTGCCAGGCTTAAGTGGGTGCCAGAATGTTGAACAAACAGTTGAATATGACACAACATCTCATCAAAGCACAAGGAAGACATGCAAATATCTCTCTTCATCATGTAAGCCACCCACTCATGAAAACATTAAACTTGCCCTCTGTGCCCTGCTTTTGGCTAATTGCAGTAACACAGGAACAGGCACTGTCACTACCCAATCTGTGCTACTGGCCCACTACTGTTGACATCTGTCACTGAACAATCGTGTAAAAAATTCACTTCCACTGCTGTGAAATTGTAAGGTATGTGACATTAACTGAACACTGCCAGCTACTGACCAGGAGAATATTAACACGGCCATGAAACAGGTCGCCACAAACAGAAATGCGTTTTGGCCGCGGACACCATGCACATTTTACATTGCGGTCGAGCGTCACACATTATTTTGTCTACTTAATTTTACTAAATTGACGTGTGTAATGGCATTCTCCACAGCTAAAGTATTGGATATTGCACATTACCAGAGTTAGAGATTTGTGCTCTGCCAACACTGAAGTACCAACAGGACACCACAATTAGCACACACTGCACAAGTAGGCACCCCCATGGCTAACGAGCTGCTGCAATAAAATCAAGCCAGTCTGACTGCTGCCATAGTCGGTCACCGAGGATGTCATTCTAAGCAACTTGCTGGCTTCTTCTTAAGATTTAGTAAATGAAGGCCATGACTAGACATTTTAGGAAAACTCGAGTAGTGTGATGCCAGCCTTACCCGCCATTTCTCACATTGAGGAAATGAAGCTGCACATAAACTTTACAAGGCATAGACCCCTTTCACATGAAACATAATTAAAGGTTTATAGGGTCATTGTTGTCACATGTACAATGTAAGATTCCTTTGTACTCTGCACTTGTGACAATATTGACCCTATAAACCTTTTAATAAGCATCAGGATTGAGTCCCGCATGGCAGGGTGTTATGCAATGTAAAGTTTGTTGTCGTATGTAGAAGCTCAGTAGTTTTAAGCAATAACCATTATGTAACAACTGTGTCTTACTGGTCCAGTTACTTTAGGCCAGTGTGCTTTCTCCAGACTTAAAATATCCACATGTTCCCCCAAGTGTCTTTACCCTAACACCTCCATGTCCATCAACCACCATGCTGCCTCTGCTCTTTACTGTGGTCACATGTATTTCTTTGGCAAACCATCAACATAATGCCAGAATTGCACGGTGCTGCCACCTACAGGTTAAGGCATTGCATTAGTTTGCTCTTGAAACTGAAAGCCTGTATGATAAAAAGTGAGTCACCTGCCCATGTGGAATTACCCGAGGAAGATAAGAATGGATGGCATGTTGGTACTCTAGCCAGTCGTAACGTAATAATAATGATGCATTTAATTTATATAGCACCTTTCCCATGCTCAAGGTAGGTGCTGAGTAGAGCCGTCTCAGTGGAAAGGCCCCTTAAGGACCCCCAGCTGATTAGGGTCAAGCAAACTGTTAGATAGAGCAGAGGTGAGAGGGACTGGTATGTAACTGACGACAGGGTTAATAGGCAACACTCGGCGGATAGAAATCCTTCATGTTACCCTGTGTGTCGCGTGGTGTCCCTCAGGGTTCAGTCCTCGGGCCGTTACTCCTTCTACTTTATATCCTTCCTTTTGCTCAGATTATTCACAGACATGGCCTTCCACTGCTATGAAGACGATACATACAGTTATATCTTAGGATGACTTGCCTCCCAGCACACTCACTGATCTTAAGCTGCTGCTTCTTCTTTCGGCTGCTCCTGGGGTTGTCACAGCTGATCATCTTTTTCCAAATGTTCTTGCCCTCGTCATCTCACTCTGTCACCCCCATCACCTGCATGTCCTCGCTCACCACATCTATGAACCTTCGCTAAAGGCCTTTCTCTTTTCCTCTTCCCTGGCAGCTCTATCCTTAACATCCTTCTCCCAATATACCCAGCATCTCTCCAAACCAACGCCATCTCGCCTCTCTGACTTTGTCTCCCAACCGTTCAACTTGAGCTGACCCTCTAATGTTCTCATTTCTAATCCTGTCCATCCTCGTCACACCCAATGCAAATCTTTAACATCTGCCACCTCCAGCTCTGTCTCCTGTGCCACCGTCTCCAGCCCATATAACACAGCTGGTCTTACTACCGTCCTGTAGACCTTCACTGTCACTCTTGCTGATATTCGTCTGTCACAAATCACTCCTGACAATCTTCTCCATCCTGCCTGCACCCTCTTCTTCATCTCTCTTCACAATCCTCATTACTCTGTACTGTTGATCCCAAGTATTTAAACTCCTCCACCTTCACCAACTCTACTCCCCTCATCCTCACCACTACACTGACCTCCCTCTCATTCACACATGTATTCTGTCTTGGTGGTCCTACTGACCTTCATCCTTCTCCTCTCATATCTCAACCTCTCCAGGGTCTTCTACACCTGCTCCCTACTCTCACCACAGATCACAATGTCATCAGCAGACATCACAGTCCACGGGGACTCCTGTCTAATCTCGTCTGTCAACCTGTCAATCACCATTGCCAATAAGAAAGGGCTCAGAGCCGATCCCTGATGTCATCCCACCTCCGTCACTCCTACCGCAGACCTCACCACAGTCACACTTCCCTCGTTCATATCTTGTACCACTCTTACGTACTTCTCTGCCACTCCCGATTTCCTCATACAATACCACAGCTCCTATCAGTCACCCTGTCACATGCATTCTCCAGGTCCACAAAGACGCAATGCAACTCCTTCTGGCCTTCACTAAACTTCTCCATCACCATCCTCAGAGCAAACATCACATCTGTGGTGCTCTTTCTTGGCATGAAACCATCCTGCTGCTCACTAATCATCACCTCACTTCTTAACTGAGCTTCCATTACTCTTTCCCATAAGCTATTGATGGAAAATCCCTTTCTCAAACTTAATGAGGTGTTCCTGGTCGGCCCAAACTCCCTGCTCTCTAAAGCCTCCAACTTCTCTGTTTCTGTTGATGTCAAACCTGCTCCTGTCATCAGAAACCTCTGTTTTGTTTGATTCATCACCTAACTTTGAGCTTCAAATAAAGGTCTCTGTCCAAAATGTCATTCTGTCATCTCCGTCACATTGCCCACCTCCGCCCATTTCTGTCCTTTAATGAAGCTCAGACTCTGGTTCATTGTCTCATAACATCTCGTATTGATTACTGGAATTCCCTCTTCATCAGCCTCCCTGCAAAATCTACACAGAAGATACAGCACACAAAGCGTTCTGCTCACATCTCCCCTGTTCTCTCCCAAGTTCACTGGTTACCAGTGCCATCAAGGGTTAAATTCAAGATTCTGCCTCTCACCTTCAAAGCCCTACGTGACCTTTGAACCCCCTCTTGGTTCCATACACTCCTCGTCGCTCTCTCAGGTCTCTTTCCTGTCCCACACACACCAGACTCTCCACCCTCCTTCAGTGCTGTGGCTCCTCTTCCTCAGTCTCTCCAAGTTTGCTCCTCTTTCTCCTCCTTTAAATCTCAACTCAAAACTTTCTTCTTTGATGAATTTTTGCCTTCTGTGTGATTTTTTTTTCTCCTTTGTATGTAAAGTGACCTTGGGTTTGTGAAAGGCGCTTTATAAATGCAACTTATTATTATTATTACTGGTCAAGCGTGGGCTTTCTGAGAAGTGGACATTTTTAGGGCCTGCTTGAACCCAATCGGGAAGGTGCCAAAAAGCGGAGTCAAAAAACTCAGCACGCATGTAACTGCAAAAACGAGATGGCGTGAGGGGACAGGGTCAAGTGGACAAGCTGGCAGGGCAGCCAGAGAGGAGTGAGGGAGTCGGGAGTGTCGTGCGGAGCTCGGAAAGGAACAGACTGTCTGGTAGGGGAGAGGAGAATCGGCCACTGATGGCAGACACCTTTTTGTGAAAAAAGTTAGAAAAGTCCTCAATGGTCAAAGAGACTGGCAGTGCATGAGGTGATGGGATAAAACGAAACATGAAAGCAGTTGTGGAAGAAAAGTTACTATGGGGTTGAGTACAGCAGAAGTGGAGGAAGATAAAAGAGGTGGATATGGTGGGTGACGGAAGGAGTGGTGGATGAATAAACACTTGGCGAGACGGGCAGAATAATTAAACTTAAATGTCTGCAGAGGGAGTCTCGTTGACCAGACTGGTGTGAGCGAATGTGGAAATGAGTGCTGGGACTGGGCTGGCACTGCTTACTGGTCGAATTACCTACCGCCTGATGCCTTTTACAGCTGAGTTAGCGTCCGTCACCTTCCTCCCACGACCCCACGCTGTTCAAAGCAGCTTCTCAGTCAGGATTTCTCTAAGAACAGACTTACTTGCTGCTCTGCGTTAGTCTCCTGAACACCGTCGCCTTTTTATTTTATGTTGGCTCCTTGTTTTGGTTTAAAGTTCATTGCGAGGCAAGAGGGGAGCGAGCAGATATTGGAGTGTGAAGAATGTCAGCCTGCTTAATAACTGAATAACTCAGGGGATTTGGGGGGCTTTACGGCAAACTTGCTTTGGCACAGCTGACAGGAGTTAATCCTTATCCTCTGATATTCAGCAGCTTTCTAGATGGGGGGCAAATCACGCAGAGCCGTGGCAGGAACATTGAGTAATGGCGGCTGTGAGGCACTTCGCCCACACTTCATGCACCATGCGGTGCGGGTCTGCTTCACAGTCGTGTGAAAAAGTAAGTGCACCCCACAAAATGTCGATTTTAAGCTAAGTGGACACATCAGGATTTGGTCTTCACTTGAACCGTATCTAAAGATAAATGTGGTATAACAAACAGCAGGACACGTTTACGTTCTGTACTCCATTGTACTGCGTCATTTAAACATACAGAAAAAGTAAGTGCACCCCTCCATTTACCTCTGCCTCAAATCAGAATCAGGCGGGGCGCCATGGTGGCACTGCTGCCACACACTAAGGACATGCATGTCCAAAGACATGCATGTGAGGTGAACTGGCGCTGTCACCATTGGCCCTTGAGCAGGGGTCCTCAATCTCAGTCCTGGAGGGCCGCAGTGGCTGCAGGTTTTTGCTCCAACCCAGTTGCTTAATAAGAAGCTCTTATTGCTCAAGTGACATTTCTGCTTCACTTTAGTTTTCTCGCTCGCCAAGATTTTGAACGCTTATTGCTTATTTTAGTCTTAAACTGCTGTAGTCTTGGTCTTTAATGGCTCCTAATTAGCAATAACATGCAAATGACAAGAGAGAGCAGCATTTCTCCATTCAGCTTGTTACCATTGACACCACCGTGTGTATTTATCGCACACTGTTGGGTTTAATTAAAGACTTGGAAGGAAAGTGAAGAGAGAAAAAAGTGAAGGACTGAGAATTAATCATCCGCTTTAGCCTTTAAATCATCTGGATGATCTCCTTAGAAAAGGGAAGAAAATCGAGGATATGAGAATGAGCTGACATAGCGGAGTTAAAGTGCCAACAGACCAGGAATTTCAATTATTGGCACAAACTGCTTTCTGATTAAGCAACCAGGTTAGAACAAAAACCTGCAGCCACTGCATGGCTCATCTTCATACACAAGTATCAACAGCCCCGGGTTCAAGGGAGAAGGGCAGGGGCAGCCAACCCAGATGGTCACACCGTCACTTGGTGAGTTTTACTTGCTGGTCCTCAAGATGACATAAAAGTTAAAGTTGAGGGTCTTTTTAAATAACTTGACATCCTGGGTCATAGAGAAGCAGACAAACCAAAATTATTTACAACCAGCAGCAGGGGTACAAATAAGAACGTCATAGTATGGAAAACAAGGTGAGGAGGTCTGTCTGAAGGTCCTTCTGGGTCCCTCACAGGTTTAATGGCCCACCATTTAAAATGAATACACGTCTGTGGTATCTAACACACACCTCAATGGCTCTCTCTTTCCAGGTGGATTCTTGATCCCGTATCTCATTATGCTGCTGGTAGAAGGTGTGCCCTTGTTCTACATGGAGCTGGCAGTGGGACAGAAGATGCGCCAGGGAAGCATTGGGGCGTGGACGGCTATAAGCCCCTACCTCACTGGAGTTGGTAAGACAACATCGGTCAGTTCTTCTTGACGCAAGGCCCCATTCTGTCCATCTGGCAGCTCCAAAATGAAGGCCTGGCGACTCTAAATTAACCCAAACTCAAACCCTTCCAAGTCTGGTTCTTGACGTGTTCCTCATGCTGGCCTCCCACTCTTAGTGACCATTAAATTAGTTTAGATGGCCTCCTCACACCCGCTTAACTCTGTTCAGAGTCCCAAGGGGCTGAAGCCTACCTTGGCAGCTCTCAGCAGAAGGCAGGGGTGAGTGATGTACGAGGTGCCAACCCATCCCAGGTCCCGCTCTCGCACTCACAATTTAGCTTTGGACGAACATCTTTGAGATGTGAGAGGAAAACAACAGCCACACAGGCGCAGGAAGAACATGCAAACTGCATATTGTGATGACGGAAGGCGACGTGGTGAGAACACGGGCAGAGGGGAACAACAAAAAAAAAAAAACTGCCAAGCAATCGGTAAAAAAAAAAAAGAGAAAAAAACTAAAAGTAGAAAATAACATTTTGTCTGAAAACCCAGCCAGTCAGTCAGAGGAAAGAACCGTGAAATCAAATTGAGAATCCAAACATCTGATACTCAAAGCCAACCTTAACGCCGGTGCTCCTGAATGACGTCACACGCTGGGCACCCACAGGGGCTGTTGGGACGGATCACCGTGACCGATGCTATCTCATCAGAAAGTTGCCATTCAATAAACAAAATGGCGTCCCAATAAGACGTTAATCCCGTTGTGCACCCGACAGCTGACCGTACTCGGTCAATGAACGCCATCTTCACAGCCAAGAAGGCGCAGCGGCGTCTCCACATCCTTTGGTGGCTGAAGGAGGCAACACTAACTCCTCAAATTCTCACCACATTCTACAGGGGGCGCCACTGAGAGCGTTCTGACCCGCTGCATCACCGTCTGGTTTGGGAACTTCAGTGTCTCGGACTGTAAGGACCTGCAAGTGGCAATGAAAACAGCAGGGAGGATCACTGGGGCCCCTCTGCCCTCCAGTAGAGATACCCTTATAAAGCAACGTATCAGACGGACCACTGCCACCCCTCCCAGGGTCTCTCTGCCCCCCTTCCATCTGGCAGGAGGTACTCTAGCATCCAAACAGGTTCTGCAGCAGCTTCTAGCACTTGGGGGTCTGGACTCTGATCTCTGTGCTGCCCCCCTGCCCACAGATCTGCTCCTTGTAGTGAAATTATGCAGTACATTTGTTACTAGTGTTCTTTTTTATGTTATTAGCTGATAATAAAATGAAATAGTAATAAATAACTATTATTTATTTCTGAATAGTATACTTCCTAACGGGTGGCATGGTGGCGCAGTGGGTAGCGCTGCTGCCTCGCAGTTAGGAGAGCCGTCTGGGTTCGCTTCCCGGGTCCTCCCTGTGTGGAGTTTGCATGTTCTCCCCGTGTCAGCGTTGGTTTCCTCTCACAGTCCAAAGACATGCAGGTCAGGTGCATTGGCGATTCTACATTGTCTGTAGTGTGTGTGTGTGTGTGTGCCCTGCGGTGGGCTGGCACCCTGCCCGGGGTTTGTTTCCTGCCTTGCGCCCTGTGTTGGCTGGGTTTGGCTCCAGCAGACCCCCATGACCCTGTAGTTAGGACATAGCAGGTTGGATGATGGATGGATGGATACTTCATAACTTGTATGGCACTTGTCCCGTGCTTATGTGTGTGTTGCACAGCCCTGTTATTTCCTGCCACTGTAGGCCGTAATGCAGTGTATGGCTGGCATGACAATAAAGCTGCTTGACTGGTCTTGTGAAACTTCCACCTCATAGCTGTTGTGAATTTTACAAAATCAGAGTGAAAGTCGCATTCCTCAGAGTTCAAAACCCCAGAATCCAATGCACAACACGGTATGCGCCCAGCAAACAAAGACAAGCCGGAAAAATAAAGGAAAAGGCAACTCGTTAAAAGAACACACAAGGAACTGGTGGGCACGGGCGTCAGACCCCATGGCAGGGTTACTGCAGGAAATGCGGACCCTAATTAGCCAGGTCAACGTCCCTCCTCAGTTTTCTTTACACTCCTAGTTGATTTCAAGATCGTTGTCACGTTTCACAGCCCGGGAGTCAACACTGGCACAAACAGAACGTCACTAATTTTACTCTTTTTGTTGCAGTTTAAATGTATTTATTGTGTGTTTTGTTTACTGCTCTTTGATTAGTTTGATTATTAACTCTTTATTGTATTTTCAATTCTGTGCCAGTGTGTTTAGTTATGCGCCCTGTCCCCTTAAGACAGAGTTTCAGCAAAAGGCCGCATCTGTGCAAGAAGGTCTGAATCTCCGTCTTCACTTTGTCTTTCAGGAGTATGGAGTGTCGCTGGATAAGGGAAGAAAAAATAAATTGAAATGATTTGAGCAGAAGGCTGCTACAAGATAACAAAATTGATAAAAAGCAAAGGGGTCTGTAGGTATAAAAGTAAGCTGGGTAATAACTGAGCTGCCCTCTGAGTAGGGCCTGCACTTGGGCATTGCAAATGGAAGGGAATTGAACCGAAGCACAGCTTGTACCATTTCAATCTCGTGTAGTTGTAGTTTTATTTGTACGTATTGCCAGTTTAGTTGTGTCCTTTCTTCTTTCCATTTATTACAAGTGATTATTGTTTTCTTTGTAAAACACCCTGTGATGACACTTATTGCAGAATACCATCATGCCATTCTCTGAGCCACCTCATCCAGGTGAAGGGTGCCAGAGCCTCTCTCAGCTATCAGAAGTGCAAGGCAGGAATACACCCTGGAGTGGGCGCCAACTCACACACACACGGGCCAATTGGGCATTGCCAGTTTACCTAACCCGCAGATCTTTGGCCAGCAGGAGGAAACCCACGCAGACACAGGAAGAACATGCAGGCGCCATGCAGGGAAGACCGTGGGCACAACTCCAGGTCTCCTTACAGCGAGGCAGCAGCGCTACCACCGTGTCACAAAACATCAGAGGGTAGAAAATCATCCAGCTAATTCAATGCAATCCGATTTAAAGATGGGGCTCATCTGGGCAGTGCCAGCACCCTGGCCTGGGCGCCTCTCACTCAAACTGCCCTTGAATTTGTAGGTAGAAGCAGTGGGTTTGTGTCACTCTCTTTTTACATTACGCAATCGTATATAATAATACATCTTATTTATTCATAGGCGCCTCTCTAAACACTCAAGGACACCAAACAAATAAAACACACTTCATAAATAAAACTAAAAAAATACAAAAATTCAAATCAGGCAGAGCAATTATAACCAAAGAGCAGCCTTAAACAGAAGAGTTTGAAGTTTGGATTTGAAAAGTGAGAATGAATCAATATTTCAAAGTTTAACATGTTTACGTTAAAAGGGGCTTTGTGATGATGTGAGGTGCCCAAGCCTATTGATTTTAGTCATATTTAATATTCATTTTTAAGAACAGGCCACTTTGTTGGTTTACTTTTTTAATTACAATGTATTATTTTTGAACGTATGGATTGTGAAAGTGCTGCATTAAACAAAGAGAGGCCGAGCTTTTCACAGTTTTGTGTGTCGTTTTATTTCAATGTACGCTTTACTTGGTAAGAGTCTCGCCAAGGAGTCGCCTCAGGTTCGGCTAAACGGGCGAGTGTCTCTTTCTCTTCATTTTTATTACAGTTTATCTTTGTTAACTTTTTAACTATGTGCCCTGTGCTAATATGCCATGTGAACGGTGCCACACTGTAGAACGCACAGGCCGATGGTTTAAGAGTTTTATTTTATGCAGTGCCAATGTAGATGCCATCTGTCTACCTCCTTTTCTTAATTTATTATCACATCATAACGTCTCCTGTAAAGCGAGTCCTCTGTGAAGCTGCTTTATAAATCTAAGATGGCAGATTCAATTTTCTAATTCTCACATTTTCAGCTATGGCCGATGTGCCAGTGTCCCTTTTTCTGCCCATTTATTACAATTTATTTTTGTTAACTTTTTTAAAGCATTTTGTGAGGATATCCTTTGTGAAAGGCACCCCATAAAACAGATTCTTATTTTTATAGTTTTATTTTATGTATAACCAGTAGAGTTGTCTGTGTGCCTCTTTCTCTCAATTTACGATCACTTCATAAAGCCCCCTGTCGTGGTGCCCGCCACGTTTCATATTTTAACGCTTTTCTTTTCATGTGTTACCAGTATAGTGGTGTCCCTCTTCCTCTCCATACCTTACACCAGTGGTTCTCAAACTGTGGGGCGGGACCCCCTAGGGGGGCGCAAAGTAACAAAAAGAGGTGAAAAAAAGAAAACAAGAATCAAAAATATGAAAAATCCATCTATTGAAACCAAAACAAAATTAACTTAAACTACACTCTGATAACAGAAAAATAAATATAGAATTAGATAAATGTCGATAAAAGTTAAGTAAGTATAATAAAAGATGCATCTATGATATCATATCATTAATTAAAAAAGAACAAATTGGTATTAGTGGGCTCCTTTTAAAAAAAACCTTAGGGGGGCACGATGAAAACTGTTATGAAAACTCGGGTCTCAAATACGTAAAGGCTGAGAAACGCTGACTTACGATGTATTATAACTTCATCAAGTGTGGCGTTACGGTGTCCTCTGTGAAAGGCACTATATAAACCAAACACTGACAGGCTGCCTTTTCTACCTCTCGCCTTTGCAGGTATGGCCAGCGTGGTGGTGTCCCTCTTTCTCTGCGTTTATTACAATGTAATAAACGCCTGGGCCTTCTGGTATTTGTTCCATTCGTTTCAGGTGAGTCGCCGTTCTGAACGTCACTCTTCTTTTTGTGCTGCTGCTGCTTTACTTTTCTTTCTTTAATATTTTTGAGTTTCTTTCCTTTGATGCCACACTATGAACGACCAGCTTTGTCGACAGTGTCATGTTAAAAGGCGCTATATGAAGTTTGCTCTCCTACCACCTGATATATACAGCTCACATATGGGTGCTCGTTCTTTGTACAATTCCACAGCCTTGGTCCAATCTCCACAATGTTTAGCACACATATCCCTCTTTGCCAAGAAGAGACATGAGACGACTCTGAGGGTACCTGGAGGGGGTCCTTTTTCCCCAAAAGTGAATTTTAAGGACAGTGCCTGGTCCTGGACTTTGAGCTCTGTAATAAATTAATATAATTTGTCTCTGGGAGGGTGGACATTAAAAAGAAACACCATTTATACAAATGAGATAGTTCTTCAAAGTTACTTACCCAGGTAATGCCAGGTGCCACTGCCAGTTCTTTATAAATTCCAAATCTAGTTACACAAACACTGGGCTGGGTGAATCATCAGCTCCGTAGTGCCAGCCAGTGGCCTAGCATGGGCATTGGCACAGAATGCCCCAGTATTTAGGCAGTGGCGTAGCTAGAGGTCGTGCCACTCAGGGCGGAGCGGGCGGTGCTTCAATTTGCCACCCACCAACATATCTGAATATGTTCATCTATTTAAATAGAAAATTAAAAGGATGCATAGAGAAAAACTAAGATACATTTTCATAGATTTATTCCTATATTGAGAAACAGCAATCATTTTTCACATATAATTATTTATAAGCATCAGCTCGACAAGAACAGAGTACAGACGCTGCACTGATAAGCCAGCCGTGTTCTAATTATTAGTTGATTATAATTACGCTGCGAACACCAGAATCAGTGCAGAGTACAAGTGAGAAGGCATTGGGATTGATAATGAAACTAAATTAGAAATTGTAAAGGAGTTCTTTATCTTCCTAGAAGTTCTTATCGCTGTAATGTTTCTGTTTATTTTGTTATTACCTCCTAAATTTCAACTGCCATGTCTGATGCTGTCACAGAAGGATCGTCTGAAAATGATTTTTGAAGCATTTGTGGATAGAAATCAGAGAATTTGACTTTTATCATTCATGAGTGAGATTTTTCCGAACCCTGCTGCTTACACACGAATTGTACTGAGCCTTCTGGCCAATAATGCCACCCCAAAAATGTGCCGCCCGGGGCAGGCCGACTAGCTACGCCACTGTATTTGGATCTCCTTCCTCTCGTCCCCCTTTTTCAAAGCTGACATCCCCACACCAGGTGGACTTTGGTTTCCAACCTTCAGAGGCTAAGCCTTAGATGAGATGATGTTACTTCCATTTGACAGCCTTGTCTGGTGGTCCCATTTGATTCCCCTCACTGCTACTGATTGGCGTCACTTTGCACTCCTCAGGCTTTCTCCCGGTTAGTAAGATGGCACCTCCTTTCCAGTAAGATGGCCCTAATCAGCAGTCCTCGTTTCAGATTTCAAACACCAACATCCAGTCGGGCAGCGGAGTGTCTTCTTTGGGCTGGCACAGCCTCTGTTAAGATTGCAAATTCCCAAAGTTAAAAAGCCCACAACAGCACAGAAGTGCCAGCTACCAGCTGTGCCACCTGGTCACTTTATTAGGAAATGTGGAGGAGTAAAGGAATCCTCAGTCTGGACTGACACTGACCTCTAGTGGTGAGCAGACAGCCTAAACGTCAGTATTTGGGGGGCACCAGAGGCCAGGACTCCTTCAGAGAGGATTCAAGGAGATGCCGATTTTGGTCCTGTAGCCACTAGAGAGGTCCAGGATCAGGTGTCATTTAATGACATATGAAGCAACAGGGACATGAACAGCGGGTGTTGACAACCCACCAACAGTCCTGGAGTCGAGTCCAAAGCTCATCACCACGTCAAAAAAAAGGCAAAGCAGAATTTGTCCTTCTCGTCAGCCCAACACCAAGGCTGAGGGGTCCCGTTGGTGGACGAGTCTACTTTTGGACCCCTTCATCTCTTCTTTCTTGATCAGGGTGACCAGTAGGAAGGGTCCTATGAAACGGTTTGCAAATAATGGAGCCTCTTGGTTCTCCTAACCTCAGCCTTTCCTTTTATTCAGGAACCTCTTCCTTGGGCTGAGTGCCCCGTTAATGGCAACCGCACCGCCTTTGTGAGCGAATGTGAGAAGAGCTCACCCACACAGTACTTCTGGTACAGGGAGACCCTCAACATCACTCCCTCGATCGACGATACAGGGGGCATCCAGATGGGACAAGCGTTGTGTCTGCTCCTGGCCTGGCTGGTCGTTTTCCTTTGTATCATCAGAGGGACAAAGTCGACTGGGAAAGTAGGTGACACCGTCAGCATCCTGCGTGTTGGGGTTCAGATACTGTGTTTGTGCTTATGCCATCCATATTCGAGGTTAACTGGGTTGATTATTTAGTTTCTTTACGTCTGTGGGAATTCTGTGGTGTGTTTTGTGGGCGGGTCCCCAAGAGGCCTATCACTGACCTCAGCCCTATAAAGGCGGGGACAACTCACAGTCCCTTGTGGTTCATTGAATGCGCTTGTGGTGAGTTTTCTCGAGTGTTGATTCTGAGCTTTAGTGATTACCTGAATTTTCTGAACCTGTGCTGTTTTAGGACTTTACCTCCTGGATTTCGCTTTGGGATGGTGTTTGCTATTTGGACCGCCAGTATTGAAGGAACTGCACCCTGGGCCTTTATTGCGCTCTCTGTGGCTTATTTTGTTTTTATTTATAAAGATTTCACTTTGCACTTTTTTATAACAAGCTGGGGTTTGATGGCCTTTTCCCCGTCTAGTGGGCATTTTGGGCATTTCTGGGACATCGTGCTTTGGAATTCCCGAGCTCATAAGACACTCCTGACTTGTTAGGTCACAAGGAGCATCCCAGTCTGAAAGGAGGGTCTCATGTGAGTCCTAAAGCTCTGCCTGACCACAACCCAGCATGCACTGCTCCAGTCCTGAAAGTGCAGAACAACGTCACGGGTGTCCAGGTTGGCATTCAGCTATTTAAAGCTAACTCATCAGGTTTGGAGGGGGCCTCATTTATCAATGAACTGGCTTGGTGAGGCCGCTTTTATTCTTACTTTTCCTTTCCACATGGGGGGCACAGAAGTTTACACCACTGCCTGACATCTCTGAGGACTTGGGTTCAGTTCCTTGTCTGGTTACCGAGTGCAAACTGCATGACCTGTTAACATCTGCACGGGGGACTCAAAGTGCCCTGCAGTGGATTGGCATCACGTCCAAGTCCCCTTGGTACACACAGCTGGCTGTTTTGCCCCCTTGCCACCCACCCCATTCTGGATTTGCAGCTCAGAGGTGGAAGAGATTTTACAATGTAGACATCCCAAAGTGTCACAAGAGTCAAACGTGAACAAGCGCGACGCTTACATCCTCCGTTCTGCTCTGCTCTTTATTTCTTCCTCTAGGTGGTGTACGTCACTTCCATCTTCCCATACTTCGTCCTCATCATCTATTTGATTCGCGGGGTCACCCTTCATGGAGCGGTCAACGGACTGAAATACATGTTCACCCCCAAGGTAATGAATGCGCTCATACGCGTCTGCCAACTGACTTTTTATTTTTTTTGTTTTATTGGATTTCATTGCACTGCTTCAGGTCTGCCAAAGCCACAAAATTAAGAAATGGAGTTCCAGGCAACTTCACACCCAGCGTCCCCCCTAGTGGCTACAGTGATTACCCAGGGGGGTCACCTCCTCACCTTGAGACACTGTGGAAACAACTGTGTGGAGGTCAGAGAGGGCCTTCAGCATGAGAGGCGCTATATAATGGAGGGAATTATTAAGGATGAGATTGAGCAGCACATGGCACGGACTGGAGGAACAGTCAGCGTGGGCTCAGAAGAGGGAGGTCGTGTTTGACTAACAAGCTGGAATTCTATGAGGGAGCAACAAAAGGGTACGACCAGAGAGGAGCAGATGAGATTATTGATGTGGACTTTCAGAAAGCATTCGATAAGGCGCCACATGAGAGGGTGGGCATCAAACTAAAAAGAAGTGGCAGTTCAGGGTGTAGGTGGGTACAGAATTGGCTCAGACACAGGACGCAGAGGGTGATGGTGTGAGGAACCTCATCAGAACTGGCCGATGTTAAGAGTGGTGACCAGCAGGGGGCAGTGCTGGGGCCGCTATATATATATATATATATATATATATATATGATTTAGATAAGATGTTATATGGGCTGGAGACGGTGGCACTGACCAGAAAGCAGGAGACAGAGCTGGAGGTGGCAGAGTTAAAGATGCCAAGATTTGCATTGGGTGTGACGAGGATGGACGGGATTAGAAATGACGACATTAGAGGGGCAGCTCAGGTGGGACAGTTGGGAGACAAAGTCAGAGAGGCGAGATGGCGTTGGTTTGGACATGTGCAGAGGAGAGATGGTGGGTAGAGTGGGAGAAGGGTGCTAAGGATAGAGCTGCCAGGGAAGAGTAAAAGATGAAGGCCAAAGAGGAGGTTTATGGATGAGGTGAGAGAAGACATGCAGGTGACAGGTGTGACAGAGCAAGATGACGAAGACAGGAAGATATGGAAGAAGATGATCTGCTGTGACAACCCGTAACAGGAGCAGCCAAAAGAAGAAGATAAGTAACAAGCTGGTGAAGTTTGCAGATGATACCAAGATAGGTGGATCAGCAGATAATTTGGAATCCGTTATATTGTATCATCACAGAAGGACGTGGACAGCAGACATGCTTGGGTGGATTTGTGGCAGATGAAATTTAGTGTCAGTAAATACAGTGGTGTGAAAAACTATTTGCCCCCTTCCTGATTTCTTATTCTTTTGCATGTTTGTCACACAAAATGTTTCTGATCATCAAACACATGTAACCATTAGTCAAATATAACACAAGTAAACACAAAATGCAGTTTTTAAATGATGGTTTTTATTATTTAGGGAGAAAAAAAAAATCCAAACCTACATGGCCCTGTGTGAAAAAGTAATTGCCCCCT
>JANRMT010062841.1:1792743-1825791 GCA_026402145.1 Polypterus bichir lapradei | reverse complement strand
AGGGGGCAATTACTTTTTCACACAGGGCCATGTAGGTTTGGATTTTTTTTTTCTCCCTAAATAATAAAAACCATCATTTAAAAACTGCATTTTGTGTTTACTTGTGTTATATTTGACTAATGGTTACATGTGTTTGATGATCAGAAACATTGTGTGTGACAAACATGCAAAAGAATAAGAAATCAGGAAGGGGGCAAATAGTTTTTCACACCACTGTATAAAGAATTACACATAGGAAGTAAAAATGTGAGGTTTGAATAGACAAGGGGCAGTCTGAAAATCAAGAGTACACCTTATGAGAAGGATTTAGGAGTCACAGTGGACTCTACGCTATCGACTTACCAACAGTGTTCAGAAGCCATTAAGAAAGTTAACAGACTGTCCGGTTATATAGCGCCTTGATGTGTGGAGTACAAGTCACAAGAGGTGACGCTCAACCTTTATAATGCACTGGTGAGGCCTCATCTGGAGTCCTGGGTGCAGTTTTGGTCTCCAGGCTACAAAAAGGACATAACAGCACAAGAGAAGGTCCTGAGAAGAGCGACTCGGCTGATTCAGGGCTACAGGGGATGAATTACCAGGAAAGATTAAAAGAGCTGAGCCTTTACAGAGATGAAGAGGAGACCTGAGTGAAGTGTTTAACATTATGAAGGGAATTAGTACAGTGGATCGAGACGGTGACTTTAAAATGAGTTCATCAAGAACACGGGGACACAGTTGGAAACTTGTTAAGGGTAAATTTCACACAAACATGAGGAAGTTTTTCTTTACACAAAGAACGATAGACACTTGGAATAAGCGACCAAGTAGTGTGGTAGACAGGAGGACTTGAGGGACTTTGAAAACCCGACTGGCGAGCTTTGTTGGGCTGAATGGCTCTTCTCGTCTCCAGCATCCTAATGTTCTAATACATCATAAACACTTGTATTTGGATGAAGTGATTCAGTTGCTGCCCACAATATGGAAGTTGAAAATGAGGGGCTAAATAAAATTAAAAACCACATACCTTGAGTCACCACCACAGACACACATGGTGACCCTGAATGTGTCACTTTTACCTGCACTTGTTGCAACTGCAGGACCTCTAAAGTGTCTTGTGAGGGTCTTCACTATGCAAGTCGCTATAAAAGATGATTGACTTAAAAGTTCATGTCACATTGAAGATACCAGCATGACGCTGTGTGAGTCACGTCACCTCCCAGCACTCCGACTGTAGAAACATGGAGTGAATACGTAATTAAAAACCTGTCAAGATCAAACTGACGCACAAACGATGACAAAGAGGCCGTCGGAGTGTCTTACAGTGCACTCTAAAGGAGGCGACCCAAATGCTTTATTTCACTTGTGCTTCCAACCCTCGAACAATTTTCCATCTGGTATTTGATTCAAGGATGAATGGATTGATAGACAGATAGTGAAAGGCACTACATAACAGACAGAGATAAGAAAGGCACTATATAACAGAGATAGACAGATAATGAAAGACATCGTATAATAGAAAGATAGATAAGGCACTACAGAGGAACTATCAAAGACAGAGAGATGAGGCCTTCTGTAATAGAGTGAAAGGCACTATATAAAAGAGAGATTGATAAGAGATTCATAGAGTGAAAGGCACTATATAATTGACAGATAGAGCACTAGAATGTAAAGTGAAAGGCACTATATAGCAGAAAGACAGAAAATGAAAGGCAATGTATAACAAAGATAGATAAGGCACAGTAGAACAGAGGGATGTTTTATATCTGGTAGGATTAGGAGAACAGATCCATTTCTGCCCATTTTCTGGTGTTGCCCTCCTGCCCACTGGCACACACACCATACACTTGGATGGATCAGACTGGCGTTGTGTCAGAGCAGCACCAGCTCTCCCCCCCCACCCCATTTTTTATTCTTCCCGATTCCATGCAAGCCACTTGACAAGCCTGATGGGTGAAATTTGAACTACAAGTGGTAAGGCTTCTGATGCCAACACCCAGGTGATGCCACCGTGTTACCAACTTAAATTATTTGTGTGTCAAGAGATGGGGATTTTTACATACGACAACACCAGTAACTGATTCATTGAGGTGTTGTTTGATTTAAACTCTAAAAGTAGCGGAGATACTCGATGGTGCAAATGAAGTTGGTTCAATTAGGGAGCCTCGGGTTCATCTGCTCACCTTGTTGAAATTCTTCGCTTTGTCTTTTGTACTTCAAGCTTACAGAACTTGCCAATCCCAAAGCCTGGGTGAACGCCGCCACGCAGATCTTCTTCTCCTTGGGGCTCGGCTTTGGGAGTCTGATCGCCTTCGCCAGCTTCAACCAGCCCAACAACAACTTTGAGAAGCAGGCCATCGTCGTGTCGCTGATCAACAGTGGCACCTCCATATTTGCCAGCATCGTCACATTCTCCATTTATGGATTTAAGGCCACCTTCAACTATGAAGGCTGCATAGACAGGTAGGTGACAATGACAGGACAAGGGCATCGTGAGGCGCATCACTCAGCACTGGGCTGCACGCCGCACTTGACTCGTCTTTAAATGGCATACAACAATACTTGAGTTTGCACACTGGACCTAAGAAACGGCACCAGGTGGTTCACAGATTTAACGTAAGCTCGAGGCGATGGGCTGGTGAACAACATCTCCGTCCATAACTCTGATGACCTGCATGGTGGTGCCCACCGTGAAATCAAGACTCAGCTGCCATATTGGCGGAACTCGACTGATTGATTAAATTTTCACACTTGCAGCAGAAAACTTTTCAGTCTTCCTGGTTCACTACGACTTTTAGGAGGAAGTGCTTTGTAAGGACGGCCATTTTGAAAGGCGATATAAAACGTAAAGCCTGACTGATTTACAATCCGATTCGAACTTCAGCCAAACAGTCCGCCATATTAACTGTCTGTGAAGAACTCGCTATGAAAACTTGGATTATGAAGTATTGATGCTCGAGTTTGATTGATTGATTGATAAATCTACAAATTGAGCAACAGACAGCCTCTCCGCTTCAACACAGAACTCACCACAATGCCCTTCATTAAAGCACTTTGCATGGCGCTATACAAGAGGGGGACAGAGCCACTGAAATAGCACCCTAATTTAATTGGTTGATTGATTCCAATCTGAGACATCAGTTTTAACAAATGCGCTGTCACCTATAGGGGGCGTCCCAGAGCACCAGACTTCACACAGGACTGCACAGACACCAGGCTGGGGTTCAAAAGTCCTTCTTATTTTCAATAATCACCTCGGACAAGAAACCCAATTCTCTCTCCCTTTTCCTTCCTCCGCTCCTTCCAGGCAAATGCTGTCCGCCTTCTCCCGACTCCCAAGTTGGATCCAGGAAGACTTCTGGTGCCACCAATGTGCACCAAGGGAGTCCCACCCAGGGCTGCCCCCACCAGACTATTAGTCCCATGCAGTCCTGGGGGAGTCCAAACTGGAGGAGCACTGCCACCTATCATACTGGGGGATGAACTGCTCTTAACAGGCAGCCTTCCCCCAGTCCACCCATTATATCCTACTGGGAAAGGGAATAAGAACCTTACAGGGCAGGATGCACATCCTGCCATAATGGCCTCTCGGCCCGGTAAAAGACCACCATCCATCCCAGTCCACACATTACATCTATCACAATGTGCTTTGTGGTTGTAGACGAGGCTTGTCTTTCGTTTAATTACGTCTGTCAGTCAGTCATTATTCAACCCGCCATATCCTACCACAGGGTCACAGGGGTCTGCTGGAGGCAATCCCAGCCAACACAGGGCACAAGGAAGGAACAAATCCCGGGAAGGGCGCCAGCCCACTGCAGGGCACACACACCCACACAATTTAGGACCACCAATACACCTAACCTGCATGTCTTTGGACTGTGGGAGGAAACACACGCAGACACAGGGAGAACATGCAAACTCCACGCAGGGAGGACCCGGGAAGCGAACCCATAAGGGTCTCCTTACTACGAGGCAGCAGCGCTACCCACTGCGCCACCACGCTGTTTAAAATTTGTCTCTTTCCTTAAACAGCGTCTTTCACAGTGACCACTACAACATTCATTTTAGGGGGACACCTTTCTTATTAATTCTGTTGATCTCAATGAATATTCCACGCTTGACGATTGCACGACACCAACATCTCGTTCTATCAGAAATTTTAATCTCCATCTACAAACACGTCATATTTTCTTTCGGACACAAACTACATGGGATAAGTAACGATAAGTAATGGGTGGAATATCCCTTTAAATCGCACGGGCTGCCGGACTCGTTTTCAGCTCCGACTCCCTGTGTGGCACTGAGCGACTGCCCTGGCGCTCACAGTGAAAGTGTGCTGAAGAGAAGCACAAGCCTGCCGGGTCCCTCCATCTTAGCCCGGATGGTGCGAACATTCTAGAAATATGGAGACAAGCGGTGGATCAGCCGCCTGCTCAGAATGTGACGGACATGACGCGGGCATGAACCCCGGGACTTGGTAAGAGGGATACAAAGGATTCCAACTAAGGACTGTCCCCAAAGTTGATAAGCATCCAAAAAAATAATAAAAGAAATGACAAAGCCAAAGCATCGCGCAAACAAACAAACGTATACTTGGATATTCAAAATGCGTGGGATATCAACCACAAGAAGAGCTCCTACATAAATAAACCCAACACAATCACAATTAATAATGAAGAACAACGCATAACACTCGTCTGGTATATAAAGAGTAGAAAAAGACGAAGAGAAGGCACCGCAGTCTGTCAGTTGACATTCAAACGCACACAAACACTTCGGACAAATCAAATCATCACCTTGAGCTTCTCAGTCGTCTCTGTTTTGCGTGAAGAGCCCACCTGCCTCCATCATTTTCATTCGTAATGCTTCAATATAACACATCATTAGATGAACCTCACCGGTATGGAGTTGACGTTGTCAAACTAAGTTGATCGCCTCCCCAGGTGAAAGGACGTTCACGGCAGCGCACTTGCACCTTATGTGGAGAACGGCAGAAGCTGCGATGACATCCGAGGGCCACCGCTTTACATCGCAGATTTGGTGGCTTCGGCAATCCCTTTTCTGTAATCAGCCCTTCTTTAAGCGCCGCCGGTCTTCCTTTTCGAGTTCCTTCTCCCGTTTGAATTACCGCGCAGCCTGACCGGGATGGGGAGGGGCATAAAGAGGCACTCTGATTGGCTTTCCGGCGGAGCGGCTCATTGTTAACCATGTGATGTAAAGACGTCATCTGATTGGCTGTCGGGAGGCTCTGCCAATACTGTAATTGTAATTAACAAAGACCGTGTTTCACATAGACATATATTGATAGACGCCGCATTCACTGTGTCGCCCAGTCGACACGATACGTCAGCACGTCCGCCATATTGCGAGTGACAAAAGTGCCATTTAAACTACAATGTTAACTACATTTAAAATACAGATAGACGTGGAAACCGGGTTTTCTGATGAAAAAACAATAACGTTTAAAACAGTATCATTTACATACAACAGATGTTGGCAAATCGTTTACATGCAATTATTTATACCCATTTACACACTAATAATAGCAATTATTAAATAATAATTATTATTATTAAATAATTCCTCCAATATAAGTAACATTTCTCTGGCTGCCTTCTTCCATCTCAGAAACATTTCTAGACTTCGTCCTATTCTTACACAGTAACACAGTACTGACGTATCGGTTAACGTCCGAGTCACCTCACGTATTGATTACTGTAATGCTATTCCCACAAAAACGTATCCATCACTTACAACTTCTTCAAAATTCTGCTGCCAGGATAATAACCTGCTGTTGTAAATCCACTGAACACGTCACACCGATTCTCTCTCAACGTCACTGGCTCCCTGTTCACTACAGAATACGACACACAATCCCGCTCTGAACATTTAAAGCTCTCCACACCTCGCTGATCTCCTCCAGACTGGCACTCCTCTCCTCACTCAGATCCTCCTCTGCAGCTCGACTTTCTGTACCGCACGTCAGACTCGGTGCTCTGGGAGTCGAGCGTCTCTCCTGGTGCTCCTCAATATTCGTCAGCTCGATTCAATAACACGTTTTAAAACTTCTCTTTTCAAACTGGCACACCAATTGTGAATTTTGCACTGTTACTGCCAGTTATCTTTGTTTGTTTGCTAATTATTGCTTTTGGATTTATCGTTCTCTTGTTTTAATTTCACTAATGTTGTTTAATTGTATTGTAAGGTGACCTTGGTTGCTAAGATTATATTTTCTGATGGCCAAATATAACCAAAATAATTGTTCAGCCTTACCTATGAAATGTAATCCCCCGGGATCTGGTTTGGAGCGTCCTGCGGTTTGTACAATCCCAAGCAGCACATTAGCCATTACAGTACTTCACTCCACAGCAGTGCCACTCGCAATATGGCGGTGACGTTGACGTACGATGCTGCTGGTCATGCGGCGTCTAGTAATTCTATGTCTGTGATCGGGACCCCCTGCACTGTTCTTCTGTTCGTCTCAAAGCCCCCCCCCCCCCTCCCATTCTATCACTCTCACCTGTCCAAGGCGAATCCCCCACACCCCGTCCCCCCGTGTTCTTCGATGGTACGTTCCTAATACGTCGCTCTTGATTCTGCGTTTTCCGGTGCGTCATTCTGTATACGGCGGGTATCGGGCTTGTTTCTCGTGTCGTTAGGTGGGTTTTGAGCTGTCCATGGGCTGGGATTCTTTTCAGGGCCTGGCAAACCTGACCCATCATCGGCTTGCAAAGCCACAGCACCATTCGCTACTGCAGGTCTAGACGAGCAGTTTTAGGACAGACATGAAGGTTAGGGGTTAGTGTGTTTAGCACGGAGTACAAATGGTTAAGATTAGGGGTAACTTAAGGACACGGGTTGGCGAGTACTTTAGATGTGTGGTGACGTCACTTCCGTCCTTTAACCGTTGGTCTCAAACTTTTGGCCTAGACTTGCAGAAATGTAGGGTGGTGTGGAAACATCTCGAGCTGCTGCATGGGATGGGAGAGCTGTGGTGGTCTGCAGCAGGAGGGCAAGCCCTTCAGTCAGATCTCAAAACGGACCCCCGGGCACAGATAGTCCTCATCCCCCCAAAGTGCTACAGTCCAATGATCCAAAAAGTGCAAACACATTTTAAAGAATAAAGGTGTCAGGAACAGGTGAAAATTCACAAAGTATGTAGACCCCACTACAACAGCTCAGGTTGGACGGTTGGGAGTCAGAGAGGCGAGATGGCATTGGTTTGGACATGTCAGGAGGAGAGATGCATGCTGGGTATATTGGGAGAAGGATATTAAGGATAGAGCTGCCAGGGAAGAGGAAAAGAGGAAGGATTAAGAGAAGGTTTATGGATGTGGTGAGAGAGGACATGCAGGTGATGGGGGTGACAGAACAAGATGACGAGGACAGAAAGATATGGAAGAAGATGATCCGCTGTGGCGACCCCTAACGAGAGCAGCCGAAAGAAGAGGATAGTTGAATAAATAAATTTGAAAATGTGGTCCACAAACAGGGAGTTACTTCACATGGGAATTGAAGACCCGCCTCTCCCCCTCATTGATTGGTCGAGAGTCCCGTCTTCAATTCAAAAGCTGAACGTGAGACTTCTTTTTCACAGACATTTTGATTTTGTTTGCTGGGGTCCGGCGTTGTTCACTATTGACTCCCGCTCTCTCAGAAACGTTGCTTTGGAAACATGAGACTCCATTTTTATTTTCAGCCAACACTGCACGCTCGCTGGGGTTAGTAACTTACCACAATACTTTACAGCGAGGGTTTCAGTTCATGTGATTCTGACTGAATGTCCCCTTCTCTGGTGTCCCTGCTGACCCTGAGGAAGTATGAGCCTCTGTGCCCATAAAGTACCTTGACATGGCATTCCTGTTGGAAAGGCACTACTGTATATAACATCAAACCCAGCAGGCTCATTTTTGAAAAGTTACTTCTTGTGTTACCCAACCTGGACTCACGTTAACAAAACAAGCGTACCCAACACTATGAAAGGCGCTATATAACATCACAAGACACCTGTGACTGCCGTGTGACCCCGACACAGTGTTCTCTTCTCTTCCCTTCTCCTGCCCACCCTCATCGTGGGACATGAACACCACCCTTAAATAACACTGCCAGGCACTATACAAGGCCCGATGCCAGGGAGCAGTTAGTAGCCGATTGGACAAACTTCCTCCATCCAGCTTTCTTCCTGCCCTTTGAATGGCGGACCCGTGGTGCTGCTTGCTCTTTATAGTGACTGACTTTTCAAGCCCGTTGTTCTTTTTCACTGCAGGATGATTCTGCTGCTGATGAACTCCTTCGACTTGGCTGAAGGGTCTGTGACTGCAGAGAACCTGGGCGACTGGGTCACCCGCCTGAATGCCACCTACCCAGAGCAGTTTGCATTGATTTCTCCGCAGATGGAGTTCTGTGACCTGGAGTCGGAGCTCGACACGGTATGGCGGCCGTTCTGTCATATTACCCAGCAGCCTCTGGCCTCCCAAATCCTTCACTTTCCTCGTCTCGTATCCTTAAAATCAGGGCAGTGGCTCATCTTTTATACTTCACTGCTGCTCTGAAAGGTAAAGTGGAGGACCCTGACCTGGCATGTGCCTGTATTTTATGCCCACACATCTGTGGGGGCCAAACTGACCTCACCCTGCACTGCCCGCCTGCCTTTCCTATGTTGCCAGTTGTATTCTAACAAACACCTCAGCCTAGAAATGAGCCAGCCTGTTTGGAAAGGTGCTATATCATGACCAGGAATGGGAACTGGAGGGGTTAAAGCATGCCAGGCTCCCAGACACGTGCAGGATATGGCAGATCCATCCATCCATCCATTTTCCAACCCGTTGAATCCGAACACAGGGTCACGGGGGTCTGCTGGAGCCAATCCCAGCCAACACAGGGCGCAAGGCAGGAACCAATCCCGGGCAGGGCGCCAACCCACCGCACATATGGCAGATCACAGGAAGCAAATGTCCCACCTCAAGGTCTAGTTGAGGACTGAATGACCGTTGTGGCGTCACTTGCACGCATGCGGTCAATCATCTCTGCTCGGCAGGACTGGCGTAGGGGCGCCATGACACTCTTCTGTCTGATGTCACTGTAGTGTGAACACACACTGATGTCCCAGGACCCGCTCTTTGGTGTTATTTATCTACAAATACAAACCCGCTCTGATCCCCGAGGGGGACATCTCTTCTATGATCACCAAACCCACCGAAATGGGGTCTCCATTTCCCCCTCTCATCAATGTCAGATATAAATAAGGGAAGCGTCAACCCACCAATACCCCAGAGCCAGTCCTGTTCCTCAGTGTCACCAGTGAGACTTTTGTATGGAGGCACATCAAGCAGACTGGCTGGCCCACCTTGCACTTTTGGATCCAGTGAACAGGCCTCACCCCTAAGCAATAGCCAATCAGAGTGTGCAGGCTGTCAGGACCCGATTCAGGTCTCATTTTAGTAAAGGCCACCAGGGGGCTCAGTGTTTAGCCTAGAGAGAGAGAGCCCCCCCCATTTTAATCAAATGCCCCCTGCTGGACGTATTGGAATATAACACCCACATATTCAAGGAGTAAACATAACAGCAGGGGTTTCTGGGGCACTCCACCCCATTCACAGGTAAATTCCCTGGAGTTTGGCTCATAAAGGTCGGCACGCTGGTTTACGCTGCATTTAGAACAGACAAGGACACTTGTTCTTCTTTCTCTTTCTTGCAAGGTTATTATAGTTAACAAAAACTAAAATCCAAACTGAAACTATTATTAAAAAAAAACATTCATTTTGTAAACTGAAATAAAATAATTAACAAAACTGAAATGAAAAATTAAAACTAAATGAAACTATTAAAGTAGCTGGAAAGACTAGCTGAAATAAAATAAAAATTTAATAAAAATGATTTTAGTTTTCATTTTTTGAATGAATATTCTTGCCGTTGGTTTTTAACCCTTATAACTTTTAACTCTAAAACTGAATGTCATCCACCACCAGCCGCCCGCACGTATTCATCCAGTGAATGGCGGCGCGTGGCGGAGGGCGGCAGTTCACACAGCATTTGCGGTGACAGAGGGAGCTGAACACGCGTGTAAAGACTGTGGGATAGAAAACGATTTACGCGCCGCCTTTCTTTGCGCTTTTTGTATATCGAGATGTCATTCAAATGCCTGAAACGCCTGTGGTGGTCAACAAAAACTTTACTGTATGGACAGAAAAATCACGAGTGAGTAACGTCTCAGATTATTTCTCAGGTGCCTGCTTTTTGTTGAAAGTATAGTAATCATGAAAAAAGTTCAACCTCAAGTTGTTGGTGAATCTTGACGTTTTAGACCTCCCAAAGTTTGAAAATACCGTTTTTTGGAATTATGTCTGTGTGTGTTTAAACAAGATAACTCAAAAACGCAACGAGATAGATGGATGAAATTTAGCCTGTGGTTGTTACACCAGAATTGTAGATCTGTAGTAACCTTTGGGCCAAATCCATCAACTGGAAGTCGTACTTTACCTGAACACATTCTCGATTATTTTTTTATTCATGCAGCTGCAGAGTCCGATTTGTTCAACTTTACTTTTATATTAATTGTTCATTATATTATTAATTTGATTTGATTTGTTGTTGATGGTTCTTTAATGTACATAATATAATCATCGTCTTGCGGTTCACTCCTCAAATATCCATCTCCATATCTGAGTACACGAGAAAGTCGAGGGGACACCACTACCGATTTCCGAAAATAAAACGGCACTGATCGAGAGATTGACAAGGTCATCATACGAGATCAGCATATTGTTGCTGACCAATCACTTTTGCTTTAAAAACGTCGTTTAACAATAAAGCAATACAAACCTTGTAAAATTGGCAACATCTTTACTGAACTACAGGTAGGTAAGCGAAGAGAGTCTGCCAAGTGATGAAAAGCTAAACATACTAATGTGTTTTTGTATTTATGCTATATTTATTAATTTATCTTTTTAGTTAATACTCACAGCTCAATATACCTGATATAATGAAAATAATCCAGTAGCAGAATTATGCTTTAAACTATCTGTCCCCATTTTTTCAATGTTTCTCTCTCTCAATAGTTGACGGTTGAAATATCATATTCTTTTTGTTCTTAACATCAGCCTTATCATACATATTGCATACCAGGGATTTTCCTGCCTTGCATCCAAACCTGCTTGGGTAGGCTCCAGGTTTCCTGTGATCCTGCTCTGGATAAACTGGTTTAGATCATGTCGTATATACTGTATATTGTTCCTAATCTCAGATGCTGTCTCTGTCATTTTGTACCTGTCCATACTCTTATTACCTGCTGTTGCTCTGCTCATTATGGGGTTACTGTTCTTATGGTGGGCTATTCAAGTCTCACTGCCCCTAACCTTCACACTACATGCTTGTTTTTCTTTATTTCCCTCAATACAGCTCGGTGGGGTCTGCACACTCATTCAAGCCTAAGAGTCTTGTTCTTCCTAAGCTCCTGTGATTCTCATGATCACACCTGTGTGCAGATTCTGTTTTCTAATTTTTGATATCTTCTCAGGCCTGCAGGTACAAAATTCTGCCTATAAATTGTGCCTGAGATGGAATCGGAGATCAATATGGCTGGTAGACAATAACAAAGCCCAGTATTTGAGATTTTTGAATTCAATATTGAAGGTATTCATTATATGCACATTGTCTTTCAGCAGGATATGTTGTGTGCTGTAGACATTTAGAGTAGAAAACCCTCACACCTTAAAATTCACCTAAATTTCATTACAAATTGGCCCATTCTGGGCAATAAAAGGAAAAGGAAAAAAGTGCCAACAGGCAGCACAGATTTGTTTAGCACAAATGACATAGAAAATAGTTTAAAAATGATAAAATTGTGTAAGATTGTTCATATTCAGTGCCTGGTTTTTTATTCAGACAAAAACAAAACCAAATAGTAAGCCGTGTAGTGTAGTGTAGTGTAGTAAACTTCCACTAACATTAAACTCCAATTATATCCAAACTCGTTAAGTGTACAGTTCTGTCTCATTGTGACACAAACACTAAACTCCATAGCAGCTCATTAACTGTACTATAATTACTAAAACTGAAACTGAAACTAATATATATAAAAATTAAATAGAAATGTCTTTGTTAAATAAAAACTAGTAAATTAAAACTAAAAATACACGATGAAGGAAAACTAAAACTAAACTGAATTTCCAAGTATGGCCAGACAAAATATCGAAATAAAAACGAATATAAAAAGGAAAAACTATAATAACTTTGCTTTCTTCTTCTCCCAATGCTTTCCTCCGGACTCCGTGCAGCAGCTGCTGCAGAAGGTGAGTGAGCTGCTCTCGAGTATGGTGGACATGAGACATGTTTGAGGTCCAGTGTGGTTTGTAGTCCAGTGGCTATTATGTGAAAAGGATTCGAGGGCAGATGCGGAGTACAATATGACGTGAACAAATTTGTGACCGACAGAGGACAGCTCCATATTCACTGATACCAACACAGTGGCTACTGATGCACGTTATGACATAGCTGGCATCGCCCAAACCTATTGCTTTAGGATCAATGTGGATAAGACCAAGATCATGACCACAGATGGATCACAGGTGACAGTTCACCTAGACAGAGCCCAAACTGAGGAGGTCCAAGCATTCAAATATCTTGGATCACTTGTACAAGAGAAGAAAGTGGCATTAACAATCGAAGTCCATAGTCAGATTGAACGAGCGACTGCGGCGCTTGCATCGCTCAAGTGGTGCCTTTGGAAGAAGTCCAGTATTTCCATCAAAACAAGAATACGTCTCTTCCGTACTCTGATCACGCCAATTCTCTTGAATGGAGCAGAAACGTGATTTGAACAAGCTGAAGGTCTTCCAAATGTGATGCTTGAGGCAAATATGGGGTGTGTCCCTCCATGCGACCATTGGGACCCAGTGAGATAACCAGCCTTCAACGGAAGACCTGATCACAAAGCACAGACTGCAATGGTTTGGCCAGGTCTGCAGGATGAACCTTTTATGGTGAGAGCGACCTGCCTCCTGGAAACTTCAACAAACTGCACCAAAGAAAATCTGGTTCAAACATATCGAAGAAGCCCTAAAGAACCAGCTGACTGACCATTGATGTGACCTGAAACATCACCACTGATCGCCAAAGACGGGAGTGAAGCGTGGAATCCTGCAGCACCTACAGCAGCGTATTGGTTGAGAGGACCTCCCGCTCCCCCAGGTGCCAGCTAAAGGACCCTAAGACTAAGAAGTCCAGTCTGCACCAGGGCTCTTCTTCTTCGTAAATGGACATCTCGCATCTCGCACCTACCACGTGTATGGTGGCCAAGACCAGCAGCTTAAACGTGACATGTAGGTGTTTAACCAGAGTCTCTCTACTCATGTTAGAAATGGGAACTTGAATCTGTAGACCACCAAGCAAATGGAAAGGCACCACCCTAACCAGCCAAGCCATCAGTTCATCTGACCAATCAGAAGTCGGACTTTAAGAGTTACCTCATCTTCACGGTGGGTGATGTGATCCAAGTTCTTCTACCTTGCCTCAGGTGCTCCCCCTACTGATCAGCCGCCCATACTACTTGTTGTAATTTGTGGATTGAGTTTCGTTGTGTTGTTACTGTCACAAGTGCAGAGTCCAATCAAATTATTACTTGCTAGTCATGTGTCACCACTCTCTGGCGCCATCAGTGAAGTAGCAGTAGATTCGTATCTCAGAACTTCTGTCTTTCTTATCTACGTTAGTCATAGAATACATTTAAAAATATTTGATATCTCTTGGCCCCCGTGCACCTTCATGGCGTCTCCTCGGTATCCTCGTGTATCTCAGCCTCTCTTGACCGGCACTTCCTCTCTCATCCACATTCCCGGTAAGCTGGCTTCTCAGACTCCGAAGAGCCTTTTTGAGATGTGTTGCTCTCCTCCCCTCCACTTTTTGACTACCACCATTGTCAGACACGTCCTCCTTTATGCAATGTGAAAATGCGGTTTGTATTCTGTGAATATTTCCTGTCTTTGGAGGCGACTCTCAGCGTTCCTCCTACGCCTTTCTTCAGTGTTTCAACCACATAAAGCCTGCTTCTCAGACCCTGAGCCACCTTTTCAGGCGTGTTGCTCGCCTCCTGTCTGTGTTTTGTGAGCACCCCCGGTGGTAGAAGGGCCCCCATTACCTGCTGTGAAAACGTCATTCGTATTGTTGTGAATGCTTCCCGTCTTTGAAGGTGACTCTCGGCGTTCCTCCTACGCCTTCCCTGAGTATCATCATACGTCTCAAGCGCTTCGTCTCGGTCGTGTTGGACTGAGCAACCAAAGTGAATCTGAGCAATCATACCAAATCCAAAGTGCCCAATCAGATTGTTCGGTGAGACTGGGCACACACACACACATGCAGACAGTGGAGTTTTATTGTATAGTGGATTAGGGCTTGAGCGCAAGCTAAGCAGATTCAGAGAACAGAAACTGGGAGAAAAGTCACAGATCAAAGCCGAGACACAGGAACCAAAAGCAAAATGAGAACCAAACACTGAAGCCAAAACTACGAGCTACGAGTCAACAAGGAGTTTTAGAATCCGCAACCCTGGATGAAGAAGTGCTTCCAATGGCGACCTCTCCACTTGTTGCATTGTAGCGGTAATCGGTGGTTATCACAACCTCTGGGGACACGCCAGCAGCTGCCCTAACGATGGGACCACCAAAATATGACAATTAAAATGAAATAAAAAAAAGCCCAAGGTCTTTAAATCAAAATGCTAAAGTGAGATTTGGATCCTCAGGCTCAAGAAACCTCCACAAATGAGTGCAAGATCTCGTAAAACAATGAAGACAAATTCAATAACGAGCCCATTCACGACGTATCCAAATTCTCCTCGTTTAGAGGGTCCAATTTCATTTATCGTTTTTGTATTGTTTCCTTTTTTTTATGTTTCCCCCATTTTGTTCGAGTTTCGTCCCTGACGTCTGCCTTTTTGTCCTTTCCATTCATAGGCTGTGGAGGGGACTGGCCTGGCGTTTATTGTGTACAGCGAGGCCATCAAGAACATGGAGATCTCCCAGCTCTGGTCGGTGTTGTACTTCGCCATGTTGCTGATGCTGGGCATTGGGAGCATGCTGGGAAACGTGGCGGCCATAATCACTCCCTTACGAGATTGGCAGTTTCTCTCCAGGCATCTCCAGCAGGAGACCCTCTCAGGTCTGTAATTGTGGTGGCATCTCAGGACCTTTGTGATTTTGTCCACATGTGCCCACATACACTCAGACGCTCACCACTGTTGTTTGATGTCATTGCAGGACTCGTCTGTCTGCTGTGCTTTGTCATTGGCCTCGGGTTCACCTCCCGTTCAGGAAATTACTGGTTTGCCATTTTCAACGACTACGCAGTCACCCTGTCCCTGCTCTTCATCGTCCTCATTGAAATCCTAAGCGTCTGCTACATTTATGGCTTAAAGAGGTGAGGCTCTCTATGTTGTATTGTCTAAAACACTCAGGTTAGGAGGACTGGCCCTAGAGTGTGTGTGTGTGTGTGCGTGTGTGTTTGTGTGTGTGCTCACCCAGCAATGTGATGGACTGGCATCCTGTCCAGGTGTTGTCCCTGCCCTGTGCCAAATGACAGCTGGGATAGGCTTTGAAAACAGATGAATACGGGGTGTTTGTTTGTAGAGGGGCACAGTAGTGCCACCTGCTGGACAAAGAGGAACATAAGTGACCTGTCTCCTCCTCCTCCTCCTCCTCACTGGAAAGCCCACAATACACACAACATCAGTCACTGAAGAAGATGGGCTCAGCTGCAGACCTCCATAGCTCTGTGATTCAGTAGGTCCACTGGACAGCCAATAGGATTGCAGGATTTTGTCACCTGGTGTACCAGGCCTATCCATAATCTTAACCATAGTGTTAGCAGAGGGATCACATAAAGCAACCAACCTCCTCAATGGAGTGGCACTCTGGTGGTCCGCAGCTGGTCCATTACACCAAAAGGCACAACATCTGGACACGCCCATGCGGTAAGAACATCATCAAAGCCACCATTTTGTGGGTGTCACCTGACTAGTGTCATACGTCCAACTCATCTCCTGCTTCCTGCTTGGGACTCACGGCATCACATGTTGGAAATTAAATTCTTTAAAACGCGAGAGACCAAAAACGTTCTCCCCGTGTCTCCAAGGGGCTTCACTCCAGATACTCAGTCTTTTCTTCTCCCCCTCAAAGATGGTATTTTTTTTTTTATCGGTTGCCTACTCCAGGTACAGTAGATGGTATTGGCGGCTGTGAACGATTTTTAAACTCATGGTTTCATGGAAAACGACGACAAAAAAATTTCTGCTGGAATAGGCAGCTATGGAGAGCAACGCTGGACGACAGCAAACCGTCCACAAGAGAAAAAATGTCACATTCCTCGTGTCACATAATCCACGTGTCAAGACATCCATCTGTGCAAAACGTATTCACTTTCAATAAAAAATTGTGGAGTAAAGCAGTTGTCGAGAACGAAAACGGAGCCCACGGGGACACGAGTTGTAGATCAGCCTGCTGTCGTCCTGTTTTGTGGACCACCGGGGCGTGAACAGCCACCCTAACCCCGACACAGACAGGACACACAGCACACCTTTACTTACAGGTCTGGATGCGCTT
This sequence comes from Polypterus bichir lapradei, assembly GCA_026402145.1. NCBI lineage: Eukaryota > Metazoa > Chordata > Cladistia > Polypteriformes > Polypteridae > Polypterus > Polypterus bichir. The sequence continues at coordinate 1,809,220 of JANRMT010062841.1, read as the reverse complement.
TCTTCACTCCCCACAGGAGCACCGTGTCCACAGCACCAAAGCACCGTCCTTTTCCTTCTTTCCTTTCTTTCTTTACTGCCTCCACTCCTCTCCCTCGCGAGCTTCATCCTTCTTCCTCCCGACTCGGACTCCTCGAATGGCGTGAGGCGGCTGCTTTTCTTCAGCTCCTGGGATGCTCATCAGTATAACCTGGAGTCACTCCCATGTGCGGTGGAAGTCCATTGTAGGGCTCTGCAGCTCCCCCCGGTGGCCCCCCTGGAACCCAACAGGGCTGTGCCCAACTCCAAGTCCCAGCATGCTCTGTGGGAATCCGTGGTGCCACAGCCGCCCACGTGGGCTGCCCTCTAGTGTCTCAGATGCTCCATCCTGCCAGGTAATGGCCGAGGCCGCCCGTCACAGTTTATCTTCACATCCACAATCTCGGACTGACTGAGCGGCCGTCTGTGAAGCTGCACGAGTGAATCGACCTTCTGCTTGCTGAAGCCTCACGGTGACTGCCAAGTTTCCGGCACATTCTCTCCCTGATGAAGTTCTCTCTCACTTTCCTTGAATTTTAATCTTTAGTTGTACTCTTCTCTCAGGCCACGTCCACACTGCCTTTCGTCCGCACTACCCTGGTGTTTTTACATCCTGAAAAACGAAGGCTTCTGACAATGCTGCTCCAGAGCCATGAGCTTCTGAAAACACCGGCTTGGCGTTGCAGTGTGGAGGGGTGAAGACAAAGAGTTCTGAAAAGGCAGACTCTGATTGGTCCGTACTTAATGTGTATCTCGTTCATGATTGGACCCTGCTCAATACAATGTCTCACTCTCTGACTGGCCACATTCCAACATGGCCGACAGAGACGAGATTCTTTCCACGGCACTGAGACCCATGCAGGGAGTCGGAGGCCGCGGCCGAGGCTGTGATTTTTATAGCACCTTACAGGGAGAATCCACCGGCCTAGTGACACACATAAGGGGACAATGGTGACATCTTAACCAAAGCCTGAGCCAGCAGACTGCATTTACATCAAACTCTGAATGCCAATCTGTATTTTGGGCACAACCTCCTCTTGGAGTGCCACATCGGTTTGGAAGACCTGGCACTTTGTCCTCCACTGAGCTGTTTGAGATCAGAGGTGGGCAGCCCATTAGGTGACAGCACCGGTGGGGGGGGGGGTCACCATTTTTGAAAGGGCCGCGCACTCCAGGCCTTTCTGAAATCCTTTAAAGACCCTGCCACTCCCATCCACACCATGGACACCGAGGGGGCGCTGTCTTGGTATCTCAGGGTCTTTCTGAAATGCCCCGCCTGCACTACGGACACTGAGGGGTGTCACTTTGGTAACCAAAGGGGCATGTGTTCTAGCCACCATTATGGGCTTCAACTGGCACTGTTTGAGATGATGGGAGATGGCACTGGGTGAGTCCATTACCTCCATTAAGAGGAGGTCTGGGCAGGGAAAAGGAATTAAAGGCAGGACCCTCAGGGTCATTCGACTAATGAGAGGAGACCACTCAGTCCATCAGGCTCCTTTGCTTAGCCCATAGCCAAACATTCACAATATGGTGGGGACAGCGGAGCTGCTCTGGTCGAGTAGGACGATGACGCTCGTCAGTAAGAGGTCACCTCGATTGACAGTGGCTGCTGCTCACCCTGACACGTCTCCCGTTGCTCTACAGGTTTGAGGAGGACATCAGCATGATGATCGGTCATCTGCCACACTGGTACTGGAGGGTCACCTGGTCCATCGTCAGCCCTCTGCTGATTGTCGGCTTGCTCATATTTTACATGATAGACTACATCACTGGTGGAACTCCAACCTATCAAGCGTGGGACGAACTCCAGGTAAGTGTCTTTGTTTTATTTTAATTAATCGTTTCACGTGAAAGAAAAGGAGACGCGTCTCACCGTGATGGACCACCCTGCAGCGTAACCCACTACTCACACTCACCAGTGGCACACGACTTGTGGTTATGGGGCACGTCAGACTGGCCGACTGCGGTGGCTGACCTCCTTTGCCATTAGACGACTTTTCCAGCGATTTTCGGTCATAGCCTTCATTCACACTACGTGATCTTAGCGAGTCGGAGGCGGTCGGTGATGTGCTCCCACGGAGGACAGCTTGTCGTCTTTTTTGGCATACCTGGTGATGGAGACCAACCAGTCTGCGACTCGCCCCTCAAACATTTTGTGTTCAGTCAGAATGGCAGGCCTTGTGTCTATGAGAACCAACAACCAGTGACTGCAGTGCGCCAAATGTAGCGATGAGGAATTAGAAACACGCGGGTGTTTTGGGCGTCACAGATGGAAGGGAAGCTCGGCAGGCTGATGTCTCAACAGAAAGAAAATGGCTGAGACTGCGGCTGCACTTACCAAACCTGTAACCCCTCGTACAGCACCAGTCGGTAAATGTGACATGGGCTGTGATTCTTAGCAGTGTAACTGACACGGCCCGGCGTCCTGACATACTTAGGGACTAGAAGTCACATAAGGTGACATTGGCTGTAAAGGACTGACAATCGCTGGGGACGTCAAATTGTAACAACTCTGTGACACTCAACAGTGCGCTACCTGACGGAGCCGCTGCCGCATGAAGGGTTAACGGGTACGGCGACTTCAGCTGCTGTCTCGTTCCCTTTTTCCCCATACTGTCTTTGTACATAAAACTGAGAACATCAGATGAGCTTCTCTTCATTTTGTGAGGTCCTAAAACCTCCGCGTGTTCCTAATTCCTCGTCGCTGCATTCTGTGCTTTGGACTTCAGGGTGAGCAGTCACTGGATGTTGGCACTAGTAGACGGGCAGACCACCCCTACAACTAAAGACAAACTTGGAGTACTGAATCACCGGGGATGTCACATGAGGGAGCAGCAAGTGAAGGCAACAACTGAAAGTCAGCTGATGTGACGTCACCTTACGCTGTGGCAGATGGAGCTCAGAGCTGTCAATTAGACCCCCTTGTCTGACACCTCCTGTGAAGAGCCAGAGTGCAGTACTCACAATGCCCACCAGAGGGCACCTCACTCCACTGTTAACAGCAATGGTTTTTTGATTCGTTTTTTCTTGGGGGTCTTTATCCATTTTTTTTTAATTGACCCTACGCTTTCGGGGGGGATTTCCCAGCATTATTTGAATCTTAACTTTTTGAATCTGATGTTTGTTTTGAATTTTCTTCATTATTTGCACCATTTGGGTCTCCCCATCGTTACGACAGAGGCCACGTGTTGCTACGGCATATTCTCAGAGGTTGTGACATTTTGGGACCGACGTGATGAGATAAAAAGCTCACCTCAAGTTCACTTGCCCATCCAAATTTGCTGATTTCTAAGCTTTTTTTTCGCACAAGTTTTTTAAACTAAAGTGTCGTCTTTGATCTTTTTGGCACGGCTGCCTGTGTTTTTGACTCATTTCGGCTTTGGCGCCGGTACAGCTTGACTTCACAGTTTCTGAATTTTCTCCTGGTTGCACTGTTCTTTATTTTGTTTGCTTGTTGTGTTATTCCGAGAGATAAACCGCTAACAAAATTAAAGTCGCAGGACCAGAATAGGAGACGATGACAATATGTTGTTGTACAAAGTCAAAACTCGGAGCAAAATGATGAAAAAACCACAAAGACTTTCAGTAAGAATTTCATAGCAGATGAGGAAAGGCCATCAGTGCCAACCTTTATACCCGCTGCATCAATGACGTCACAAATCACAACCTCAGAGTGCCCCCCCCCCCAAACTGGGAACAGTGTCCCAAAAAAGACCATAAAATGGTGTCAGAAACAGCACAAAATACTTTTAGTAACTTTAAATGAGCACAGAATCTAAAACTCAAATGAGGAATCCATTTACTTCAAAATCTCTTAAATATAGAAAAGCTCTTCTAAAAAAAGATGAGAAGTATTACAAAAATATAGAATACAAAAATATAACGAGTAAACTTATAACAGCCTGTCAGGGGTATTAATATTTATGATGCACACCCTGCTGGAATTCATGTAGTAAAAAAGTGTATTGAATTTACCATTCCAACAGGTGGTGCTTTGCCCACATTAGCACTGCTGAGGTTCCTGCATGTAACTGAGACAACAAGCAAATGTGATGAAGGAAAACGTAAATAGAAACTTTAAAAAATGCTAGCGGGAGTGCTGACCTCATGCGACTCCCCCTAAACATTCAGATGAGCTGCCCTGAATGATGGAGCAAAGTGACCCCCCCCCCACCAGGTCGAGATCTGAAGGTCCTGCTCCATCTTGTGCAGATGATAGTTCTGAGCTTCACCTTTTTGTTTTGCAGGGGCGCACGGTGAAGAAGGAATACCCACCCTACGCCCAGGCGTTCATTGGTATTCTCGTGATTGCCTCCATGATCTGTGTGCCACTGGTCGCCTTAGTCACCTTTTTCAAAAGGAAGAGTCACCGCCCAAAAGAAGGCGCTATAAGTACCATCACCTAGATGACCGACACACAGGCTCCTGCAGAACCCTCTCTGGGCCGCGCCCACGGCTACGTCAAGACCACCTTTCAAGTGCCTCACAAGCAACACCAGGACCCACCACAGCTCAGTGTGGCTAATTGCAGTGCCCCCCAAGCTGTTGAAGAGTTGCGTAAAGGACATTCAACGTCTCACATAGCATAGAAGAAAACCATCTTTCACTTGACTGACCTGTAATGTTTGTGGTGTGAACTGATGTTAAGGTGGAGTGCTGGGGGCTTCGGTCCTTCTTCCTTCATTTCATCTGCTCTCCTCTACACTGGAGGACTGGCAGGTTACTCGCCCACTTGTGCTCGACCTTCATATCAGCTCTTACTCAGTCCACTGGACACCCAGAATGCCCGGAGGTGCCCATTTCCTCTTTTCCACCTGCTGTTCCCTCATTCTAGTAAATAATTTTTAAAATTGACTAGAACACACAACACGAGGCTCGTCCAAGATGGAAGAAACTTCATGGGCGAGGTGACCCACCTTCGTCAACAGCCAGCGTCACATTACATGACTTCTAGTCAGAGGGGGCCGATCTGGTCACCTGACCATGTCAGGTTACACAACTAGCAATCGCAGGGTACGGTAAATTACATGACCCTGTGATGACCTTCCACTACAGTTTCTTACAATTCTAACGGATCACAAGCTCGCCTTTTTCTCAAGGCCAAGGCCATGCTGCCTGATCGGGCCGAGGGGCTGCACAAAGGCTTTCCAAGTTCAGCAGCAATCTCTTTTCTATTCTGTCATGGTATGTAAAACATGAGAGGTCAGACAGACGTCCCTCTCTGCCGTCAGTGAGGCCCAAAATACCTGCGTTCCTTACTCCTCGTCTCTTCTGTCTGAGCAGTGATTGGTGATCTGCTCTCACACAAGCACACACGTCACCCCCATGACTTATATAATTAAACCTGATTTACTTTGTCAGGCCGAGTCGGTGGCGCTGTTAGACTACATGACAGGCGCTTGTGACTGGCCCAGCACAACAGCCTCACACTATCAAAGACTTTGACAATGAAGTCCGAGACAGAAAAGTCGTGTAGTGTGACGGGTGTGTTACGTGCTACTTGAAGGCACTGTTAGGCCTGGGGGGTCAGGTTGCTTTCGATAACACGTGCAGCCCATGGATGACTTAAGTATAATGGTACCTTTGGTCACGATCGTAATTCGTTTCCCCATAGGATTATATGTAAATACAATTAATCCGTTCCGGACTGTCTGAACTGTATGTAAATATATTTTTTTTTTAAAGATTTTTATGCACAAAAATTATACCATAGAATGCACAGTGTAATAGTAAACTAAATGTAAAAACACTGAGAAAACCTTGAACAGAGAAAATTAACATTGCAAGAGTTCACGCTACAGCCTTACGAACCGCTCGCTGTAAACACTTTTTTTTTTTTTTTTTTTTTTTTTTGAGTTTTAAGCATAGGGGGAAAAAAAAAAACCAAACATTTGAAAAATCCTTAATTTATACAAAAACTAACCATAAACAACCAAGAAAACTAACATTGCATGAGTCCAGTTCTGGCATGAAGAAAGTGAGCAGGAAGCTGGGTGGAGAGGAGATTACAGTTGAGGTAAAGTTCCTCTGCACGATGCACGTCTGACCGAGAACAATGTACTGTACTGTACAGGGAGAAACTGAACACGTGCGTAAATCATCGGTGCGTACGAACAGGAAGGGAAACTGGCTTGTTCGTCACCCGAGTGTGTGGTTGTGAACAGATGCAAAAGTTTGGTGAACTTTTTGGTTGTAACCTGATTTGTACGTGTTCCGAGATGTTCGTGAACAGAGGCTCCACTGTACCTGGAATGAAAGTCACTTTGCTGCTCCTCCACTACCTCCAGCCATTCCCATAACCGAGCCTGCCTTCTTAAGCAGCTTGTTGATTCGGGGGGCCGAGCAGACCACACTGCCTGTCACAGAGTTACAGGACAGGTGAAGGACATCACTACCCACATTAGAGGAGCTCAGACCCCCAAGTAAGACATTCTACTCTGGCCTTTCTTCTGCAGTTCCTGTTTTACTAGACCAGTCCACCCTGTCACTGAGACGGACCCCTGAAGTATCTGTGGCAGAGCCCCACAGGGAGTAGCAGCAGTTTCTTTGTTTTGCTGATAACGAGTTGCAGACAATTCTCAAAGTTTCCCCTCTGACTCTTCTCCTGACTCGCCTGTACCTTTTGATGTCCCAGTGCTGCTCACATCCACATCAGAGGCACACAGACTGCAGTCCAATTACAGCGGAGTAAAGCTGACAAAGTCAATATTCAAGTCCAACTTTGGCGCTGATCTGAACATCACAGTGGACTTCCAAACACGTCTCCAAAGTAACACACACATCCAGAGTCGGCGGAGCACGATAAACGGCAGAACTGAGCTTTAATGTGGCAACTCCAACTTCAAGGACCTCTAAAATCTGAACACCATTTGTAAAAAGTCAAAAAGTTCAAGCAAATAACCAAGTTTGAAATATCAGTTATTTTTGTTCTTCTGCAAGCTGCCTTTAAAAAAAAAAAAAAAATCTACAGCAATTTACTAAATAACCTCAAATAAACCCGAGCACTGCCTCCGACTTGACATTAAGCTTTTGTTTTTTCTTTGCATTTTGTAGAGATTAAAAAAAAAACTTCTTAAAGGTACTTAATGTTTTAAAAGGTCAAATCCTTCCTTAATCTATTAAGATAAGGTGGCGGCCGATAAATTGACACATGTGAGGCGGCCTCATCACGGGGGGGTGGGGGGCTGCATTTGTTTTCTTGTGTGAACACAACACGCTCTGCTCTACAGGCGGACCCCCCGACCATTTGTGGACCATGTGGACAAGAAAGTCTCACGTGCTCACGAGAAAAGCACACTCACATTATTTTATAGATTGTCATGTGAATGACAAATAAGGTTTCTTTTTTATTCTCATGTCACTTCAGTAAAAATTTCCATCAAACCAACTGAACGGCAAATGCAATTTTAAGACAAACATGGGTCAAGTTTATTATAAAAGAGAGAAAACACAAAACAAAACATTTCTCAGCAAAATAAACATAAACCTGTACAAACATTTCACGAGTTTCATTTCAGTATTGGGGAAAATTTCACTTCTATCTCCTTGGTCCACCTCTGCCTCTTCCTCGCCCCCGTCCTCTTCCTCTCCCTCGTCCTCTGCCTCGGCCTGCAACTGAAGGATAAGCAGAGTCACTTCACACAGCACTCCAGGCAATGAACGCAGACCTGAACTCAGTAACATGTTGTGTTACCATCACTGCCACGGCTGTGTGATGCCAACCTGTGTAAACACCTGTGTGGCATCGGGTTGAAATCTGCAGCCAGACTGACACGAGTGCAATGGTTATGGAAGTCAAGGGAACAGCAACTAACTCTGCCATGAGGAACAACTGAAGGGGTTGAGAAATGTGTGAAATGAAGAAAGGGTCAACTTGGATGGACGGGAAATATTACTTTAAAGCCTTTTCTTCAACAAACAAAAATAGTGGCACTCATGGCATTTTGGGAAACTTGGTGTAAATGATAAAAAAAAACATTCTCTCTTTAGAAAGGAGGTTCTTGATAACAGGAAATGAATCACCAAGTAGGCCAGTTGAAGGCACAAAGCTTGGAGAGCTTCAACTCTCAACTCGAGAGACAAATGGCAAAACAAGGAGCTTGGTGTGGTTGTTGACAAGTGGCACCAAGTGAACTGAATTATCTGGGTTTGGGACATGGTTACCAAGAGTAGAGTCAAGATCAGGTCAGTACCACAACAAAACACTTACCAGCTTCCCTCTTCTTAGACTTGACTTTGGGCTCAATGTCTACCAGTAGTGTGTCCAGTGGTAAGCTGTCTGGAAGAATGAAGTAGCGAATGTTGTTTCCACGAATACTGAGTGTTTCAAGTTGGACTGGCTCCCGGTTCTTTAACGTCATTTTCACAGCCTTCAGATGTGTGTTCATACAGACATCAACACCTGCAATGGGAACAACGAAAGAAAGACAGACAGATACAGGTCAGAAATGAAACTTCTCATTTACTGAAGTCAAACAATCTAGGACTCCCGTTATTGGGTGCCATTAAGTGCCAGAAAGCTTTAGCCTGGCACAACTGACTTCTTCCTGCTTAGGACAATCTGATTTACAACTCCAAGTTATGATGGAGAAAGTACCCAGGCACTGGCCTCATGCTAACATACAGTCGAGACCTAAAGTTATGAGAATGACCCGAGTGTTGGTTTTCACAAAGTTTGCTGCTTCAGTGTTTTTAGATCTTTCTGTCGGATGTTTCTCTGGTGTACTGAAGCAGAATGACCAGCAGTTTAGAAGTTTCAAAGGCTTTGATTGACAATGACATGAAGTTTATGCACAGAGTCCATATTCGCAGTGTTGGCCTTTCTTTTTCAAAACTTCTGCAATTCACCCTGGCATGCTGTCTGTCAAGCAACTTCTGGGCCCAATCCTGACTGATGGCAGCAGCCCATTCTTGCATAATCAATTCTTAGAGTTTGTCAGAATTGGTGGGTTTTTGTTTGTCCTCCCGCCTTCTCAATGGGATTAAGGTCTGGGGAGTTTCCTGGACATGGATTCCAAAATTTCGATGTTTTGTTCCCACTTAGTTCTCACTGTTGCATTATGGCCCGGTGCTCCAGCATGTTGGTCACCAAGCTGTTCTTAGATGGTTGGCAGAAGTTGCTCTCTGAGGATGTTTGGGTCCCATTCTTTATTTAGGGCTGTATTATTAGGCCAAATTGTGAATGAGAAGCAACCCCACATGACATGAATGGTCTCAGGATGCTTTACTGCTGGCATGACACAGGTCTGATGGTAGCGCCGCTCACCTTTTCTTTTTTCTGGATGCCCCAAACAATTGGAAAGGGGATTCACCAGAGAAAATGACTTTACCCAGCAGCCCCCAACAGCCCAATCCAGGAATATCAGTCAGTCCCTGATGTTTTTCTTGGCTTCTTTGCTGCCCTCCTTGACAACCACCAGACCATCCTCCAAAAGTCTTTGCCTCACTCACACCTGTCTGCTGCCATTCCTGAGCAAGCTCAGCTCTGCTCTGCTCTGGTCTGGTGACAAGAGTGTTAAGTGAGAGGGCATTGAACACGGGAAAGCTGCTAAATCAATAAAATGTATTATTTTATTAACTTTGTCTATGACTGACAAGGTTTAAAATGAAGTGCATGAGAGGAGCTGGTACCATTTAAATGTCCTGTTAAGTCCAGTGAGACTTTTACTTTTCCTCTGCTAGTTCCACTGTCTGCAAAAAGACTCTTTGAACACCTCCTGTGACATCCAAGCACCTCGTTTGCTATAAAAATGTCAACCGTTCACACAACTAACATGGCATTTTGCATCAGTCTTCAGGTACCAGTAAAGCAAGTTGTTTTAAGTTTTTCCAGAAACTTCAACAGCCCAAGGTAGTGCAACATACTTACATCATCAGAGTGGCGGCCTGGCACAGACGGTGCCCTGAAGTGCACGTGTAACCCCAACAAGATTACATACAACAGCCCAGATGTGGACCAAAAGGCCAATGTACTACACTGAAGTATCATCATGGCTCATAAAAAGGTCACTGTCATGAATATCCCATGAGTACTGCTTTGTACAGCAATCCTGAACAATGGGGAGAAAGGTTATTAATTGATTCGAATCTTCACCTGTAACCCCAAACACCTGTCTACAGTCTAACCTTCAATAACAAAACCTCACCAGGACTGATTCTGCATGCAGGCTGCTTCTGCCCTGTCACCCATAAGAAAAGTGGCAGGCGAAAAGACCAGACTGGACAAGTGACCTGACTGAGAGACTCTTATAACGTCAGGCAGTACAGCAGAATGAAAGTTCAGCTTGCCATCCATTATTCCCTTTAGGGCAACTCCTCTGTGACACGTCTGTAAATGGCCTAACTGGTTTGACTGGGCCTAGCATCTTGTGCACATTACCATCCACACTTGTCCACAGAGAAGCTGAATATTGTTAGACATCTTTACAGTTATTTTTGATGCAATCATTCCCCACCAAGCCTTTTATTTATTTATTTGGTTTATAAAGTTTCTCATTAACCAGCAGCCTACAAATCACAAATTTGACAAGCGGTGCTCCCAAAAGCAACACAAGTGTGTTTCAGCAAAGGAGTGAAATTCACACAAACCACATGACTTACCTGTGATTGTCCCGTGGACTTGAGTACCGTTCTTGAGTTCAATAGTGACAGTTTCATGACTCAACTTCATCAGAAATCTGCAACATGAAAAAAGGTTCTGTTTTAGGTATGTGTTCAACATTTCCTATCATCCTACATTTACACAGAATGTTTCAGACACGGAACAGACATGAAATGTATTTATTCCAAATGACGATATATTATATACCCAATACAACTCCTGGCACCTCACACCGAGATAAACAGACTTGAGCTCGGATAATCTTCTGTGCGACTTCAGCTGTATCAGTGGGTGGATGGGATAGCAGGCAGCTTGTGCTGATTGACACATTTGCAGAACAAAAGGCACTGATGATGAGGTTGTCCGTAATTACACGTTTTATCATAGGCTTCAGGGATTCTAGTATCAAGCAGTAGGAATATCAGCCCTTTAGGTACTAAGGCAGGGGTTCTTAACCTGAGGTCTGTGGACCCCTAGGGGGTCCATGAATGGGTTTCATGGGGTCCGTGAGGGTCATCTAAAAATTAACATTTATATTCACTATACAGTCAGGTACTGTTGATTTTTCTCGCGTGAACTTTCTCACATGATTTTTCTTGCATGATACATCACTCTGTTATTTTTCTAAATAGAAATAAATTTTGAAAAAGATTGGATTTCAAAAATTGTGTGTTTCACCTTGTTGAAGACCACTCCACAGTTTCATATTCTTATGCAAGGCAAACAAGAACAGCCTTCTCGATGAAATAAAGTAGATAATGAGAGAGTAGATCTGTTTGAATTTGCACAAGATGAAAATCTATACTAATAAAAGGCAAAGCCCTCACTGACTCACTCACTCAATCACTGACTCATCACTAATTTTCCAACTTCCCGTGTAGGTAGAATGCTGAAATTTGGTAGGCTCATTCCTTACAGCTTACTTACAAAAGTTGGGCAGGTTTCATTTCGAAATTCTACGCGTAATGGTCATAACTGGAACCTATTTTTTCGTCCATAGACTATAATAGACTTCTGCTCGATGCCCGTAGGAGGCGGAGTTACGCCTCCCACGTAATTTAGTGCCTGCCCATATAAGGCCGTCCATCAGCAGCAATCCAATAGAAACACTGCCGCTAAATATTCACGGGTGAAGGACTGTGCTTATGCAGAGGAAGATGAGATGGTCAGGGTGGTGTTTGGCACAAACTCGGCGAAACTGCGAGAGAAAGTTTTAAGTGCCGGGTCTTAGCTAACATAATACAGCCGTGGACATCGCACGAGATAGCACCAGCACAGCTAAGAAGCTTCGATGCATGTACACCGAGCGACTCACGTGAAATGACGCAGTGCACAGACAAAAAGCAACAGTTCCAAAGAGTGTTGAACAAAAACCGAATTATACAATTGAGAAGGCAGCAAAAAAATATGAAGCGTGTGATACATACAAGATAAGTATGTAATAAGTGCAGCTACTGCAGAAACAAAGCACACAGTGGAAAAAGTCAATGTCCCGCTAAAGGAAGACAGTGTAAAAAAAAAAAAAAACCCGTGCATGCAGTGTCACGTCTCAGATAAAGAGGAAGACGAGCTGTTTATTAATGCAGTAAGAAACGAATCGATGAATGAAACCTGTTATCTTTACAATGATTGACAAACACAGAATGTAACTTGAACACAACACATCCTACAAATACGAACCTGATTGAAAGAAATAATGATAATCAAATCCTTGATGTCAGCAACACTCATAACAGTCACAAAACAATTACTGTATATTGACAATCATGTTACGTTATTTTTAAAATGTTCCCTTTTCTTTTTCATAACTTCTTTAACACAGTACTTCTCCGCTGCGAAGCGCGGGTATATCTATACTAATAAAAGGCAAAGCCCTCACTGACTCACTCACTCACTCACTCACTCATCACTCATTTTCCAACTTCCCATGTAGGTAGAATGCTGAAATTTGGCAGGCTCATTCCTTACAGCTTACTTACAAAAGTTAAGCAGGTTTAATTTCGAAATTCTACACGTAACGGTCGATAACGGTCGACAACGTCCGCCATGTTGAACTTTCTTATTTATGGCCCCATCTTCACGAAATTTGGTACGCGGCTTCCCTGCGCTAACCGAAACCGATGTACTTACTTATTTCGATAGTATGACGCCACTGTCGGCCGCCATATTGAACTTTCCAACGTCACCAATTTTCCAACTTCCCGTGTAGGTAGAAGAATGACCCCGTCTTCACGAAATTTGGTAGGTGGCTTCCCTGCGCTAACCAAAACCGATGTACGTACTTATTTTGGTGGTATGACGCCACTGTCTGCCGCCATATTGAACTTTCCAAACGTCACAAATTCTCCAACTTCCCGTGTAGGTAGAAGGCTGAAATTTGGCAGGCCCATTCCTTACAGCTTACTTACAAAAGTTAAGCAGGTTTCATTTCGAAATTCTACGCGTAATGGTCATAACAGTCAACGACGTCCGCCATATTGAACTTTCTTATTCATGGCCCCATCTTCACGAAATTTGGTAGGCGGCTTCCCTGCGCTAACCGAAACCAATGTACATACTTATTTCGGTGGTATGACGCCACTGTCAGCCGCCATATTGAACTTTCCAACGTCACTAATTCTCCAACTTCCCGTGTAGGTAGAAGGCTGAAATTTGGTACTTATTTCGGTGGTATGATGCCACTGTCGGCCGCCATATTAAACTTTTAACGGAAACCGATGTACATACTTATTTCGTTGGTATGACACCACTGTTGGCCGCCATATTGAACTTACCAACGTCACTAATTCTCAAACTTCCCGTGCAGGTAGAAGGCTGAAATTTGCCAGGCTCATTCCTTACAGCTTACTTACAAAAGTTTAGCAGGTTTCATTTAGAAATTATACGCGTAATGGTCAGAAGGGTCAACAACGTCCGCCATGTTGAACTTTCTTATTTACGGCCCCATCTTCACGAAATTTGGTAGGTGGCTTCCCTGCACTAACCGAAACCAATGTACGTACTTATTTCGGTGGTATGATGCCACTGTCGGCCACCATATTGAACTTTTCAACAGTCCTTGTTACTTATGGGCCCATCTTCAAGAAATTTGGTACGCAGGTTCCCAACGCTAACTGAATCCTACTTACATACATATATACGTCCATAGCCTGCAGCTCGGTCACTGTATGAGGTGGCGTTGGGTCCCCCATCCCAACGCCTCCCATGTTGTTGGCTGCCTGCCTATATAAGACCGTCCGTCGCTCCAGTCTCTACATTCCCTTCCTTGCTTCGCCACGGGATTCACGTCTCCCTACTGATAACTACAGCCTTTTTGTTTAATCCACTGTTTCTCCGCTGTTTTATTGTTTGTTTATTACAATTATAGTTATTGTATAGGTATTTTAGACTTACTTTACATTGCTCAGGTACCCATTTCCTTTATCATTCCAACCCCCATTACCATGTCTATCGAGGTGATCACCATCGATCAAAGAACTGTCACTTACTGAGTGGTTTCCATGCCCGGAGATGGCACCTACTTTTTCCATTCTCTGTGTTACATATTGCACGGCCAGATACGGCTCACTCTTGATATCCGGAGGAACATTGTGTCTTATGTATTGAATGACTGGGACAGGTTCAAGGTGTGGACTGATGACGGTACAGGAGATAATTATACTACACAGGAGCACGAGAAGAGTGAAATGCTTAAGCCCTTCACCTATGGTTCTGCATGTGAGTTGATGGCTGCCGCTGAATTGTTCGGTTGTCGCTTTCAAGTGTACCGAAATGGCCAAATATTTTACACCTTTCGACAACCGCCAATGCCTCTTAAACATCTTAGATTCACAGGTGACGATTTCAGTAGTGGACACTTTGATGTTTATGAATGTTTAAACTCTCAAAAGCTGGATGTGATTTTATCGATGAAACCGCTTGTGTGCTTACAATGCTTGACAGATGCCGAATGTCACTTCAACACAACAAATCCTGCAAATACTATCGTAATTGAAACAAACCATGAAACTCAAACCGATTATGACAGCAGCAATCCAAGCTGTGACATTTGAGACAAGATTACTGTTCACATGGCCAACTGTAAGTTACATGCTCAAGAGTAAGCTCAGCGCACAGCTTGGTCATGTTACAGCCGGAGGGCCGAACTGACAACATGGTATACAAAGAGATCCTTAAATAATTATTGGCATATTTTCCCTCAGTTTAAAAAGGTTAAATTTTCTTCTTAATAAAAATTTTAAGGCAGTACTTTGCCGCTGCGAAGCGCGGGTATTTTGCTAGTGTGTGTGTATATATATATATATATATACACACACACACACACCTCAATCTACATACTCTCAAATAGACAAACCACATGCCGTGGCGCAATGGTAGAGGTTTCACCTCTAATGCCGACGACCTTGGTTCGATTCCCGAGAGGGGATACACTGATTATGTACGCGCACTTCTCGATTCATTTTACCCTCGCATCCCCTTGGTTTGAGACGTATGAAAAAATATGCGGTTAACGCAGAAAGACAGATCACCAATTGAAGATTTATGAATAATGGATACTTTATTCGCAATCAATAATTGTTTTGGTAAAGCCATACTCAGTGTATTCATTAGATGAACGGTAAAAAAGTAAGAGCGAGGGGAGGGTCACTTATTGAGGCACGCAGGCGAAACCACAATAGCACGCGGGCTCGATGTGTCGGTGCGCGTCAGCTCGATCTGAATTGCGTGATCACATTCGAAAAAATATATCTTTTCAAGTTCTATTTAGTCGACACAAATATCTTTGGTTGGAATGTAAGGCGAATTTACTCTTTACATTTGTATGGTGAAGAAAAATGTATGCAATGATGACTAAATTTAACTATATAAAGTCAAAACTTGATTATATAAAGTCACTGTCGGAATAAATAAAGTCAAAACTTGAATATATAAAGTCAGCGTCGGTATATATAAAGTCAAAACTTGTTTCTGAATATATAAAGTAAAAACTTGAATATATAAAGTCATTCCCAAATATATAAAGTCAAAACCTGAGTATATAAAGTCAGCATCGGAATATATAAAGCAAGCGCTGGAATATATGAAGTCAAATCTTGAATATATAAAAGTCAGCGTCGGAATATATAAAGTAAGCGCTGGAATATATAAAGTCAGCGTCGGAATATATAAAGTCAGCGTCGGAATATACAAAGTCAGCGCTGGAATATCCATCCATTTCCCA
Organism: Polypterus bichir lapradei; assembly: GCA_026402145.1. Classification (NCBI taxonomy): domain Eukaryota; kingdom Metazoa; phylum Chordata; class Cladistia; order Polypteriformes; family Polypteridae; genus Polypterus; species Polypterus bichir. The sequence goes on along the minus strand of JANRMT010062841.1, from coordinate 1,793,379 downwards.
ACCTGTTGAATCCGACCACAGGGTCACGGGGGGTCTGCTGGAGCCAATCCCAGCCAACACTCGGTGCAAGGCAGGAACCAATCCTGGGCAGGGCACATGCATCATTTTCAAAACATTAACCGAACAGTGTTCTTTTAATTTATTTTTCTGAATACGTTTTTGTTAACTTAGTTCAGTTCAGAGTCGTTTCAATCAATATATTTTGACTTTGACTTTATATATTCAGGAATGAGTTTATATACTCCGATGTTGACTTTATATAATCAGCAATGACTTTACAAATTCCGACGCTGACTTTATATATTCCGACGCTGACTTTATATATTCAGGTTTTTACTTTATATATTCCAGCGCTGACTTTATATATTCAACTTTTGACTTTATATATTCAGAAACAAGTTTTGACTTATTGACTTACTTATTTGACTTACAAATTCCGACGCTGACTTTATGTATTCAAGTTTTGACTTTATATATTCCGACAGTGACTTTATATATTCAAGTTCTAAATTTATATATTCTGACGCCGACTTTATATATTCAGAAAATCAATGTATTTTCCTGTTTCGCACCCCATAGTATATGTGTGTGTGTATATATATATATGTACACATGTGTATATATATATATATATAT
>JANRMT010062841.1:1744080-1792733 GCA_026402145.1 Polypterus bichir lapradei | reverse complement strand
TATATATATATATATATATGCCGGCAGCACTCATGACAATGACAAAACAATTACGTTGTCAATCATGTTATGTTATTTTTAAAATTTTTCCTTTTCTTTACTTCTTTTATACACTACTTCTCCGCTGCGAAGCGCGGGTATTCTGCTAGTATCTCTATATACGGAATTGGGTAACAGTAGGTTTACAGTTGTGAGTATGTGAAACAGAGTTATATATATATATATATATATAGTCAGATTTTTTTATATTTATTGTTTTTTAGGCAGGATTTTTCATTTACTGGACAGAAAATTTTACAGAATGAACTTAGAATGTGCACAAGCCAAGATGGTATCATTCTTATAAACTTGCCTGAAGAAGGGACCGCGTTGCCGTGAAAGCCTGCATATTGTAATCTGCTCAGTTAGCCAGTAAAAGGGGTCATTTTACACCACTTCTCATTAAACCTTATGCTGAAATCCCCCCAAGGTTACAACCCCCCATCTGTTGCTACTCTGGGGGGATCCTCATCTCTGCCACACATTATAATTCAGGCCGTATACAGGTAGTCCCCAAGTTATGGACATCCAACTTACAACTTGCAAACAGGGCTGCAGCTGCGACGCATGCACCTCAGTAACTGCTGCTCTGTCATCTTTGGCCAGGGGACTCTGCAAGCGGAGGCTGGAGGGGTGCGATTTCGCTGCTCGTGCAGTGTAGTGTCCCTCGGGTGGCTCCCAGCGGCAAGTGGTGACCGGTGGTCCATAGTCACCGGGGCCACAGCTATTGCTTGTGTGCAGGACAGAGACTTGATGGGGCAGTTCGCTGCCCGCCCACCATGCTGCCGCAGCTACTGCTCCTGACTGGACACAGGCTGGATGGAGTGGAGGGGGGCGTTTCACTGCCCGCCCACCACACACGGCTGCCCCATTCATTCTTGGTGGGCAGACGCTGCAGGCAGCATACTGTAGTGGAGGTGACTGTGGTGGGCAAGTGATGTAGCCGCACCCATTCATTCTCAACAGCAAGCCTGCTTGTACTGTTACGTACATAACAGGAAGTTGTCTCTCGTCAGTACACCAGACGTGTTGACAACGGGTGCCTTCCTGCTGTGATAGCGTGGACAGTGCTGTGCAGAAGAGCTCATCTTAACCTTTTGTCTTCACCCTTCAGCAATGTCTCTGAAACACAAATCTGATGCAAGTGCTGGTGATACAGGAAAGAAGAGAAAAACCATCTCCACGGAAAATAAAGTAGAAATAATAAAAAGGTTAGAGAGAGGTGAAACTCCATCATTCATTGGCAGAGCACTTGGTTACCGTCGGTCAACAATAGCATTTATTCAAATAATGTACCTGGTCCGACTTACATACGAATTCAATTTAAGTACAAACCTACAGTCCCTATCTTGTACGTAACCCGGGGACTGCCTGCATTCTCAATGCTAGTTTACATAAATGACAGCTGGGTAACGACCTGATGGATATCTCACTATTTTAAAGCCATTGTTACGGTTAGTATTTAGAACTTTTATATTCCACCACAGAAAAAGGCACAACATCATTCACTTCAATAACAGAGGTACATTAATAAAAAAAATAAAAATCACTGAACAGGATTTCTGTTTTTATTGTGGTATCAAAGGGTATTGAGTATTGTATAAGTTCACTGGTATTGGTACTGAATACAAACATTAACGTATTATGACATCCTTACTGTTTACTGCTCTTTACACTTCAGGATATTTAGAAACTTTTTTTTTTTTATTGTTTTTGAAAGCATCTTCACTTTTTTTTTTTTACTTTCTCACACACAAAGTATAGGGAAAGTATCGTAATCGTCCAAAAATTAGATTTTAAGATTTTGATTGATCGACATTTAAGACCTCCCTGAGTCCAAAAATACCATTTCTGGAATTATATCTGTGTGTGTAAATACGAAAACCTGAATACGCTTTCACTTATTAGGTCAACCAAATTTTGCATACAAGTATTGGGCACAAAACATAGACTTCTACCAACTTTTGAGCTATTTCTGCTAACCAGCAGTGGTACTTTTTTATTCATGCAGCTGCAGAGTCTGATTTTTTCAGCTTTACTTTTATAATAATTGTTCAATATATCATTAATTTGATTTGTTGTTGATGGTTCTTTAAAGTACATAATATAAAAATATAATCGCCTTGCGGTTTACTCCTCAAATATCCATCCCCATATCCGAGTATATGAGGGGAGACCACTCATGATTTTCTTTTTTAACTACATGTGCCAAGACTTCTACACACACACTCTCTGCACGGCATGAATTTCTGCCTGGGACTGCAGGTATCCTGTATGGTTTAACCTGAAGCAGAGAAAACAATGCTGCAGTTTCAAAAATAAAACCTTCATTATGGCAATATAGTTAGGAAATAAGAATACATAATAATGATGATGACGGTGCTATATTTCATCAATAGTTACTGGTTCCCATCTGTATGAATGGGAAAACTGCATAGGTGCACAGTCATTTACCCGACACGGTACTTCAGTTTCCTCAGACAGTCCACACACATGCAGGTTAGGTGCATTGTCGATCCTAAATTTTTCCTAGTGTGTGTGTGTGTGCGCCTGCCTTGCGCCCTGTGCTAGCTGGGATTGGCTCCAGCAGACCCCCCCGTCATCCTGTGTTAGGATATAGCGGGTTGGACAATGACTGACTGACTGTTCAGGATAACAATTCATCTTAGCAATTCACATCATCACCATTAAGAAAGAACTTCAGGTAAGTAAGTGGATCTTGGCTGTCAATGTTCACTTTAATTACTGGCTGCCCCATAAAATCAAAAGGTGGTGGTTCTGATTTAACTAAAGCAAGCTCAACGGAAACGCAAGCGTCACTTTCGGATTCATCAGATTCATTGCAGTCCATTTCTATTTCACTGCCCGAGGACAGATTCACTTCGTCATCACTGATGATGAGAGGCCCCTCAGCCTCACTGCTTGTTTTGCTGTCAAGAGCATGCAACACCTGGGCTGCTAAAAAATGTTTCTTACGAGATGGCATCATGAGGTTAGGAGAAGACCCTTCTACACCTTTGCCCAGTTTCCACTCAGGCTTGACCTTTATGTAGGACACTCTTACAGCCCGAGTAATCCTCGGGTCCAACGTTTCAGTGCCACTCAGGGCTAAACAGTTTTAGCACTGTTTTTACAGCTCGAGTGCCACTCAGGTCTAACGCTTAAGAAGTTAAAGCTCACTTCCAAGACAAGAATAACTGAAACAGTTTACAACATTTACAAACACATTAGATTACAAGAATTACTTACAAAGCTAAAACATTCAAGACAGACGAAAATTTGTCCATCCAGGGCAGGGACAGACGCAAGACAAGAACACTTCCTGGACAGGGTGCCAGTCCATCACAGGTCAAGACAGAATTCACCCAAGGGCTCAGCCATTATTATACTGTACTCAGAGTTACTGTAAAGCACCCAGAAACATGTCCAGTGCCCATCACTGTCAAAGTCCTCTGATGTAATTAGTGGAGTGTGCTGGAGCTGCACCATTAATCGTGATTACAAATATGGCTGCCATGATATACTAATCATGACAAGGGTTGGCTACTGCAGTGCATTTAGCACTTCTGCTCTGTTGGAGATTGAGCATTACCAGTTCAACCACTGTAAACTACGGATGAGTGCTGTAACCCCTCACAGGCACTTTCACCAGGAGCAACTGCACTGGCAAATCCAAAAGTACAAGCACCATATTGGTGGCCGTGCTAAAAACAGACTCCGATTATTGACATCTTTCTAAAAAAAGCATGAATTTTTATCTCTTCTGTTTGCAGCAGCTGAATCTAGATCACCGGACTTTTTTTTTTTTTTTTTATAAGTTTTAGTACAAAAATGAACAAAAACATCCAAAATTATATTTTTTTCCCCAATAGCAAAGATAAAGAAAAAAAAAAAAAAAAAAAAAACATACAACACAAGCCACTGGAGCACTGAACTCAAATATTTACACAACCACACATCCCAGAAGAATACTTGAAACATGAGCAGGCAGCACCGAGTCCTAATAATGTTAGGTCTGTGACACAGATAACCGTTAAACGATTGCACTAATGTATGCCCATACTGAGCAGGCTATAGAAAGCAAATTTGGATAAATAAAACTTAATGCTTTCAGTTATCAAAAGTCAAGGCTCTGATTATAACTTTGCAACAAATGTTTTCAAAAATGATCAACATGCAGGGTACGGAATAGATCATCCTCTGCTGCAATTAGTTCTTCAAAGTCGCACTGCTGTTATTTTACCCCAAATGATGGGCTGAAACTGAAATGGATCTGAAACAAGTGGTGCTTTACATGAACAATGCTTAGCTTAGCAGACGCAACTTGAAACAGAGGTCAACATCACTGGGAACAAGAGGAACAGGACAAGTAATGAGATCAGAACAAAACACAAGCAAGCTACAAACCCCAGATTTACTAAACCTAACAGCTAAGATCAGTTAGACAGAAACTCACCAAACGAGTCTTCAAATGCTTCTTAAAACATATTGAGGGGGTCAGCTGTATGACTGGGGGTTTGCAGCTTTTCTGCCAGATAGGAGCTACACATGAACAGTATGGAGCAGAGTTGAACGGCATGACTAGATGCTGTTCAACAGCAGAGCTGAGTGGTCAAGCGCGAGCACAGGATCTCACACCCTTCTCCATATACAGTATATAGACTCTGTGTGTAAGCAGCAATTATTTGAACTTAATACATGCTGCTGCAAGAAGCCAGTATAGTGTTCTGAAAAAGAGGAGTGGTGGTGGAACAGTGGATGTGCAGCTTGCATTTGGAATCATCTGCAGCACCTTGGCGACACATGCCAGTGGCTCCTGGCATCAGTCCTGTCGTGATAAGACCAGATTGTGGACCTGGCATTAACCTGTCAGATACGGTGGTGTGAAAAACTATTTGCCCCCTTCCTGATTTCTTATTCTTTTGCATGTTTGTCACACAAAATGTTTCTGATCATCAAACACATGTAACCATTAGTCAAATATAACACAAGTAACCACAAAATGCAGTTTTTAAATGATGGTTTTTATTATTTAGGGAGAAAAAAAAATCCAAACCTACATGGCCCTGTGTGAAAAAGTAATTGCCCCCTGAACTTAACTGGTTGGGCCACCCTTAGCAGCAATAACTGCAATCAAGCGTTTGCGATAACTTGCAATGAGTCTTTTACAGCGCTCTGGAGGAATTTTGGCCCACTCTTCTTTGCAGAATTGTTGTAATTCAGCTTTATTTGAGGGTTTTCTAGCATGAACCGCCTTTTTAAGGTCATGCCATAGCATCTCAATTGGATTCAGGTCAGGACTTTGACTAGGCCACTCCAAAGTCTTCATTTTGTTTTTCTTCAGCCATTCAGAGGTGGATTTGCTGGTGTGTTTTGGGTCATTGTCCTGTTGCAGCACCCAAGATCGCTTCAGCTTGAGTTGACGAACAGATGGCCGGACATTCTCCTTCAGGATTTTTTGGTAGACAGTAGAATTCATGGTTCCATCTATCACAGCAAGCCTTCCAGGTCCTGAAGCAGCAAAACAACCCCAGACCATCACACTACCACCACCATATTTTACTGTTGGTATGATGTTCTTTTTCTGAAATGCTGTGTTCCTTTTACGCCAGATGTAACGGGACATTTGCCTTCCAAAAAGTTCAACTTTTGTCTCATCAGTCCACAAGGTATTTTCCCAAAAGTCTTGGCAATCATTGAGATGTTTCTTAGCAAAATTGAGACGAGCCCTAATGTTCTTTTTGCTTAACAGTGGTTTGCGTCTTGGAAATCTGCCATGCAGGCCGTTTTTGCCCAGTCTCTTTCTTATGGTGGAGTCGTGAACACTGACCTTAATTGAGGCAAGTGAGGCCTGCAGTACTTTAGACGTTGTCCTGGGGTCTTTTGTGACCTCTCGGATGAGTCGTCTCTGCGCTCTTGGGGTAATTTTGGTCGGCCGGCCACTCCTGGGAAGGTTCACCACTGTTCCATGTTTTTGCCATTTGTGGATAATGGCTCTCACTGTGGTTCGCTGGAGTCCCAAAGCTTTAGAAATGGCTTTATAACCTTTACCAGACTGATAGATCTCAATTACTTCTGTTCTCATTTGTTCCTGAATTTCTTTGGATCTTGGCATGATGTCTAGCTTTTGAGGTGCTTTTGGTCTACTTCTCTGTGTCAGGCAGCTCCTATTTAAGTGATTTCTTGATTGAAACAGGTGTGGCAGTAATCAGGCCTGGGGGTGGCTACGGAAATTGAACTCGGGTGTGATACACCACAGTTAGGGTATTTTTTAACAAGGGGGCAATTACTTTTTCACACAGGGCCATGTAGGTTTGGATTTTTTTTTTCTCCCTAAATAATAAAAACCATCATTTAAAAACTGCATTTTGTGTTTACTTGTGTTATATTTGACTAATGGTTACATGTGTTTGATGATCAGAAACATTTTGTGTGACAAACATGCAAAAGAATAAGAAATCAGGAAGGGGGCAAATAGTTTTTCACACCACTGTATGTTCTGATCTTGTGGATGATGTATAGAGTGAATCAAGGCAGTAATGTTCTTTTTTGATCTGTTTGTGACGTGTGTGTACTTTACATCATTATATAAACAACACAATGGCAGCAGCATATAACAATGTGTTACTATCTAAATACATATATATTATATATATTTAATGCTTTTACATACCAGATGTCATGGCTAAACTTCTTACCACAGCCCACTAATCACCCTCAGTCTCTAACTGGCAAACACTTGTCGTTCTCTCACCCCTAATAGCGAATGTTTTGAGCACAATGTGGCAAGACCAGCTGCTGTCACATGACAGAGGTGGGTGCTGCATGCTGATGGTGGTTGAAGGGGCTTCCCACTGCCTATGCAAGGCGCTATACAAATAGCAATTATCAAACTAATACAACAGAAATAACAGGTTCTGTTTACATGAATGCATATTATTTTACGTTTCAATGAGGTGCTTTGATTTTACAAACACATTCAAGTTTTGTTTTCTGAATGCAGCAGAACCCCATTTTAACATTTTTCCACATTTTCCATTTGTGAAAGGCAAGAGGTGGTGATGGCTGGTTTGTCAGAAGTACCAAAATAGAGAATAAAGGAAAAAAAAAAAAAAATTTTAACAATTTCATGTTAATCTTCAATTGCTACCCTACAAAACTGATAAATGGAGCTGACAACACAAAAATGGTATTTCGTTGTTGTGCTGTTAATTCAAATGAATAATTTCAATTAAAAATCACGACTGGCATTGGACATGGGCCTGTGCCGGTGAATCTGACTGGTGTATACACATTTTAATGGGAAATAATCAGCAATTTTTAACAGACGAGTCTCAGAACTGTGAAAACCTCGGCTTCCCGACAAGGTGTGGTAACCCACCTGTACCTGAGCAGGACGAAAATGAAGCACACATGACGCATCTTATTTATTTGGCCCCTTTGCCACGTCTAAGTTAACTCAGAATAACGGACTGATTTGTATTAGCTGCATTAACACCTAATAAGTAGCTAACTTCAGCCTCCTAAAGTGGCACTTTTTTGGTTCCTAATGGACTTGAAGCGCTCGCTGCTCCATTTCACCCCGACGCTCCAATCCACGCAGGGCCCCGGGAGAAAGCAACAAGAGAGTCACAAAGAGTGGGGGTCCGCACACCGTCCCTTTAATGCCACTTCAGACGACTGCCTTTGTCGCACCGAGTGGGTCCATCCGACTCCATCGCCGCACGGCCCGCGACTCGAACGGTCAAAGGCATTGTTGTGCGGGAAGCGGTGCGCGTGCGCAGACCCTCAGCCCGGGTCACGTCTCTTTTCTTTTAGCGTTGAACTGCATGAACATCACTAAAGGCTTTCACAAATAAAAACTCAAAAGAAAAATCAACCCAGTGAGGCCAAGTAGCCCAGGACTGCACAACATACGTTAAAGTCGATCCGTTTTCAAAATACACATGAAATTTGTCCCAGTTGTTGCAGTCTGTTGTGGCCAGCTGCACATTGGCCATTTAACAGAAGGAACATAAACTAGCCACGAAAGAACAAACGCACCAGAAAGCCTTAACACAAAACAAACGTTTTCATGATAATTTAGACGGAACCACAAAAATGAAACTTCATTCATTTCAATTGGGGGTACACGAAGAAGCCCTCGATATAAACCGTACAGTATTAGTTTTGTTTTACGAAACTGGCACACGACGTACTGAGTGGCCGCTTAAACAGCTCGTTTCTGCTAAAACACAACAATCAGAGAAAAGTCTCGGCGGGCCAACCGGCGATGCGCTCAGCCTCGGGCCTCCCATTCATTCCGACCGTCGACGTCTTTCCCATCCAACGCCATCTACTCATTTTGCAAGCTCCTGTGAACTCATGGCTATTAAAGCCAGAGATGTCGCCCCCGTCTCTAACATCTTACCTTACGAGTTTCATGTTGGCAGCCGAAAAGTGCAGTCAATTCCCCGCTGCAGAAAAATCGAATTCAAACTCCAAACCCCTGCACTTCACTTCCGGTAAGGAGCTGTTCGGCGCGTAAGAGCGCTGGCCGGAAGTGCCAATAAAGTTGCGCGAATTGAGAGCCGCTCTTCGGCGCCACGCCGCCCCCTGCTGGTTCCTGTGATTATTCCACAATGAACTGCCGTTGAACAAGAAGTTGGTTAGCGGATAAGTAATCTTTATTTGTTATTATACTTACCGTACGATCAAATTTGGTGTGACATCTCTAATAAAAGCAGCGATATATCAAAAGAGAATAACTGAGATTTACTCATATACAACAGAAAGAGCATTAAAATAACTAGCAATACATAAATAAACAGATCCAAGCTGTTGCTTGAATTGTCTGTGTGTAACAACAGTCCCAGGCGGGCTTTAATTCACCTCTTGGCTATGGGACAGGGAAGTGATGGAGGCCACCGCTCTGTTTTTCAGTCAGACAACAATAGAGCGCCTACCAGGAGATGATGGAAGATCAGACAGGGAATGTCCAGGCTGTGTTGTGTCTGCTGATGCTGCTGCCCATCTTCTTCAGTCGGCTGCCCAGATGCCAGAGGCCCGTCCCAGTGATTCACTGAGCCACCATCACCACATGATGCAGAGCCTTCTGCTCACTGGCTGGCACAGTACTGGGTCACGCAGTGGCAGAGGAGCCTCTAGATGGTAGAAGATCACCAGGAGTTGTGGAAGAAGTTATCTACATCTCTTTAATTCTCAGTGGCAGGGACAGACCCTGGCTGGGGTGCACAGTCCATTATTAGACTGTCATGGCTGGCCACATTCAAGCACTTCGACAGACGAGGTCTCATCAGCCGTCCATTGATCTCCCCTTAGGTCTGTCTTGGTGGGCCTCTAGTCAGTCCTTAATCAAACATTTCGACCCTTGCTGCATGTAAACGTCCCACTTGCTTATAACTTTACGTCTGCAGATCAGAAGAATACTTTAGAACTGAACATGAGGCCATGGAGCCGCAACAAAGAGTGGACGATGGCGGTGTTGGTGGAGCTCATTGACTTCTTGTTGAGATCTGAAATGTCAGCTCATAAGACGAGAAGAGAGAAACACGAATGGAGTAGACGGCAAGAGTGGGGCATTGAACTCGGGGTCCCTGAAGCACTGGAGGGCTGTGTGCGGATGATTAATTGTCAACTAAAACTAAAGAATGGACGTATCATGTAACATATAACCTGTGGCAGAGGTGCTCGATCTGGCATCCCGAGTCCGGTGCCCAGTCTGTGTGGCCAAAGACATGCCAGTTAAGCTAACTGATGACTCCAGACTGGCCCAGTGTGATCACGAGGGTGTCTTGTCATCCAGGTATGGGACATCTACAGGGCCATCACGCAGCACTCAGACATTTGGGATTTCGACAGTCTTAGTGCTTTTGGATTTAACTTTAACCTTTGATGCCATCGATCACAACATATTGTCGTCAAGGCTGGATAAGCGGTTAGGAATCCGAGGGGTGTGCCAGATTGGTTTAAATCTTATTTCACTAATAGGACCTTTTCTGTTGGTAACAAGTCTGTGTTTTCCTCTCCTGCTCATTTGAAATGTGGTGTCCCACAAGGCTCTATTCTGGGTCCTTTGTTGTTTTCTGTGTATTTGCTAGCCTTTGGGTCCATATTTCATTTCATTTCTACGCTGACGATACCCAGATTTATTTACATATGACTAAGGAGTCCTTAAAGTCACCACATGAATGTTATGATGAGGTCTAACATTGGACGGCCGTACATTTTTGAACCTCAATCAGAGTAAGACTGAGGTTATCGTATTTGGACCAATGGCTTCTGATGGGGCTGTCAGGGATCAGCTCGGCTCATTAGCTGGTTTTTGCAAACCCCACGTCAAAAATCTTGGGGTTATCCTCGATTCCGATCTTTATTTTAATAAACAGATTTCGTCCGTTGTCACGAGCAGCTTTTTTCAGCTTAGACTGCTTGCTAGAGTCAAACCGTTTCTGGGGCACTCAGATCTGAAGAAGGTATGCCAAGCTTTTATTATATTGCGCCTCGATTATTGTAATTCACTTTATTCTGGAATCAGTAAATCTCATCTCTATCGGCTGCAGATGGTTCAGAATGCTGGCTGCTGCTCGTTTTCTTACCGGTTCTCAGAAAGTTGTGTCCATTACTCCAGTTCTGGCCTCCCTTCATTTGCTCCCAGTTGAATTTAGGATTCATTTTAAAATTTTAATTTGGTTTATAAGTCACTAAATGGTGCTGCCCCATCCTATCTGGCCGAGTTGCTGGTTCCGTATACACCAGTCAGCTCTTTACGTTCCTCTCAACAGCAACTGTTGGTTGTGCCAAAGTCTAAGATGAAGACAAGGGGCGATCGTGCCTTTGTAGTTCTAACACCAAAGTTATGGAACGCTCTGCCAACTGAAATGAGGTCAGCTTCACCAACTCAAATGTTTAAATCAAGACTTAAAACACACTTGTTTTTGATTGCTTTTAACTGTACATGAGTAACTCTGGGATCAGTTTTATTAATTATTTATTCATATCCATTGTTTTTCTGTAAATTGGTTATCTTCTAGGGCAGCAGGCTGCCTCGCAGTTAGGAGACCCGTCTGGATTTGCTTTCCGGGTTCTCCCCGTGTCTGCGTGGGTTTCCTCCGACAGTCCAAAGACATGCAGGTTAGGTGCATTGGCGATTCTAACTTGTCGCTAATGTGTGCCCTGTGGTGGGCTGGCACTGTGCCCAGGGTTTGTTTCCTGCCTTGCACCCTGTGCTGGGTGGGATTGGCTCCAGCGGACCCCCGTGACCCTGTAGTTAGGATATTGCAGGTTGGATGATGGATGGTTACCTTCTAATCGGTTCATTTAACTTATTTATTTTAGTATTTATGTAATTATTGTGCTTCATTTGTTTACTGATTTATTACTGATATTTTTTGATTTTATTGTGCAGCACATTGGTTTACACTTACTGTGTTTAAAAATTGTGCTTTATTAATAAATTTTGATTTGAATTTGATTTAACTAAGCATGTAGCATACAACAAGCCCTGCAGACACTCCAATTCCTACTGCGCCGCTCACAGAGTCACAGATCGGCGTCATCTGCCATGACAGACTCTCAGCTCGCCATTTCATCACTTCTAGTGCATTGGTGACGCTGAACACGGCGGTCTGATACTCGCAGGGTTGCTGAAGGAGGGTCTGCTGCATGTTGGCATTCATCTTGCCATGTGGCTCTACGAGAAGCACATCGAGACGGTTCCTCTGACAGACTTGACTGACTTATTCACGCACTTTGGGTTCAGTTTCCCCAATTCGATGCCAAGCTTAATGTCTCCCATCTGATCCCTCTAAAGTAAACTTGCTTTGGACCACTCAGCGTGCACCTCAGCCATCGCCAGTCTCGCTTTTCTCTTCTTCTTACTGATGAGAGGCTGAGTCACTTCAGAGTGGGCATTGAGACCCCGTTTGTTTGTTGAGACCAATTCTTGACTGAAGCGGCTGAGCAATTCCAGCTGTGCTGTTGCACTGATCGCCCACTGGGGGTCTCCGTATCGTCCTGTTCTCTGGTCTTACGTGGGCTTGAGTGACTGTTTATTTGTACAGCTTTAATATGTGAGACGTGACGCTCTTGGAATGACTGGCTTCTCTACCAATGGCCGAGACGGAAAGAAATCCTGTCAGCCTTCACCTGAACAAACGGATCTGGCAGTGTTTCAGCTACCTGCAGCGGCTCACCATCTGGCACAATGCCTAGCGGTGTCGACTAATCGGTTAGTGCTGCCAGCTTTGGCGATACTTTGCCAGATTAGAACTCAAACAACTTGCACTCTGACCTTACTAATAATAATAATACATTTTATTTATAGAGCACCTTTCCCATGCTTCTTCCATGATCCTGTTTAAATCTGTGATCCTGTGATGTGGGGTAGTAAGAACAACACGTCTCTTCTGTTCACGTTGAGATAAGCAGAAACTTGGGAAATGACAGTACAGGAATGGCAGGTACTCTTGAATTTTGACTGCCAGTGTAATAGACAGGAAAGGCACTAAATAGTAGATGGATGTGAAAGGCACTATATAAGGATAGACAGATAGAATTGAAAGGAACTATACAATTGATAGATGGGATAGAAGTGAAAGGCGCTATATAACAGATAGATGGATAGAAGTGACACACACTATTTGATTAATATACATGAAAGGCAATACTGTATACGATTGATAGATAGAACTTTACTTGCCCCTGAGGAGAAGATACACCGGGTTGTGACATTTGAATGTAAAACTGTGAGTTCCAATAATTATGTAAAATGATTGCAGTCAGATAAATCATTTCACTCAGGTGATTATAGTGCCAATAAAAAATCGTCACCCCTCCTCATTACAAATTTAGAGCCCATCATTGGTCACTGCGTTCATTACCCCGTCCTTATTTAGTAGTCAGATTAAATCCCCAGTGATTCAATGTTCTGTATGCCCAGGTGGGTGAAGACTCTGTAAAGGCGCTATATGCCAGTGAGTGACCAGGGCAGGTCTGCCTCCGTCTCTGCCAAATCTTCAAACGTGATTAACGTTTCCATCGGTCAATGAAGTGATGCATGTAAAGCGCAGAAAGGCAAGTAATCAATATAGATTTGTGGGCAGCTATTTTCATTATTGATTATTATTGATGACATCAATTAGTTGCTGCAGCCCCAACTATTTTGTGTCAGCCTCGGTTTCTCTGTATTTTCTGAATGATTGTTTTTTTTATATTGAGTTCCTTTTTTGTTAGGTTTCTTTATGATTTAACATTTATGTGCTTCTGTCCCCTTAAATGTTCCTTTCATTCCTGAGGGAGGAGCCCTAGGGGGCGGGGCACTCTGATGTCACTGCCGCTGGCTCCTCCTCCTCCTAGCTTTATAAGAAGGAGTAGAAGACCCATCAGGAGGTACCAAGTGCAGTAATTACATTTATAGTTAAAAAAAATAAAATAAAAAGAAGGTCTGTGTGGAAGAACCTGAGGTGGCCATTTCACCTCACACTCCTGCAGAACAGGTGGTCGTAATGCACCTTAAAACACGAAAAAGAAGAAGAGCCAGCAGTGGAGCACAGAGTTAGCGTCAGAGTTTGTCAGCGTTGCTTTTCTTGCCTGTCCTTGGATTTGCCTCAGGATTGTACTTTTAGACTTCTTCATTTCAGATTGCCTTTTTTGGCAAATCCATTTTGCCCCCTTTTTCCTGTATTTTTCTGCTTTGTTAAATTAAATCTTCAGTTTCTAACAATTCTTTATTGGCCTTGTCTCTGTATGCCAGAGTTTGACGGGTTTCTCTCCCTCTGGAGATATATGTCTACAGTAAGTTGGGATTATCTTCGATTTTGGACTTTCAAATCCAAGTTCCCATTTATAGGCCTGTCTAGGCCACAGCCTGCACATAGCAGTTAGAGGACTGGCTGGCTTGGCTGAGCCTTTACTGGGCTGACCAGTGAAGGTCCTGGCCTGCTTTATTTGCTTTTGTAGGCCTCTCTCACGCTTGAGAGACCCCAGCAGCTGGGCAGTGCCCATCTCCTTCAGCACTGTAAAGGAGCAGCAGTGCACCGGGTAACGACCTCTGGGTGACGATTTATGACCACTCAGCATATTTAATAATCTTAGATTTTGGGGTATGTTTTTTTTTTTTTTTTTTTTTTTTAAACAAGCCATCAAAAGTGCCCTCATCTTAATAAAACTTTTATTTATTTTCAAAGAAATCTAAAATGAAGTCATTAATGCACTGAACCACAGTCACTGCCTCAGATGTTCTTTATTTAAAACATGGAAACAGATGCATATGGAGCCTACAGAGATGCTGCACAGCCTTCAAAATATTCACTTTTTTTAGGCCCAACAGCTTGAGACACTCAAAGTGTAAATCGGGTATTTTAAAAATTCTAACAAAGCTTCCTACCCGCAAAAAAGCAGCAACCGTAACTAACAGCCTTTCAGATCACTGACTGGGAACACTGGGCACTGCCACCGCCTCCTCCATTCAACATGTGTGACTTCAGACTACCTGGGAATAAAATGAGCCGCTCAACCAAATCAACAACGATGAGCTGCAAGGAGCTTTAAAGCCATCAGCTGTGGAGCGGCACCCATCAGGAGAACAACGAGGCCTACCGGCTAAGGCACTGGGACTGTACGGCACACGACTGGCAGATCAGTCGCTCGCCTGCTCTGAAAATCTAAATCCACGCAGGGTGGCCTGATCCTCCTGAAGTTCTCTTCAGTCTGAGCAAAACGTGAGGCCTGCTCCCTCCTAGCGTGTTACAGCACTCGACTTGTGAGGCGCCAAGCGACTCTTTACACTCCTCAATACTCCACTCGTCGATCATCTAAACTCATCAATACAATGCAGGGTCACGTGAAGCCAGCGCTGGATGAAAGACACAAATCACTACAAGTAGGCGCCCACTCACACTCGGGCACTTTGGCCCAGTTGGTCCGCATTATGATGAGCTTAAATACAAACTGAAATGTCAAGTCAAAAAATCAGGAGTTGTAAAACGTCTAATACTGTCGGATTGAATGTCTCTATTTGGATATAATTATTTAGAAACAAATATGTAAGTTAGAAATGACAGATTAAGTTTAAAAGAACGGTTATTTGTTTTACCGGCCACTGATTCTGCCATCGTGTTTTCTCCACATGGGCTCTTTAAGTGCTCAGCCCGTCTGTGTTTCTGAATGGTCAGCTTGTATCGTTGTTAGTAAAATGGACGGCCTTCTACTTCTTAAACACGTCCTTGGTATTTCAGGGCGGACTGCTCTACTTTCATATCTATACTTGACAGATCTTCTAACGCTGCCGTATTTCTGATCTTCTGTTTACGGTTATGGCTGGCAGCTTTAAGATCGCCACTTGAAAGAGCACGTGTAACATTGTTCTCTTATAGCCATGGCTTATCTTTGCTGTTTCCTTGTCATTTTTGAATGATCATTTTTCATGTTATGTCATTTCTGTTATATTTGTCTATGATTTCATAATTGTATCCTGTAACTTTAAATGTGTAGCTATTCTGTGAGCGGAGCCCCCACAATGGCGGCTTTTTATATCAGCGCACCAAATCATTGAGACTTCTGGGAACTCACCTCTAGCAAACTAAAGGTCACAAGTAACACCTGAGCCACAAAATGGTGGAGCCCAACAAAAAACAAATTGGCACTGTGTTAAAAAGTGCCCACTATCGATAAAGGTATCCAATGAGAATATTTACCTTAAAGATCCTTTATAGCGTTCATCTTGGGCAAGAAAAAAAAAAAGACGACTTCTTTCAGAACGAATTGAACTCAATCTGAATTCATGCCAAGTGGCATCACCAGGCACCGCTCACTAGCAGACCTGAGCAGGCGAGTGTCTCCACTTACTCTGTAGGGGATCATCACCTAAATGAGTGTTTTCTAAACCTTTTGAGCGGTAATCTGCTGTGACCCACTTCCATTATAAGCAACAGAAACTCGCAACCCACCTGTGGCAGCCCACTACCTACTGACCTAAATCATGGAACAGGAAAACGCTATCCCATCAGGCAGAGCTCCCAAATCACAGGGCTCTGGAAATCTGCAGCCAGACCCCATGAAGGAGTGGGAGAGAAGCAGGGAGGTGAATGTCTGCTGTCAAATCTGCCGAGCAGCACAGAGTTATCAGGCGTCTTGACAGATGAAGAACTTCACCTGTGCGCACAACTAAAGATGGCGACGTGTGCAGACACATCCAAAGGCTGCACTGGGTCACACCATCAGTGACGCTTCCTTAGGTCATTTGGTGTTTTGGGTCACACAACATCAGATAACCCCACCCAACTGACTTGTGTCCTAGGAGGTGTGGGCCACGATCCCCCCTCTGGACGCTCTTTCCTTGGCGATGTACCTAATGGCTTGCGTCTCTGCAGCCCCAGTGATGTCAAGGGGAGTGAATGCCCCTGCAACCCACTGGCAAAGGCAGACAATGAGCTTGACTTCCTTGTCCCTGGCACGTCTGCTCCAGGTTTCCATACTTCCAGTGAGTTCTATCATGACACCAGTAAGGAGTATATTCAGTCTGTATATTTCAGTCTGATAAGTATGTACCAATACATTATACTGGCATCCAACAAAACTGTCTTTTGTGATGTATCATATAGGGTGGTCCAGATCTAATTATGCAATTTTCATTACATTAACTTATTAAATTTATTACATAGAAAATCACCCGAAAAATCCCAGACCATCGAGAAGTGTGCGAACTGACAACATGAAGAATCGTCTTCGCACCGAACTGGAATCATCCCCGCATAAATCAAAGTCATCCAGACGATCTGGACCACCCTGTATTTCTGCCCGTACTGCCCACTCCTAGTACTTCCAGCACTGATCACGGTGCATGTTGGTAAAAGAACGAGTGAGGCCCACGTCTCGTACCCTCTCGCTCCGTCACCCCCACCACAGCAGGAGAGAGAGAGTGTAATGTGCTCCTCTTGTACCGTCACCTGCTTTCATTCCCTGTATAAATATTCTCGGTCACATTTAACGACTTTTAAAGTGATTTTTAATCATAGTCCTCATTTACATAATTTCAACGAATCAGAGGCAGTCATCGTTTAGTCTGACATACTCAGTGCAACCAGTCCACGTCTCGTCCTTCAAATGGGTTTGATTTTGTCTTCAGTCACAGTGGCGGATGTGCATGCCTGAAATCTGGCAACCAATGAATGCTCACCCGGAAGTACACAATGTATGTAAATGCAGCGACATGGAATAAGGAAGGCAGGGGGGTTTGGATCTGACCAGAAAATAATCTCGTCTGTCTGATGTCTCATGTGTTATCTACTACAGCAGAATGGAAAAAAGAAGGGGCTGAGATTGCAGCTGAACTTGCCATATCTATTAACCGTTCATACGGCGCCAGCTCCTATTGGCTGTCAGAAAAAGGAATGAGCACAAGTGTGCAGGAAAATCGTCACACAGCCACTAAATTTCACATGCCCAGCAATGTTTAGAGGCGTAAATGAACATGAACACGGTCCCATGGCAAGATCAGCAACTGCACTTAGCCGGTCTGACCTACCAAACAGTTAGAAGTCGCGTAATGTGACATCGGACTAACTGTGACTCTTGTGACGTCAACCAAACTCCGGGCTGTCAGCTCCTTCCTTAGTTGTGAGCCAGGATACCTAATGCTGGTTAAACGCCTTAGACGTGCACTGTCGGGCAAAAAAAAGAAAAACGTGAAAAGTTTGAAAGGCAATGTAGGCTTTCTACAGCAACGGCCGACATTTACAATACAAGAAAATGTTACAGAAATCTGTGAAAAATGACCAAGAAGAAGAGTGAGTGGACGAAAGCTTTTTATAGAGACGCAGAATACACTGAAATCATCCGGTTACCATTCATTTCAACTTTCAATGAGATCCCGAGTGCAGATTAGACACAAACCCCCAAAACAAAGCATTATAAATAAATAAAGATAATGACAATGAAATGCTAGAACAAATAATGTCGTGCACTAAAGAGACACTTGCCTTCACAAATTTGGAATCAAAGACAAATAATTGGGGACTGCAGAATTAAAACCTCTAAGTTATTGCTACCTTTTGGTGAAGAGCATACATTGGCCGTAAAAGTCGAATGAATCTGAGAACACAAAACACTTTGGACCACAAAACAGAAGTGGCAAGATACACGAAAAGGCCAACAGGCTCATTTTACATTTGCATCTTTCTCTTTTGCCATCCTGAAAACCAGTATCAGAATGAAACCGTATGCAATAAGCATTTTAACTAAATATATATATATATATATATATATATAGATACATATATACTGTAATAAGGTACATTAGTGAAGACCTCTCCTGTCGCTCAGCCGCCTACAACATACTGCACATGAACCTCAGAGGCAAGTGACAAGAGGGAAAGAAAACAGAAATCTCAACAAAACGCACCAAAATCTGAAAAAAAAAACAAAACAAAACAAAAGTCCACCTCATAAGCCAAGCAAACCTCAGGTACACAAAAAAACAGACGGAAGTCATTCAGAAGTACAAGGCATAAATATAAACGTCCAACATGGCAACTCAGAGGAGTTTCAAGAAGAAAACGATTTCAGACAGGAAGCGACTCCAGTAAAGACACCGACACCTCGGGACACATGAGGCTTCCAAGATGTTGTTTCATGGCAAAAAGCCATTTGCGACTATCTGTAGGCAACAAAAATAAAGCAAAAAAAAAAAAAAAAAACTACATTCGTTAGAAGAGTATCGGTGTCCCCCAAAAAAGTGCAAATTGAAGTTTTTCAGTATCTTTTCACTTCTATGTTAGGGACTGGAAAAGCTACCGAAAAACGGAACACTTATTTATTGAATTGATCTCGACAGGCTTAGGCAGACAAAGGTGGACAGAAATTAGGCAGAATGGTCAACCCACACAAGGTGCCAGGGAATGATAGAAAAAGTCTTGTAAGGCCCAACTCTCCCAGATTACGTGCTGTACCTCTTCCATCATTAAAAATGTACAACTAATATATGTATTTCTTTTTGCTCTTGCATTTCTCCTGGTGTGGAAAGCAGCTCAGTAGAGACTCAAGAACTGCACAGAGGGGTCTTGATGGCCAAACTGCTTCCCACACACACAGATTCAGTCCATTTTTTCTTTTTGAACCAGATTCGGAGCATCGACAAACTCGCTGCCATTATAAAATATGATTGCTGCTGTTCCAAAGCTTGCTGTGCCCCAGAAGAGTACGTAGGCCAAGGTCTCCGTCCAGGTGTCACCTGTCATCAGAAACAAAGGAGATAAGAAGAATTAGAGTGCTGTCATAACAGACAAAATGACCCTCAATTCACTTTTCTGGGCCACAGGGTGGTGGAAAAGGCTGTAATGTGTCACTGTCTCAAATTAATTCAGATGGATAAAGATGGGAGAGGCGCTATAAAAATATAATGTATCACCATCAACTGTTTCAGCCATAGATTATGCGTATTTTAAGTTTCATTGTGGGGCGGCATGGTGGTGTAGTGGGTAGCGCTGCTGCCTCGCAGTTAGGAGAATCTGGTTCACTTCCTGGGTCCTCCCTGCGTGGACTTTGCTTGTTCTCCCCGTGTCTGTGTGTGTTTCCTCCCACAGTCCAAAGACATGCAGGTTAGGTGCATTGGCGTTTCTAAATTATCCCTAGTGTGTGCTTGGTGTGTGTGTGCCCTGTGGTGGGCTGGCATCCTGCCCGGGATTTGTTTCCTGCCTTGCGCCCTGTGTTGGCTGAGATTGGCTCCAACAGACCCTCGTGACCCTGTAGTTAAGATATAGCAGGTTGGATAATGGATGGATGGATGTTTCATTGTTATTTTTGCATGATCATTTTTTTTGTATTTCATATAATTTCTGTTACATTTATTTACATTATCGCTGTCCCCTGCGGCTCCGCCCACGTGTAGTGAAACAGGACAAACTTTAAAAATCAATAAACAAACAGGTACCGCTAGCTAAGTGGAGGCGAGGTGCGCTCCAACACATGGCGAGAGGCAGAGGGACTTGAACGGAGGCTGGCACGTGAGTGAGGAGGGCCCTGCCCACCCGGCTCCCTACTCCTGAGGTCCCACCTCCTCCTCGGGTTTGAACAAATAAATCAGTGCCGCAACCGAACTCTGATACTTAGCACGATGAGAGAAGTCGCAAAATCAACCGGAATATTCAAGCAAATTATAGAAAAAAAACCTGGTCTAAATCCGTGAAGTGGTTCTCTCGTTAAAAGTGGACGGACAGACAGAAAGACAGACGTTGGATTGTGGGCAAAAGTAGGTTTACAGTTGTTCATATCGAAAAAGACATGCAGGTTATGATTGCTACATTTAAGTGCACTTTAATAATAATCTACATAAATATATAAAAGTCAACGTGTGTGTGTATGTATGTCCCAGCATCACTTCCGAACGGCTGGAGCGATTTTCATGAAACTGGTACATGTTTCTCAGTGGTCGACTAAAAATACTGCAGGATGAAATCAGCTGTAACCCACCCCCTTCTGGGTAGGGTGGGGGGTGGTCTTGCGGTCTTGTATGCATGTTATCATCCAGTTGACACACGGAACGACCACCAGAGGGCAAACTGGAGGTGACTGCCAGCATTCTGGCACCAACGCTGTGCCCGCCTGTTGCTTTTCAAATTAAATAGAGTTGGCCAGTTCTGAGAATCAACTGGATGATAACATACATACAAGACAAGCACATTAGTGAGTCTTCATTGTTTGTGCATTTATTTTTAAAGTTGTTTTTTTTTTTAAATGATATTTTTTTGAAAGAATTAAAAAAAAAACAAACACTATTTTCCTCCCAGGCAACTCAGGGTATTTCAGCTAGTAATAATAATAATAAGATGACAAATAATAGAAATAAATAATTAAATAATTAATAAATAGTAATACAAGAATAAACTCTGTTTCACATACTCACAACTGTAAACCTACTGTTACCTGATTCTGTATATAGAGATATAAAATTGTTTAAAGCTTTGTCTTTGTCTCAATGGAGAGCTTAAGTCAAGATAAGCACAACACAACCCATGAACCTGACAATCAGGGGATGGTGGGACCAAATTTAGGCTTCCAGTCCCTCTCACGGCTGGCACAGACACGGCAGCACACCTGACCTCACAGGATATGCGGAGGCACGGCCAAGAACGCAAACACAATCCCTAAAGTGCACGTGTGACCCACAGAGTCCACAATTTAAGCTTTTGGGACAATGGACATGTCCCTACCCAGCACTGACCGGCAAGACCACCGGCACAGACACCGTAGGTGGACTTCATCTGTTCAGTTCCCTTTAATGCAAGTACCGGAGGTCCTCGTGTTCCAGTAGGGATTTAACATTTATGTTCTCGTCTCTTTAAACATGCTACCATTTTCTGGACTTTGTGGGCGGAGCCTGAGGAGACGGGACCACCCTGACATCACTGCCCCGAGTCCTCCTTTTGACTTTGTAAGTTGGTTAGGAAGAGAAACTCAGCAGTGGAGCATGGAGTTTGTATTTGGAGTACTGCTATTTCATGATTTTTTGTCTAATAGATTCCGTTCTTGGATTGTTCATTGGGACTTGTCAGCTTTGGATTGCCTTATTTTTTTCCCAGTTGTTCTATTTCTGTTCATAAGTCCTTCCTTTCTAAAGATTCCTTTCTTCAGATTCTTTCAACAAGCCACAATTCTATGATTTTTTGTTCTTCCTTGTAAGACAGAGAGAGAGAGAGAGGTTAGAAGCACGCGCTGATACAGCGCATTGCCGCACCCACCACACAACAAACCAACTCAGGATCCAGATTAGGACCCAAGTGCAGCCATGCAACAGCCGATACCTCAGCACCACACTAGTTCAGATGTAGTGGAACAGTGTGAGGTTTTTTTTATGGTGGCTGGAGTGCCAATTCTGCCACCAACTCCCAAGTTTTTCCTTGCAGGTTGGAGGGCCGACATGCAGGGATGGATGCAGATTAACGTCACACCCAGGACGGAGCAATTGCAGGTTAACGGCCTTGCTCAAGGGCCCAACATTTTGATATATGCTGGGACTTTGAATCTATTGTTTGAACTTTTAATACAAGTTGCTCGATTTGGGCCTGTGTAGGACGAAGCATATGCCGTTCCTGTTTTTGTCTTGGCCTGCCAGACCTGCTGGGTTGGTTTAACAGCAACTGTGCCTGTGGCCTTCCATTTCCTGATTCCATTCCTTACAGTTGAAACTGACAGTTTAAACCTCTCAGATGGCTTTTTGTAGCCTTCCCCTAAACCAGGAGACTCAACAATCTTTGTTTTCAGATCTTTGAGTGTTGCTTTGAGGATCCCATGTTGTCTGTCACTCTTCAGAGGAGAGTCAAAGGGAAGGAAGCACAACTTGCAATTGACCGCCTTAAATACCTTTTGCCACTCATGATTGGACACTTCTGTCTATGAAGTTCAAGGCTTAACGAGCTCATCCAGCCAAGTAATCAGCATTGAGCAGTGACAGGCATTCAAATCAGCACAATGACAAGGGGACCCACATTTTTGCACAGCCAGTTTTTCACATTTGATTTAATTTCATACAACTAAATACTGCATTACTAAAAATCTTTGTTCGGAAAACACCGCAGTACTCAGATGTTCCTCGGAAATGAAAGACATACCACTGTTATCTTTGTTGTTGAAAGGAGAGTCAATTATTATGCAGGCTGAGAGGGGGTCCCAAACTTTTTCATATGATTGTATATTACGGATGTCAATTGTCTATGAACTTTTGCTGTCTACAATGTATGTGTACAGTCAACACTTCATTAACATCAACTCACTGAATTGGTGCTTTTAGCCTAGTAAATGACTACACAAACTTAAAAAAAATATAGAACATAAAATATTACTTGCCTGCCATTAGAAGACATATAATGCACATAGAAAACGCAACCACCATGATAATCGGCAACTGCAAAAGAAAGAAAAAGACAAGTTATGATAAAATATTGCAGTTCAATGACATTCCACAGCTTACAGTTAGCAGGTGTGAGCAGCAGCTACTCACAGACAAGAAGAAAAGTATGAAACAAACAGCCTGTAATCTTCAAAAAGTGTTTAATAGAAGGAGCAGAACGGATGAATAAAAATGAGAAATACTTCAAAATATTGTACTACTACTACTTTATAGGCCAATGAGGGAGAGAAATCCAATCAAGTTGGATTTGCGTTTTGCATCTTTGATATTCTGTTTTAATCCTCGTGTTAATAATAATAGTACAGTAATCCCTCGCTATATCGCGCTTCGACTTTCGCGGCTTCACTCTATCGCGGATTTTAATATGAAAGCATAACTGAATATATAACGCGGATTTTTCGCTGCTTCGCGGGTTCTGCAGACAATGTGTCTTTTTTACTTCCTGTATATGCTTCCTCAGTTGGCTTGCCCAGTTGATTTCATACAAGGGACGCTATTGGCGGATGGCTGAGAAGCTAACCAATCAGAGCACGCAGTTAAGTTCTCCTGACTGAGAAGCTAACCAATCAGAGCACGCAGTTGAGCTCCTGCGTGCTGAATGCAGTGTTAACCAGGAAGTCTCGTCTCGCTCATTCAGTATCAACGTGTTTGGCTGCGTAAAGAGTTGTGCTCTTTTGTGTTTATCTTTGTTCATAGTCAAGCCCTTCATTATGGCTCCAAAACGATCTGCTACTGCTTCAGGGGCCGTGCCCAAGCGCAAGAAGAAGATGTTAATGATTGCCGAAAAGGTAAACGTTTTGGATTTGTTGAAGGCTACGATTCTTTTTATTTAAAAAGTAGGAAAGGAATATAAGATCTACGGCCGCAGTGTCCTTTTAACCAGGGTGCAAAACGAGTTGTAAGTGGATGTAATAAGGCAGTAGTCTGGATGGAATCTGCTTTAGGGATTTGGATTGAAGACTGCCAGAAGAAGAACAACGGCAGTGCTACACAATCGCCTGAAGTGGCTCCTTTACAAGGGCTGTAACGCTCTCCTTTGTTGTGCAGTAAAATTAAACTCATTGTTATCGGACAAGTCATCGTGTCATTGTTGGTGAGTAACCAGAATTAATTTTCTTCTTACAGTGCTTAGTACATGTACGTACGGTTAGTGTCACTGTACACACATTTACTGTATATTTTTTTTCTTGCATTGTACGTATTTATTGCTGGTGGCCTGTCTATCGTAATGGCTGTAACATATGTGATATCGGAGACACTCAATATCTTTAAAATAATATTTAGGTTTTACTGTATATAAACAGTGTGTTTATATACATAATTTCAATGAATCTTACCTAATATCTAAGAGAATACAAAGGGATTATGCTGTATAACTCTGCGGGGAATATTTATAAACAGTGCGGGAGAGTTTATAAGGGCTTAAAATATATAAAAATAACCATACAAACATATGGTTTCTACTTCGCGGATTTTCACCTATCGCAGGGGGGTCTGGAACGCAACCCCCGCGATCGAGGAGGGATTACTGTAATTCTTTACATTTATGTAGCATTTTTTTCACTACTGAAAGCACTTTAGTGAGTGAGGAGCCACTTCAACCAGCACTAATGTGTAGCATCCAGCTGGATGATGCGACGGCTGCCATTTTGCGCCAGGACACTCACCACACATTGGATGGGAGGCGGTGAAGGGGTGAGAGATTGCCAGCCGATTAGAGACAGAGATTGATTGGGGCCAGAATGACTAGGCCATGGAGGGCAATTTAGCCTGGACATTGGGATATACCCTACTGTTTATGAAGGATAATAGGGAATTTTAGTGTCCATAGACAGTCAGGACCTCAATTTTACGTCTCATCCAAAGGACAAAACCATTTTTATAGCACAATGTCCCCGTCACTTCAGGGTAAGTGGCCCCTGCTGGCCTCACCAACACCTCTTCCAGCAGCAACCTCAGCTTTTCCTAGATGGTCTTTGCTTCAGGTGGATGACTTCTTCTGACAGGACAATGTTCCAGAATTTTTGTTAATTAAGGTGACAGCGTTTGGATCATTTGTGGAAAGAAAAGTTTTACGACCCGCCAGGCCCCTTAAAACAGAGATAATAAAGGGCTTTATATGACACTTGTTCAGATTTATGAAAACATTTCATAAACCAAAACATTCCTCTCCAAGCCAACAGATTTGTATTTTTATCAAACACAACAATTTCAACTGGGGAGGAAGAAAAAGACACTCACAGTGAGGAATTTCCAGTCCTTCTGCACACGAAGAGGTGCCAATGAATCGGCTTCATCGACTGCATAATTACCAAGGAACAAATCAATGGAGTCCTAAAGAAAAAGAAAAGGCATAAAACAGTCTGAGCATCACATATAAATGTCCAGTTTCATCAAACAGGCCAAAACTGCATTTCATAAAGCAGGATGCTCCATCATGGCCTGTCCTGCTCTCACTGTAGACGAACCCTAAAAAAATAAATGACTCTTTTTCCATCTGTTACTTAACACATGACAGTAACGACCCTATAAACTCTATAACCCGTGTTATTTGTAGTGATGGTGGAGTAAAATATTTAATCTCGGGACAACAGCCTTCTTCTGAATGTCAGCAAGGCAAAGGAGCTCATTGTGGGCTTTGGGAGAAAACAGCAGAGGACTTACCACCCCCTCGGTATTAACGGCACTCAGGTGGAGAGGGTGGGCGGTTTCAGAAACCTCGGTGGAAACGACCCCATCCAAGCACATTGACAGCTTGGTGAAGGCGGCATGAGAACATCTTTACCACCTCAGAGATTTTAGTCTGCCCACACAAATACTAAAAAGGTCAATAAAGCCACCATCGAAAGTATCCTGACAGGACGTGTTACCACCAGGTTTGAAAACAGCATGCAGCAGGACCACAAGGCTTTACAGAGAGTGGTACAGTCACAAGGTGCGCACTTTCTTACTTCCAGGACATCTACGCCAAGTGATGTCAAAGAACATAATCGGAGATACCAACAATCCAAACAGCGGCCTCATCTCTGCACTGCGGTCTGGAAAACGCTACGGCTGCATGAAGACAAGTCAGAGAGACTCATGGGGAGCTTCTGCCCGCCGTCCATACGCATCTTATACAAGGACAGTACCTGGAGCTACATGATGCCCTGCTGTTAATTCCCCTAAATTATTGATTATATAATTTTATAGCATTAATATAATTCTGTCATTGAATATATAATTACTTACAGAGCTGATTCTTTACTATTTATTGTCTTTTATGTTCTTCTAATGCACAGTCTAGGAGTTCAGCGACTAAGCATTTCACTACATACGAGGGGGGACCTAAAAATAACGAGAATTTAAAAAAAAAAAAATCATATATTTCTCAGAACATTTCCAAAATTTTATCACCCTCAAAATACTCTGAGATGCAATACACTTTTTGTCCCAGCGCTTTTATCAGCTGTTAAAAACTGTTCTTAAACTCTTGCAATGTGATAGCGGCTTGACCTCCTCTACATCCTGAAATCGCTTTCCTTTAAGGTCCAACCCTTCATTGTTGGAAATAAAACAAATTGTAGGGTGCAAAGTCCGGGGAGTAGGAAACCATTTTCATCCCATTTTCCCATGTCTGCACACTCAATGCTGTTGTCGTGATGCAGAAGCCACTTGCCTGATCGTCACAATTCCAGTCGTGTGACTGTGTCACACAATCATTTGA
Organism: Polypterus bichir lapradei; assembly: GCA_026402145.1. Taxonomy (NCBI): domain Eukaryota; kingdom Metazoa; phylum Chordata; class Cladistia; order Polypteriformes; family Polypteridae; genus Polypterus; species Polypterus bichir. The sequence continues at coordinate 1,766,085 of JANRMT010062841.1, read as the reverse complement.
GCACTTGAGGATGCCACTTGGCCAAATGATTCAGAGGTGAGTCTGGTACACGCGGCAAACATTGGAACTAACGCCCCTCCAGCCTCCAGAAAAAAAAAAATTGTTATTTTTGGGTCCCCCCCTCATACTGTACTGTACATATAATATAATATGTGACAAATTTGATTTGTCTTCATGGAAGAGGGAGATCACAAAATTATGGATGCACCCGAGTCCAACACTGAACAGCAAACAGTATCAAAAAAATGACAAATCACATAAACTAAAAGTCAGGTATCCTGTTGTGAGCTCCAACATACTTAAACTTGGATAAATAAATCTCTTCCGTGAGTGACTGGGATGGAGATTTTGAACTGAAGACCAGACCTGCTTCACCCCTCATTTGGTGCTATTAAGACACAACGTCGTAGTTCTGGGGTTTTTGATTTATGAAGCTGCACCAGTAAATGAACCTTTCTGCTGGTTTAGGCATCTCAAATATAATATGAGGGCAACCTTTCACTCTGTTTGAGCTTTTGTTCTGTAGACCAATGATCTGCAATGCTGAATTTACCTGAAGTGGCACGACAGCCAATGACTGAGCTGTTGCTGATCAGACGTGTCCACTCTATGAAGGAGGAGGCAGGTGTTTAATTCAAAGGTTTATTCAACTCAACTTTTGTGTTTCTTGATAGTGTTGTATTTAACAACATTTTAGCAATAATGCACGTTCAGCACATTCAGAGCATACGACTAAATACCCGACCTTTGGATTATGAGACACGAGTAAGTCGAGTTCTTTTATGGACTTTTTAAAGATTGTTTGCTGTTGTTCAGAACTGACTCTCGTTGAAGTATCAGGAGATTTGCTTTCTCTGCTCTCCAGGAGCACATGAGATTAAAAGCTTTTCTCTGCCATCACTACTAACAACGCAGAGTAAGTAATAAATGTAAAATGCCTATTTTTGGGTGGAGTATTCCTTTATGGATTTTAGAATGAGGTCTAGGATTACTAAGTCTGTATTTGTAAAAATTACAACAGAAATGTAATCACAGTCAAGCAGGCATAAGTACATAATGAGGGAAACGACACTCGTTTGTCTTCCATTGGTAATGGACTGCTACATACACATGGTAAAGCATTATTAACAAAAGGAGGTCTGAACATCTTTAGGAAATGCAGAATTTATGCAGCATGTGTAGCTGTGAAGAAAAAAAAAATTACTTGTCGGAAGCCGTCTGAGAAATTATTCTTGTAGTATCGAATCATCGCGTTCCAGCCATCCATGACCAGTCCCCACTGTGTCCTCTTCCCGGTCCTGAATTAATAAGAAAAAAATAACTTCTGATAAACCAATACACCTCATGGTGAAAAGCAAGAGAATAAATATTTTCATCGACCTCATGTTTGTAAGAGAGTTTAAATCTTATTTGGTGTTTAAACTGTGATAGGGCTGCATAATGAACTATCTGCATGCTAAATGTATACTGAGTTGCAGCCACGATTGGTTGCATGGATAAGGGGGCTGTTTGTGTTATTAAGCAGATGGACCTAATAAAGAGGCCGCTGAGTGTATAAATAAGTTATTACATTACCCTGGACAGATAAAATGACCCCTCTGGGGTTCCTCAGAGAGAAAAGCAGGAAACATTGATCATTTATATTCTCACAAATTAATTAACAAGGCCCTACTGCCTAGTAAATTAAAAAAGTTACTTAGTGATCATTTCATCAAAAATCCAAAAACTTCCATTCTGTTTGAAATTTAAAAGGATGTGCCTGAAATCAAATGTTCGATTTTTTTTTTTTTTTTTAAATGGGACTTCTTTGTGACCAGGCTAGCATGACTGAAACTTGGAATGTCATCTGTGTTGCTGACAGGTTTTCGTTCTTCCGTATCATGAAAGCAGGGGTGTTGGGGAAAAAACTGAACCTGAGGCAATGAGGGCTATTAGGTGTAGTCATGACCACCGTTCAAATACGCAATGACCTGAAACTGCTGTGGAGCTCCGTTACGTGGGTCCTACGCTCACTAATTGCTGTCGTCAGGCCTGTGATGTTACGTCAAAAGAGTGCACATGTATTAACAAGCAGCTGTCCTAACGTCAATCCCTTCACCTGTGTGACTGACTGGGTCACATCATTAAGAGCAGACCTGTGTACCTTACTGAAATGTAACATGAAAATGACAGGGACACATGGACACCGGGTGTTGTTTCTGTTATTCTATGCCTTCAGTTTGACAATCTATGCCGTTTTATTTAACTTTTCTGCTATAAAACACGACCAATATATACTGTATACTTTGTATATAAGTTGAATTATGCCACATTTGGATTTGTGGTTTGCTAGGTCTTACCTTGTAAAATCCGTTTTCAGGGCCCCAGTACCGGCATACTGCTTAGCACATGCATTGGCATTGTCTGCCCAGGCTATATAAAATATAAAACACATTGCATGTCAAAATATATAAAACAATGAGGAGAAATAAAAAGGTTTGTCAAATCTTGGGAGAGAAACTTACCATTTTTGTAAATCTTTTCAAAATCGGCTTGCTCTTCGATCCTCTGCCCAACATGAAGAACTCCAAGCCTCTGTTTCCATAAGAAATCAACACAGTAAATCAAATTAAAACTGAACACTGTTCACTCACTTTTAAACACGCTAAATCCACTTCAGGAGTCTGAAGGCGCAGAGTCAACCCGGGCAGCACTGAACACTAGAAAGGAAGCAGCCAGCAAAGCAGGGCCCATGCAGGCCCAAACGCGGTCACCAGCCTGCCTCTCAAGCACATCTCTGTAGCCATTCAAGGAATGCCAGGGTACCCTGATGATGTTCACCACAGACAGAATCAAACCAAATAGGCGCTTATCACCCAGTCTTAATGATATCCATCGCTGGTCGAAATCAAATAAGAGAGTTGTCCAGTTGTTTTAAGCAATGCCAACAACGCGACTTTGAACATAATGCCAAATGATCTGTTCTCCAAAATGAAAATCCTTCACAACAAGGTTGCTTCTCTTAGCTGCTCTCCTGTCAAAGTTGGCCTGTGCTGGCTTACAGGAGCTGAATTATCAGCTATACCAGATAAAACCTTTCTTGTGGTATGGATTTAAAAAGACAAAACAAACAAACAAACATTTTACTAGTATGCTATTAAAACACTTGCAATCACATTTTAATGTAAAGCATGTTCCATCACAAAATGTGCAAATCTGTGCGTGTAAAACAGTAACGGGAAATGTTCAGGCCGTGTTATAAAGTTTTGGCCTTGTATGCAAACTGTGTGTAACAAGTGAGCCTGCCAATTTAGAATGCTGCCCAGAGTGGCGTGCCGTTTGAGCCCACTGGGAAGTCAATGCCAGCTCCGCACCTCTGTGACTCCACATTAGATCATGCAGGCCTGACAGTTCTTGTATATTTAAAGGTGGCGATTAAAAAAGAGGGAGAAAGGGCAGGGGAAAAAAAAAAACGTGTCTTGTTGTGTGTTTGCTGGGCGGCAGCAGCCAGAGCGAGTGGCTAAGTGAGACAGAAGCTGCACTTTCATCAGGTCAAGCAGGAGAGGCGAATCCCTGCTACTGAATCCACAGGACAAATAAGAGGTGTGCCTGTATGCACAATTAATCATCAATCCATTTGATACTTAAAAAAAAAATGCTTTGATCTTAAAAGTAAATATAAATACATTACACCGGTACCTACAAAAACGGTCAGAATTTTATACAATACTGTGATTTTGATTTTTTTTTTTTTTTAACCATACCACCCCACTTCTACTGGTTTGTTCATTTATTGTTATGTGAAATTCCGACATGGCCATCTTTTATTTGTACCTATAGGTGCAGACCCTTCATCAAAGTATCAGGGCACACATTAATATTTTATATTTAAGCTATATTTTACAAAGCCTCGGAGGTTTCATTGTTCCAATTAATTATATAACTCGTTTGAACAGATTATTGTTATTTTTTTACTCTTATTTCAGTAGTACGCAGCCCCGTTCCATATTAATATGTTCAAAACAGATTATTATTATTTTTCCCCCATTGCAATCCAGTTTTTATTATGGAGCCCCTACAGTTTTTCTGGCATACAGTTCAGTGCACCGTAAGTGAACTGTAAAGGGTGTGATAAAATCAGTGAATGAGAACTAACTGGAAGACCACCGAGGTTGAAACGGTTCTTTTGAGGAGTACTGAAATGAGTTTCAAATGCAGGAGAAGTTACAAGAATGGATATTTATGGAATTTTCCCCCAAGAACGTGATATTTCGGAGTCAGTGGTGGAAACGTTAATAGAAGACAAGGTAAGTTTAAAATCTAGTCAATAACAGCGGCGCTGACTGAAACTATTGGCTGGCTGTACTCTTCTGGTTCCAGTTCACTAAACTGAACAGCGGGAAAAATAAACAGCTACTGAAATAAGAGTCAGGGAAAACTTAAAAATAACTTGTTTGTATGAGTTAGTAATTCCTTCTAATGAGTTATGTCATTCATCTGGATGAGTTATTAATGTGTTCAAACACGTTTTTGTGGGTTTTTTTTGCCTGACTCTTATGGAGTTCCGTAATACAGTGATCCCCGTTATATCGCAGTTCAGCTATCACACCCCTGATACATCATAGATTTATTATTATTATTATTATTATTATTACTAGGGGGCTCTGCCCCCTGGTCACTTCACTCACCCACCCCCGGGTTTGGTTTACTGGATAAACAATTTAAAGAGATTGTTATTTTCATGGGAATTGTTACATATGCATTATTTTCATTTTGACTTTAAAACTTTTGTAAAAACAATATTTGTCCTTTATTTCCTGCCCCGGGCGTGGTTAAATCTCTTTCTCGCGGGACTTATAACGCTGCTCTCGTTGTGAAGGGGGGGGGCCTCTGAACGCACGCTAAAGAGATGCGATCGGTTCAGCTGGTGTCTTGCTGCTGGCCAGCTGTGTGTTGTGCTTGTCGCGCTTTGCACCAATCACTTAAAAGCCTGTACAGCCGCTGTACTTTTGCCACTTCACGTCTCTGCCGCTAGCGTTCTGAAGGAGGAAGGTGGGTGTGAGGAATGAACGCACGCTAAGGAGAAGTGCTCGGATCATCTGCTGGCAAGCTGCATGTTCTGCTTGTCATTGTTTTAAGAGCTGGGAGCACCTGAAGTTTGCCTGCCAAAAGCATTCCAACAATTGCTAGCTTAGATGTCCATGAACTTGTTTTGAATTGTTTGTAAGTAGGGCATGACGTGCAAAAGTCACTTTCTCACGGGTTTTGCTTCCTAAGGTTGTTTTGTCAAGTCTTGCGTGTCGTCAAAGTGTCTCTCCGAGATGATCTGGTCTCGATCGCTTCGCTCAACCCCCCCGGAGGCGCGCTACGCTCCCGCCACTTCGTGTCTCTCCTACTCGCGTTGTGAAGTGGGGGAGCTGAACGCACACTAAGGGGAAGCAGACGGATCAGCTACTGGCTTTGTGCTGCTTCTTCCAAGATGCCCGTTCTGCTTGTCGCTCTGCGCGTCAATCATTTAAAAGCCTGTACAGCAGCTGTCCTTCTGTCTCACTGCCTTGTCTTGCGTGATGTTAAAATGTCTCTCGCGGGATGTCAAATTGTCTTCTGAGAGGATCACACCTCGTCTCCCTGGTCTCCCTGCCCAGATTTGTTTTTATAATAGAGAGATTTTCCTTAGCTCGACATCCACATATCATATGCGTTTACAAAGTGTGTTTTAATAAGTTTACATGTGTTTAAAGCGTGTGGGAGGGGTATTTTAAGGCTTAAACTATAAAAAAAAAAATGTTTATTTATATGGTCTTTCTATATGACGGATTTTCACCTATCGCTGATGGGTCTGGAACGTAACTTCTGCAATAGGCAGGGTACCACTGTATTTAGTATTTCTGTTTTAATAGACAATCAGTTTACGGCAGTTCATCCAACTTTAGAAATTCAGTCTTCCTAACTAACCACTAAGTTAATGCAGCCGTGACTTCAGACATGATAAAATGCATCCATTCTGTACAATAGCTGAAGCACTTTATTTTTTTTTATTTTAATAGGAGAGTTTGTTAGGATGGCCCCCTAACTGCCTGTTTTTAAATCGTGTCTTAAAACTTACTTTTGTTTCCCCGATTTTAACACAGTTCCAGAATTGTTTGTTCACCCTTTGTCCGGATTTTAAAATTGTCTGTCATTTGTTTTATTTATTGTCACTTTAATTCTTACTTTTTACGGATTATTATTATTTTACTCCCCCAACTATTATTTCAGCAGTACGCAGCCCCGTTCCGTATTAATTAGTTCAGACAGATTATTATTTTTATTGTGGAGGCTCTACAGTTTTCCTGGTATAAAGTTCAGTGCAAAATAAGTGAACTGTAAGTGGTTACCTGCTACACGGTTTGTACAGCACTTAGGGTCTAACTCCTGTTGCTTAAAAGTGTTTTATAAATCAACATGAAATTAAATGAAATTTTCTTGTTAGACAATTAATGTATCATGTCATGGGCCGAAATTAAAAAAACTTGTCAGTATCGGGTCCTCACCTGTAACTGGGACTGCAAAGAGCGGCGAGCTAGCAGACTCTGAATCACGTTGGTCCTGTCGAGGCAGTCCATGCAGTTGCTGCGGAACGTGCCCTCCTGCTGCACCAGCACTTTGCCATCTGAGTCCACCAGGAAGTAACTGGAAGGAAAACACAGCAATCCTGAGGCTTCCTTGACTTTTGAAAAGTTCTTGAAAATTATGAGCACAATAAGCTTGACTTTATAGCCAAACAACTTTAATAATGTATGCTTTTACAAAACTTGAACATCTAAGGTTAGGAGAGGAACGCGGCGGCAAAAGCTAACACTCTGTGAGTGCAGTGTGGCCTGGAGAATTAATCAGACTTTTTCTTATATAATGAATTAATTAAACAATAATAAAATATAAAATGCATCTTACCTAAGGCATAGATTCATATGGCTGTCTTGTAATAAAAATATATATTTTAAAAGCCACAAATCAATCAAAAAGGAATTTCAAAAGCTGAGCCACAGATAAACATCATATGCGTAAACTCTGTTTAACATCATGAAACTGACCTACTTGAGTCACAATTACTCTGGCGTGTACACAATAAAAAGGAAATGCAGCATATTTATTAAAAAGTCCAAAAGTCTTACACTTTGAAAATTAAAATAAGCAATTACCCAAAATCATCTTGCATTTCTGCAACCTTGTCTACTAAAATCTGCAGTCGATCCCACCTCATTCTGCTACATTCCTTGTGAAAGTCAAACGCAACGTACCTGAACAAAGAGATGACAACATTAACAGAGAGGAAACCGCATCAGATTTTCAACTGGAACACAAAGCGCCTCACAATTCTGTTGTCAGGCTAACAGACTTTACATCCAGGCATCTCTCAAAGCTCACTGCAATTTAAACTCTGTGTTCTTGCACTTCAACAGCTAAGGCATTAAATTTAGAGGCTGGATGGACTAAAAATGGTGGCCTCTCCGCAAACTAATTTTTGGACTCCTAAGTTAGTTGGTCATCTGTTGGTTTGCTTTGCACCTCATTCATTTTGGTTGATGGTTACAAAAAAAAAAAAAAAAAACACATTCAGTTTCCAAATGTTAAAAAATAAGTCAAGTAAAATTAAGGCAAGTGTAATGCACGAGACTGCAATACCTGCAGGTTCTGTGGCCTTCTAGGATCTGCTTTTGGCATGCCTGGTCTAAATGTCTACCTTAAATTACTTCTCTTCAATCACCACTAGGTGGTGTCAGTTATGCAATGCACTAATTGGAAAGGTGCTGACCCAGGGGTCCCCAACTCCGATCCCGGAGGGCTGCAGTGGCTGCAGGTTTTCATTCTAACCCTTATCTTAATCAGTGACCTGTTTTTGCTCCTAATTAACTTCTTTTGAATTCATTTTATTTGACTTGCTCTTGAAGACTTAGACCCCTTAATTGTTTCTTTTCCTTAATTAGCAGTGAAACAACAATGAGACACAACATGGCCAGCAAAAGTCCAGCATTGTCGATCACACAATATCTGAAAATAAAGAAAGGTGAAGGTCTCAGGAATGTTGATCTGCTCAGGACCCAAAAACATTTTACCAGTGCTCTTAGAAAAGAGAAAAGTGACAATTTCGGAAATGTCTATTATTGCACAATGAGAGCAGAAACAAGCCATGGAATTAAAGAACAAGTTTAATTAACGACAAGAATCAGAGCCTGATTAAGCAGCTGGTTGGAGTTTGAGGCCCTGACTTAGGTGGTCTTCTGTTGGCTCACACACTTCACATTTCATTTCTGTTTGAAGCAATTCAGAGGAACAAACCTTAAAAAACAAGTTAATTAACAACAATAACAGGTCACTAATTAAGAAAAGGGTTAGAATGAAAACCTGCAGCCACTGGGGCCCACCAGGACTGGAGTTGGGGACGCCTGTGCTAACCATATGACAGTGATGCACAATAACTACCCAACAAAAAGTGCATCAAACACAAAAGCTTCCATCGGTGCCCCAAATTGTGTCGACACTCACTTAACCATTCCATTTCCCATGTTCTCTACCATTTTGGAAAATTCTTGCTCCAGGGGTTTTTCGGAACCTTTCTGGTTTACCTGAAAGAGACAATCTTGCAGTGAGCAGAAGAATACACTTAGGAAAAGACAGGCTGAAGATGAGAAGAGGGAATTCATACCAAATTTAAAATAACTTGTTTTCCATAGCTAATAATCTGCGAGTCAAAATGTCGCTGGAAGCCATCCATCTGTAACAAAACCAAAACAAGTATTTTTTTTTTTTTGGGACAGAACAGCTCATGAATTCATTTCTTCAAGAGCAATGCCTGAATCTAAGCAGTTCCTTTCCTTATCAATCGTTTCAGACCAGTTATTTAGGTTTCTAATATTGTAAATGCTCAGAATTGTCCAAAACCTTCCATCATCAGATAAAATAGCTTGCAGTATACAAAAGAATCCCCTTCCAGATCCTGGTTTCACCAGAGTCGTGACAATAAAACAGAAGCTCTTGCAGAATTTATGAGGAGCAGCAAGGCCATGTTTAAATTCTGTGGGTGGTGTGGTGGTGCAGTGGTTAGCAGTGCTGCCTCAGGCACCCAAGGATTTGAATCCCATGCCTGGTCGTCGTTTGTGTGGAGTCAGCGGGTTATGCATGGGATTTTCTTTAAAAATTCCCAAAAAGGTGTATGTTAATTGGCAACTTTGATCTTGCCCTGTGTGAGTGTGGATGTGGGTGCATGAGTGGGCCCTGTGATGGGCTGATGCCCAAGCCAAGGTTGGCTCCAGCTTTGTACCCAACACTTCCAATGATAGGCTCTGGCCCACCACAACTCTCTAAATGGACTTTACAAGCTCAGTAAATAGCCGAGTCACTCTTGGCGCACATCTCAAATGCTAAATCAAGCTGCTCACACCTTGGATCTCGCCTTTCAGTAATACACTGTACTCCAACAATTCTCTTCATCAATTCAACCTCACAAATCTTGTTATGTTTTTTAAAGGAGGATCACAATAACTTTTCAAAATAAACAATTTTCATTTTAGGAAATGATTAGAAATGAGAAAAAACATGACATGTGATATGCTTACATGGTTTACAGTTTTGTTGATCTGAGGTTTTGGTTTATACCTGAGGTTTGGTCTTTGTGACCAGTAAAATGGAATTGATCCCCGTGTCTGAAAGAAAGACATAAAGAAAGGCAACAAAAAGAGAAAAGTTTCAATAAAAACGTACATGGGCAAAGTGAACTCAACTCAGTCTTTAGCTAAAAAAAGGCTTTTACAATTATTGCAGTTGAAGTTTTCATAGAAAGGAAACACCTTCACTTTCTGAACTAAAAAATCACGAGTGGTCTCCCCTCAACTTTCTCGTATACTCAGATATGGGGATGGATATTTGAGGAGTAAACAGCAAGACAAGGATTATATTTTAATATCATGTACATTAAAGAATCATCAACAACAAATGAAATCAAATGAATAATATATTGAACAATTATTAGAAAAGTAAAGGTGAATAAATCAGACTCTGCAGCTTCATGAATAAAAGGTAAAGTACCACTGCCGGTTAGCGGAAACAGCCCAAAAGTTGACAGAAATCTAATACCTGTGTATGCAAAATTTGCTTGACTTAAGTGAAAGCAAACTCGAGTTATCGTGTCTACACACACAGACATAATTCTAAAAATGGTATTTCTGACAAGGGGAGGTCTAAAACGTCGAGATTCGTCAAAATCTCGACATCACATTTTTGGACGATTACAATACTTTCCCTATGCTTCGTATACGAGAAAGTAAAAAGTACAAACATGTGAAAATGTAAGTGCCCCCATTGGAAATGATGGACTTTTTCAACATATCTGAACAAGAAAATGGTGCCTTGAGATAAAAGTGATGAACCTGAATAAATGACACACCAAACTGACATGGTGTATTCATTTTTAAAATCTAAATTAACACACATGCAGATTTGCCACATAGAAAAATGGAGATACTGACAAGAAAATCTCCAAGTTCCTAAATATCCGGATAAATCAATCATTAAAACTGGAAAGAGTATGACACGGCGGTTAATCTGCCTCAAGCAGGCCGTCCCCAAAAACTGAATGACTGTGCAAGAAGATGACTAGTGAGGGAGACCACCAAGAGATCTCTGAGTACCCTGAAGCTATAGTGTGTGATATCTGAGAGACTGTGCAGACAACAATACTGGGCCCTGGTGCTTTATGGGGATGTGGCAAAGAGACTTATAAAAGGCTGTTTACTCACGGCTCCCATGACACCTGACAGAAGTTAAGCAGTTTGGCCAAGAAGAATGGGGGGGGAATGGCAAAGTTGACCGAAGTAGACCTGTGCACACAGTCTCAAGGCTGTCCACCCCACTATTTATCAAACTTCAAATCCATCAAATTAGAATGAGGTGCCAATGATCATAACCTCCTCAGGTGGACCTGACTGTCTTGACTTAAACCTCAACTACTGAGGGTCTGTTGTTCCCTTTGCCACTGACGTGTGAGGTGTCATCATGCCAAGATCTTTTAAATGTTTAATACCCAGCACTCCACACTCTTTTCAAATATTGAGTGTACCTGCACAAAAGAAGCTTTTCCTCCACCAAACTGGACAATCTGTTCTGTCTCCACAAAGTTAGCAGCATGTCCTTCTGAATCAATACCTGAAGAACAAGGTTAGAGAACACAGAAAACCTCACACCAGCAAATCACTTACAGTAACTGAAAGCATAAACAGATCTCAAAGATATCAAATCAAATCTTTTTAAAATAGACAAGTAGTGGCACTGCTGCGGGTTGTCTCCTGGAAGTTGTGCCATATTGTCATCATCACTGCAATAATACATAGGCAGGCATTGCGTGTCTGGCGGTATCTGAGGTTAACAATGAAAACTAAAGCAAATGTTGAGTAAAATGAGTCACTTACTGTGCGTTCCTCTTTAACGTTTTTGGTAATGAGAATCGGTTGACTGATAACCCCATTTTTGACTGTGTGTGTGTCTCTTTGGCATTGTTTGGCATAACAGAAATCTACTGACTACAGAAGGCCGTGTGGGGACCTACTCAAGGTCATTAAAATTTACAAAGGCAAACATAAAACTGCTCGGTTGTGAATTTTGTACTGGAGGCCACCTGAGACAGACTAAGTGGAAGTACATTTGGTATGGATGTCCTTGAGTTATGAGAATCTGGAACAGAGTCATGAAATTAAAGGGTAAACATTGACGACTTTAAGAAAGTATGTGGATGAGATATTGGGACAGCAGAGCTATTGGTAAGCAAACAAGGGAGATGAACTGAACGGTCCATCCTCGCCAGTCTAACGTCTTATGTGCAGTGCAACTAAACCCACACAGGGAAAGACTTCATCATGTGATCTAAACTGTGGCTAGCAATCTGCAAACCCAAGGACATAATTACACACCATGAGTGAAACGAGAGATGGTAAATAATCTACGTAAAACGTCTTTATACTATAGGAGTGAATCAAGAGTGGCTGAGGAAAACCACCCAGAGGGAACCCCAGGCAGGAAGTGAACCAGCTCTGAAATGCGGCCCCATCTACTGTCAGGACTATTAATATAATAAAGAATACTTTACTCACCTCGGACATAGTACCTTACGCCTGCCCGGAAGCAACTTCTCCTTGAAATCAATATCCAGTCAAACATTTTTCCATTGATGCAGCAGGATTTCATAAAAATAACTGACTCAAGGTTAAGGATTCATTTCACTGAGGAGGATAACAACACAGTTTTAAATTGTTCAATGGGGTTGTGAAATAAAATAAAAGAGATCAAGGGGTAATGCCGTCATTCAGGGTTAATAGAGTTATGCTTTATCATAGAAGTAGCATGAAGGGTGTGTGAGCGACAAGGAGACAGAATGTTCCAGGGGATGATAAAACAAAGTGGTAACTGTCACCTACACAGGAATTCCATAGAAGGGTAAGAGCCGAACTTAAGAGATACTGAGAAGGACAACGAATGTAGTGGAATGAGACTTTTATTTAGGTGTACAAGAGGTGTGTAAGCTAATGAACCAATAAGATTACATGACAGATGTAGTGTAAGCATTGATTCAGCACTCTTATGAATTTTCAATCTTATATATAAACGTCTACATGTGGAAGAGTGTGTGTGTGTGTGTGTGTCTGTCTGTCTGTCTGCCTGGCCCGGAATTGAGAGGTGGAGTCGGGAAAAGGGCTCCACCTTTGAGGAAACAGAAACTCACTTAGCCACAAGCAAGGCTAGCACGTCGGCAAAACCAAACCTCCGTAGGAAGAGACACTCGCTTAGCCGCTAATACAGAAGCGAGGCGAGCACATTGGCAAAATGGTATCCCTTTTACTTTTCCTCCCACCGCTAATTCACAAGTGAGGCGATCACATCGGCAAAAGGAAACCTCAGAAGAAAGACAAAGTTGCTTATCCGCTAATGCACAAGCTATGCGAGCACGTTGGCAAAACAAAACTTCCAAGGATAGAGATGCCCAGAGTAGTTCCTTCCAATTACCTGACATCTCCACATTGCAATTTTTTTTCTGACCATTTCGATAGTTTCTAGGACCCCTGGGCTTACACAGCTAGTTGTTTATAAACATAAACAAATATAAATAAACTTGTACAGGAAGGGGAAAGGTAGGTGGGTTTGAGCCCCATGCCGCCATAAAATGGTTAGGTGAAAGTCACAGTGTTGTAATTGTGACTACTGTGGCTAAAAAATTGCGAGTGAATATTGTAGACTTCGGTTTTCACAGACATTGCAGGTTTGGAGGAGATAATAAAATTGTGAAGTTGTGCAAGAGAGTGACTATAAAAGTGCAAAACATCTTTCTTTCAAACACTGATCAAGTTTTAAAGAAAAATGTTTTTTTGATTATTACAATTTCTTTCAAGAATAAAAATAAAACATCTCCATTTTTACTTGACTGTAACTTTGCTCAGTGACTGTTCTTTGGCACCTATGCTCAGGGAACCATCCCTTAACAGACTGCAGCGGCGGGGTCCTTCCCTCTTCATGAAGAGACGCATGAACAAGCTTCCTCCTGCCTGGTTCTTCAAGGTGATTATTTATATCGATTGTATTTCTTCCACAGGGTACACTGGGCTCGGGTATTACCAGTGACCTTGCAGGAAATTTAGCCAAGAAAAGCCCATCAGGAATGGCACGGAAATAGACACTAGGGTTAAGTTGCAAGGTGGTAATGACACTTTCACATCAAACAAAAGCACTAATGTGGGTGAAGCCTTACAAGTAACACACACGGCTGAAAGAAATCTTCATGTCTAACTGCTGTCCTTCACCTTCCTCTCAACAAGTGCCTGTGAGAGACACACTCCAAAGAAAGTGTTCAGGCCCGGATACTTGAACAGTGCTGCCGAGTCTTTTACAGTGTGAGGTCAACGTTTAGATGCACTGATCCATTACAGGGTGATGCAAATGGCAATAAACACAAAGTAATTCTGATGGCTGTGTTCAACCTGTACCAAGGCATTTCTGTCCAAATGGCAGGGTTACAAGATAGAAGTGGTCAGTGAATGTGCCGAATACTCGAACATTAATGGAGGTCTAATATCACGGCCACCCAGTTTTTAGAGAGGAAGACACTTAAAGGACAACAGCCACTCAGTGGCTTTCTTTTGACGTTCAGATCAGATGTAACCATTACAGCCAGAGGTCAGCCCTGACCTGATTTGTGAGCCTCTGAACGGTAAGCAGACCAGGCGGACTCACCTCATTTAGTAGTTTCAGCCATGCTTCAGATAAGCACAATACACAGAGATTGTGGTAAAACAGGACTAATGTGTTACCACTGATGGATATTGTGCTATGCAAGGCAATGCTGGGCAGCAAATAAAAATACAGCTTTATGCTTTCAAGCTGCCAGATCATTAAAAGCCACAGTGTGTACTAAAGGGGGGTCTAAGTGCAGTTACATGCCTTATCATTTGGCAGCAGTAGACAATGTTGTTTTCCAGCTTACAAGTTAATATCATTTGTGATAGAAAAGATCCTAGAAATGCAAACCTTCTATAATCTGTCCCAGGTCCAGCCATTCACATCCATTTCCTAAGCCTACAAAATACAATTGTAAGGTCACGGAGTGAGGAGGCCTATCATGCCAGCACTGCAGGGAGGGTGCTTTCTGTTCACCATTTGAAAATAGTAAAAAGTATTTACCCTCTTGGAAGATTTCCCATTTTATTGTTACACAACATTGATACACCATTTGGTTTTTAAAGACTATTCAATGCCAAAGTGAAAAGAGATTCCTGCAAAGTGGTCTAAATGAATCTACTATATAATAAAACACTAAAGTCTGTGTGTCCAGTCCGTCTGAGCAATCTGATTGGTCAGTTTGGCTTTGATGATGCAATGAAAGAGGAGGTGTGACTGTGAGACGGACAAGGAGGAGTAACGGTGTAGGAGGTGTGCTGATAGTTGCCTTCACAGACAGCAAGCATAAAACTGGACAAGAGGCGAGAAAGAAGCTAAGTGTGAGACGCAGGCTTTAGGGGAACAGGCTCGAGAGGGGCAGTGTTGGGGAAGAGACGTTCAGACACACGTGAACTCCAAGGGAAAGTGATGAAGGTACGTGCAGGGTAAGAGACAGTGTGTACTTTTTAATCACTCTGTTATCTGTCTTTGATAGGTAGCATGGCTAGTAACATAACTGACTGCACAAGTATTCATCTAAATCATCACTGGTGCAGCCAACTGGTTTCAGAAGTCAAATAATTAGTTTTATGGAGATCCCGGAATTGAGTCTCCAAACAGGTTTCAGGTAATCACAGGTGCATTTATCTGGACGGTGCAAACTGTAGTGATTCAGTATGGTGCCCCAACCTACACAATGCAGACAACAGGACACTCCCAGAACCTCTGTGAAAAGCCAGGAGATGGGGACAAGAAAATCTCCAAGTCACTGAATATCCAGGTAAATCAAACATTAAGCACTGGAACGAGTACGGCACAGCTGTAAATCTGCTTAGAGCAGACCGCCCACTGAAAAACTGAGTGACAGTGTGAGAAGAAGGCTAGTGAAGGAGATCACCAAGAGACCTCTGAGACCCCTCAGGAGCCACAAGCAGCGGTGTCTGACAATTGAGAGGCAATGCAGACAACAACTGCGCACGGGTGCTTCACCACTCACAACTTCATGAGATGCACAAGAGGCCTCAACAGATGAGAGACTGTGACGTCAGCTGGAAGAAGGTTCTATGGCCTGACGAGACCAAAACCGAGCTTTTTGGCCATCAGACTGAGCACCATGTTGCACTTCACGCTACCACAAACAATCCAGGCCCACCATGCCACACCACGATGTGGAGGCGGCAGAATCAGGCTGTGTGGATGTTTCTCTGCAGCAGGCAGATATCCTGGAGGAAAACGTGCCTGAAGAAGGGGCCCGAGTTGCTTCGTGAGCTTGCATATTGTAATCTCTTTAGTTAGCCAATGAAAGCGGTCATTTAGCTTGACTTCTCACTACATCCATAATTGCTATCACGGTACAACACCCTAGTACTACTATTGTGTGCTGTAATTTATCTCATTATTTTTAGTTGTACTCATTTCATAATATACCTGGTAATGGTGTAGACTCAACTACATAAGACTGATTCATTAAAATCCATACTTCAGAAGAAGGAAGGATGTTAATAACATCCATTAGCTATGAGGTGATTAGCTGAACTATGAATTGTGTTTAAATCAGACATGATGACAGACTGTTTCACCATCAAACTCTCCCACTCTCTTTAAAGGATACAGCCATGAACAACTGGAAACACAAACTTGTGGAGCTGTTGAAAGAGAGAAAAGCATAAAATAGGAGAGAAAAACCAGTAACACGATCACAGCCACAGGATCATCGAGAGTTACAATTATTTGAAAGTGTGAGGAAACAAATGCAGTGGGATGGCACAGAAACATTCTGGTGTTTACCTGAAAAAGAACTCTGTTCGTGACACCATTAAAAAGTTGGAGCTCTGGTAAGTAAATGACAACACATTGTGACACATCAGGAGAAAACTGCTACAGTTCAACTCGGGACCTTCATTACTGAACAACAGACTGAGAGATGTGAAAGCTGCTATATAGAATAAACAATTAAGGAAGATATGTGAAAGGCACTACACAAAAGACTAGACAGGCAGGAAAGGTTTTGTATAACAGACAGCTTTAGGAAAGGAGCGACAGTCACAAGGGGTCACGCTGAGCTTCCTAGTGATGGGCACTTCGATTCACTTAAGAACTCATCCAGTTCCTGTGAATTACTCATTTATGGGAATCAATCCTGTGAATACATTTAGGGTCTGGTGTATTTGAAAAGTCTGGGGTTTGGGGGAGCGTGGGGGTCCCCGCTGACCACCTCAAAAATAATTTAATAATCTGTATATTGTTTTGATATATACAGTATTTATGAATGTGTGTACTGCATATAAATAATATTACTGTTTACTATTTTATATATACTACATACTAGCTGTCCCCTACGGCTCCGCCTGCATAGTAGTGAAACAGGACAAACTTAAAAAATCAAATTAAAAAAAATGTAATAATTTATATTGATGGCTTTTGTATCCAGGTGCCTCTTGATATACAATATTTTTGGTTTTGCTATTAGAGCGAGAATGTTGCTGTAATCTCTTTGCCAAAAATGTAAAAAGTTGGCAAGGTATTTCTGGCCAAGCGGAAGTAGGTACACTCCAATGTCAAATACTGCCAATGTATCTGATTGTGTTCATCTCTGACGGTAGAGCGCCCCCCACGTGGGGAGAAAAGCACGTGGCTGTGATATCACTGACAATCAGCAGCTACCCTCTAAAACACACGTAGCTGTGATCTCTTTCTCCAAAACGTCAAACGCTACTCTTTAACAATCTGTAGATGATAATGTCTGCTGAACAAACAGGTTATCGCTAGCTAAGCGGAGGCGAGGTGCGCTCCAACACGTGGCGAGAGGTAGAGCGACTTAAACGGAGGCTGGCGCGTGAGTGAAGAGGGCCCTGCCCGGCTCCAAACTCTGGAGGTCCCGTTTCCCCCTCCCTTCGGCCCACAGCCCGTCTCTCTTGGAATCGCTCAAATAAATCGGTACCACCAGCGAACTGTGATGCTTAGCACGATGAGAGAAGTTGCAAAATCAACTAGAATGTTCAAGCAAATTATAGAAAAAAAACCCGATCTAAATCCATTAAGTAGTTCTCTTGTGAAAAGAGGACAGACAGACATACATTGAATTTTATATATAAATATAGAGATGTAACATAATTAATATGCCATTGTCCTGTTTCTGTACAGAAAGCAAAACAACACATTCAAGATGCATAATTAAAATAAGACATTTCATTACAGAATCCCAAGTGAATGAGAATCAAGCAGCTGGTAATGATTCGGATGGAAATCAAATGAACGACAATCATAGGCTATTGACTAATTCATAAATCAAATGAGTTGAGACGGTTACAATATGCAGGCGGTTACAATAAACTCATTTAATTTTTATTTTTCCATTTGCAGAAGCACAATGATTTCATATACACTACTGGCAAAATGTTTAAGAATGCCTCAGTTTTTCCACTTTTGCTTCAAATGTAATATGACCTAAAATGGTGAAAAGGTAAGAAGTAAACTCCCCGAGGTTTAAACAAAAAGTTTAGGGTTAGCAAAAAAGAAATAAAAGGAAATTTCAGAATATTACAAATAGGCCTTCTTCAGGGAACAGCTAATATTTTACAACCTACAGATGTTCTGCAGCAATTCAAGTAAATGAAGCCTTGCAAGTTGAAGCAAACAATTTGCACAGGTGTCTCAACTTCTGTTGATTAATTAAAAACCTCTCTGTCCGTCTTAAAGCAGAGTTGGAAAGGATTGTGTTACTACACCCTCTAAAGTGCCACTTGGACAATATTCCTGTGATAATGGCAAGAAAATGGCAATTAATAAATGAAATGAGACACAGCATCATCACCCTTAGAAGTGTAGGCCCTTCATTTAAAGAAAACCAAAGTGTAAGTGAGTCCAATGGTGTCCTACACAATCCAAAGGCAATTAGAATGTGAAAGAAACTCTGATAGGAGGAGATCTAGCAGAGCCAAAGTCACCAGCCAATCAGAAGACAAGTTTCTGAGGGTCACCAGCTTGCGTGATCACAGGCGCCTCACAGCACAACAGCTTCAAGCACAGCTTAACAGTGCAGGGTCAGAAAAAGCGAGTGTCAGTTTGTCCCGTCTGTAGTAGTCCACAGCCGCTATTTCAAGGCCCTATTTTGTCCTTTAAGGAGTGGCTTTCTTACTGCCACTCGCTCTGTCAAACCTGCAGCACGAATGTACTAAAGGTATTAAGAAAGGTATGAAATAACATTTTATAAACAAAATGTGATGTATTGCTTAACTTAATCCTATGGTTTATATCAAACCTATTTAAAGTTCACTCCAGCTGCATATATATTTCGGTCAACTGCAGACAATAAGCAAGAATAAAGCGAAAGTACTCGAGAAAGCGCACTTGGGATCCAATCACATTTCTGTTACACTACTCAGCCAGGAACCTGGACAGTAATTAATTTACAGACTGGTCGCTGTTAATGAAACTTGTCAATGCACGATGGCCGCATTCCCATGAGTTTTGGCTCACAGTTAATTGAGCAGACTAACTACCTGACAAAACTAAAAGCTGCTCTGAGCATTCACACGTCCTTACTGTAGCACTCACAAGTCTACTCTGTTTTCATTGGGCTCTGCTGCATGTTACAATTTTCCTATCAAACAAAACACTGCCCCCTGCCAATTCTCAATTCTCTTCCTTTACAACTTCATGCAAATCTTCCCTAACCCGTTCTCTCTGATGTGGCCTCCCTGCACTGTTGTGTCCTGGCAGTCCAAGAAGACAAATCACATGTATGCTCCACCTGTGCACAGACGTGTGCTAAGAGATATACATTTGTCATGTGCCCCAAACCCAAAAAGTTTATGAATTGCCAAATGCTAATTCTACAAGCTTCTTTCTATCATCTGGTGTTTAAATAAAGTTATTTGGTGCATTGTTTCTGAACCTTTCTGGTGTCTTGACTGACTTTTTCCAGTGCAACGTCTTTGTAACCCTTCAACTGCGTATGTCAGAGATAGGAGGTTTGGGGGGATACCCCCTTGGTGAATTAACCATGATCGCCAGAGTTGTCCTCATTAGTGAATTGAGTGTGATTGTGCAGACATTTTGCAAAGCCATGTGATGGGCGCTGTGGTAGTTCTGGTAGTGTGATGCCAACTTTGCCAATTATGATGGCAATTATGGTGACTGACATCCAAAAGATGCATCAGAGATTGAGACGATACTGGGTACTTTTGCCCCATGACTGATTGTGTGCTTGGCTTCATCTGTAAAAAAAAAAAAACTGGAAAAGCAAGAGATGGGTTTCCTGTATGTATGGAAGATAAGCAGGATCTCACATTTTTTAAGAAGACACTGTAGTCCTCAACAATAACATAAGTGGAGAAAAAAAAATAGAATTGAGTTCATTGGTGTGCTGCTGTTCATCTGCATTATGTATACATGCAGAAATAACACTGGCAAACTCAGAAGTGCAGCTAAGAACTGATTTGCATCATAAAATAAAGGGAAACATATGGAATTTACTTTGGTGCAGCTCATAAAGACACATCACCAATATAAATGAACAACATAAGGGCAACAATAAAACCTAAAAAGAGAAAAAAGCCATTTACAAAAAGTTTACCTCTGGCTGGGCTGAAAACTCCCGTAATAAGTGTCCATTCCAAACAAACCGCTGATCTGCCTATAAAGAAAAAAGTTAAAACATATTATGATATCATCCTTATGGTTATGTCAATCACAGCTTAAAAGCCTATACTGTCAAATATAAAAATAAATACGGTGTAGCTGTTTGAAGTTTTCAGGGTTCACGGAGGACATTCCTTTAATGCACTCTTCATTTCCTACAAATAGACAGTGCGACCTGGAGGTTGCTGTTGTGGACTACAACTCTCTTGGTTTCCAGTTCAAATCCCACCACTGACGTCCCGCGTGACCCTTAGCAAGTTAATTCGGCCTCCAGTTCACAATGTGCTCTCACACACACCATGGGAAAATGTCAATGGAAACAAAGGGGGAAGTGACAACAGCACTAACCTCTGTTCCGGCTCCTGCACAATGAGCTCTGATGTCACTTCCGGAGAATCGACATTAGCCCCAACCCTTTCACCTGCTGCACTAGTTAAAATGTTGCTGACTGGAAATCAGCATTCACTTTAGAATCAGCTACCCCTCTAGATGGCACCTAAAGTTCTGTGCCTGAAATGCCATATTCAGCATTTTGCTGTATTTTTGCATTTCCTGTTTTGTTTACTCAACTGGATGTTAAACGGGGCTTCCAACGTGACCCCAACCTTTTATCGTTTGTTGCTACCTTTATTGTTACGGTACTTAAAACTAATCATGAATGGTGGATCACATTACAAGATGTTTAAAAACACCTTACCCAGAGTCCCTGTTTTAGGCATGAATGGAACTCTTCTAGAACTAATTTCATTCACCTACTATGCAGAATTACTCCAGCTGGTTGAGGGGTGCTGTGCAAATTACTTTCACATACTGGCCTTGCTGTTGTAAATTGTAAACTTTGCTAATTTTTGCTTTACGCCCTGCCCCGCCATAACCTATCGTCTATGGGGGAGGAGGCAAAAGCTTTAGATTCGTCAAAAATTTGATCTCCGATTTTCTACGGATCTCGACATTTTAGGGTCCCCTGATACTGAAAAGATCGGTATGTCAAAGATGGGTATGTGTCCTTCTTGGTCTAGAGCTAAAACAGCTGGATAGAAAAATACCAAACTTGAAACTTAAGCCTGCTATGAGATGACGATCTGCTGATTAGTTTTGGAGCCACATCTGGAAGAGAAAGAGGCGCTAAAGAGGAGTCGTCAAATACTGGAATTCTGCTATTAATCCTGAAATTCTTCTCATCAGTTGCTATTATAATGACCTATTTTATGATCAGAAAGATCAGCATCAGAGTTGTAAATAATTACTGAAATATTATAGAATTTTTCGTGTATCTTGGTTATTAGGGCGCAAAGCCTACTGACGCTCACGTCCAAATTGCTTTTTACTGGCGTCCGTAATTTTTGCAGTGCAGTCTGTCATCAATTCTTTTTTTGAAATTGAGGATTCTGAAAATGTGATTATTTTTGCTATGTTAGTACTGTTACGATGTTTATAAAATTACTAGCAGAATACCCGCGCTTCGCAGCGGAGAAGTAGTGTGTTAAAGAAGTTATGAAAAAGAACATGATTGTTAATGTAATTGTTTTGTCATTGATATGAGTGTTGTTGTCATATCTTTCTCTCTCTATATATATCTCTACATATATACTGTATATATATTTATATATATATACAGTAATCCCTCCTCGATCGCGGGGGTTGCGTTCCAGACCCCCCCGCGATAGGTGAAAATCCGCGAAGTAGAAACCATATGTTTGTATGGTT
>JANRMT010062841.1:1678291-1739080 GCA_026402145.1 Polypterus bichir lapradei | reverse complement strand
GTGCTTTGTTTCCGAAGTAGCAGAACTCATGAATATGGTTGTATATGTCACTCGCTCGCTTCTTATTGTTTCGCTGCCTTCTCAATTATATAATGCATGTTTTCTTCAGCGCTTTTTGGGCCTCTTCCTGGTTTTCTACGTACTGCGTGATTACGTGGGAGGCGTGATGATGTCACACGAAACTCCGCCCCCACGGGTTTCAAGCTCATCTCCATTACAGTAAATGGAGAAAAACAGCTTCCAGTTATGACCATTACGCGTAGAATTTCGAAATGAAACCTGCCCAACTTTTGTAAGGAAGCTGTAAGGAATAAGCCTGCCAAATTTCAGCCTTCTACCTACACGGGAAGTTGGAGAATTAGTGATGAGTCAGTCAGTCAGTCAGTCAGTGAGTGAGGGCTTTGCCTTTTATTAGTATAGATTACTTTTTTATGAAGTTTTGTTATGGGCACCACCATTTTGAGCAGAGTTAGTTATGAACATGTTTGGTGATCGCCAGTGATGTTATCGAAGTGATGATATATACTGTAAGCTGGTGGCACAAAGCACTCGTCACCCTAATATTCGGATCTTTCAGTATTATTAGTGTGTTTTTATGGTTATTGACTGACGGTAACAAACTAGCAACTCTGCTTCTCACAATGAGTTTGGTTTACGCATCGACTCTGGATAAAAATAGGATTGACTAAAGAAGGCCTGAGTTAACGTTTCATCTGCTGACCAGATTAACATGAAAATCCACCTGCAGGACGCCAACAGGTTCATAAAAGAAACCGTAATCAGTTTAAGTGAACTTACTGAGGCTCACTGTAAGTAAACACACTAATGTTTGCATTTTGTCCTCTTTTTATTAGCCTTATTGTCAGATACGGTCAAAGGAAAAAGATCCATTTCAACACCAGTTGTTAAAAGTAAACCTTTACTGTTTTATCTTTTGAAACTGCTTACCCTTTCAAGCAGGCTCATCTCCTGAAACTCAGGGCTTGTGTTTGACAGCCTTTGTAAAGTGTGAGTCAGGTCGTAGTTTGTGCAAAAGTAAAAACCATCCGTATTCAGCACATGGTTTATCATGCTAAGGAAAGTCTTGTTATCTTGCATCTGAAAAAAAGAAAATATCCATAAACTTGGGCTGACTGAAATATTCCGAGGCGTCATGATAGCTTGGCACATCAGTATGTTCTGCTGCTGTGGAGGACATAAAACTTCTGTAACATAACACTTAGAATATCATATCAGGAATGTTAAATAAAACTCACAATGTATTAAAAATGTAACTGCTATTTTTCAGACACTTTTTTACACCATGTAATATCAAATATTATCAAAAAAGCTCTGAAACCAAATATAAAGCAGCATGGATATGAATCTCCTCCTTGAACCGTCACCTTATCGTGGTGGAGGGGTTTGCGTGTCCCAATGATCCTAGGAGCTATGTTGTCCGGGGCTTTATGCCCCTGGTAGGGCCACCCAAGGCAAACTGGTCCTAGGTGAGGGATGAGACAAAGAGCGGTTCAATAAACCTCCGATGAAGAATAAAAACCTTGGACGACGTTTTCCCTTGCCCGGACGCGGGTCACCGGGGCCCCCCTCTGGAGCCAGGCCTGGAGATGGGGCTCGATGGCGAGCGCCTGGTGGCCGGGCCTGCACCCATGGGGCTCGGCCGGGCACAGCCCGAAGAGGTAACGTGGGTCCTCCTCCCCATGGGCTCACCACCTATGGGAGGGGCCAAGGAGGTTGGGTGCAGTGTGAGTTGGGTGGTGGCCGAAGGCGGGGACCTTGGCGGTCTGATCCTCGGCTACAGAAACTGGCTCTTGGGACGTGGAATGTCACCTCTCTGAAGGGGAAGGAGCCTGAGCTAGTGCGCGAGGTCGAGAGGTTCCGGCTAGATATAGTTGGACTCACCTCGACGCACAGCTTGGACTCTGGAACCAATCTCCTTGAGAGGGGCTGGACTCTCTACCACTCTGGAGTTGCCCCCGGTGAGAGGCGCCGAGCAGGTGTGGGCATACTTATTGCCCCCCGACTCGGAGCCTGTGCATTGGGGTTTACCCCGGTGGACGAGAGGGTGGCCTCCCTCCGCCTTCGGGTGGGGGGAAGGGTCCTGACTGTTGTTTGTGCGTATGCGCCGAACGGCAGTTTGGAGTATCCACCCTTTTTGGAGTCTCTGGAGGGGTTGCTAGAGGGCATACCTTCTGGGGATTCCCTCGTTTTGCTGGGAGACTTCAATGCTCACGTGGGCAATGACAGTGAGACCTGGAAGGGCGTGATTGGGAGGAATGGCCCCCCCGATCTGAACCCGAGCGGTGTTTTGTTATTGGACTTCTGTGCTCGTCATGGATTGTCCATAACGAACACCATGTTCAAGCATAAGGGTGTTCATATGTGCACTTGGCACCAGGACACCCTAGGCCTCAGGTCGATGATCGACTTTGTGGTCGTGTCGTCGGACTTGCGGCCATATGTCTTGGACACTCGGGTGAAGAGAGGGGCGGAGCTGTCAACTGATCACCACCTGGTGGTGAGTTGGCTTCGATGGTGGGGGAAGATGCCGGTCAGACCTGGTAGGCCCAAACGTGTTGTGAGGGTCTGCTGGGAACGGCTGGCAGAGTCCCCTGTCAGAAGTAGCTTCAACTCCCACCTCCGGCAGAACTTCAACCACGTCCCGAGGGAGGTGGGGGACATTGAGTCCGAATGGGCCATGTTCCGTGCCTCTATTGTTGAGGCGGCTGACCGGAGCTGTGGCCGCAAGGTGGTTGGTGCCAGTCGTGGCGGCAATCCCCGAACCCGTTGGTGGACACCGGCGGTGAGGGATGCCGTCAAGCTGAAGAAGGAGTCCTATAGGACTTTTTTGTCCTGTGGGTCTCTGGAGGCAGCTGATAGGTACCGACAGACCAAGCGGAACGCGGCTTCGGTTGTTGCTGAGGCAAAAACTCGGGCATGGGAGGAGTTTGGAGAGGCCATGGAGAACGACTTTCGGACGGCTTCGAGGAGATTCTGGTCCACCGTCCGGCGTCTCAGGAGGGGGAAGCAGTGCAGTGTCAACACCGTATATGGTGGGGATGGCGCGCTGCTGACCTCGACTCGGGACGTTGTGGGTCGGTGGGAGGAGTACTTCGAAGACCTCCTCAATCCCACTAACATGCCTTCCAATGAGGAAGCAGAGCCAGGGGACTCTGAGGTGGGCTCTCCCATCTCTGGGACTGAAGTCACCGAGGTGGTCAAAAAACTCCTTGGTGGCAGGGCCCCGGGGGTGGATGAGATACGCCCGGAGTTCCTTAAGGCTCTGGATGTTGTAGGACTGTCTTGGTTGACACGTCTCTGCAACATCGCATGGACATCGGGGACAGTGCCTCTGGATTGGCAGACCGGGGTGGTGGTCCCCCTCTTTAAAAAGGGGGACCGGAGGGTGTGTTCCAACTATAGAGGGATCACACTCCTCAGCCTCCCTGGAAAAGTCTATTCGGGGGTTCTGGAGAGGAGGGTCCGTCGGATAGTCGAACCTCGGATTCAGGAGGAACAGGGTGGTTTTCGTCCTGGTCGCGGAACAGTGGACCAGCTCTACACCCTTAGCAGAGTCCTGGAGGGTGCATGGGAGTTTGCCCGACCGGTCTACATGTGTTTTGTGGACTTGGAAAAGGCATTCGACCGTGTCCCTCGGGGAATCCTGTGGGGGGTGCTCCGGGAGTATGGGGTACCGGACCCCCTGATAAGAGCTGTTCGGTCTCTGTACAACCGGTGTCAGAGCTTGGTCCGCATTGCCGGCAGTAAGTCGAGCCCGTTTCCAGTGAGAGTTGGACTCCGCCAGGGCTGCCCTTTGTCACCGATTCTGTTCATAACTTTTATGGACAGAATTTCTAGGCGCAGCCAGGGTGTTGAAGGGGTCCGGTTTGGTGGACTCAGGATTGGGTCACTGCTTTTTGCAGATGATGTTGTCCTGTTTGCTTCATCAGGCCGTGATCTTCAGCTCTCTCTGGATCGGTTCGCAGCTGAGTGTGAAGCGGCTGGGATGAGAATCAGCACCTCCAAATCCGAGAGCATGGTCCTCAGCCGGAAAAGGGTGGAGTGCCCTCTCAGGGTTGGGGGAGAGATCCTGCCCCAAGTGGAGGAGTTCAAGTATCTCGGGGTCTTGTTCACGAGTGAGGGAAGAATGGAGCGTGAGATCGACAGGCGGATCGGTGCGGCATCCGCAGTGATGCGGGCTCTGCATCGGTCTGTCGTGGTGAAGAAGGAGCTGAGCCGTAAGGCAAAGCTCTCAATTTACCAGTCGATCTACGCTCCTACCCTCACCTATGGTCATGAGCTATGGGTAGTGACCGAAAGAACGAGATCGCGAATACAAGCGGCTGAAATGAGTTTCCTCCGCAGGGTGTCTGGGCTTTCCCTTAAAGATAGGGTGAGAAGCTCAGTCATCCGGGAGGGGCTCAGAGTAGAGCCGCTGCTCCTCCGCATCGAGAGGAGTCAGATGAGGTGGCTCGGGCATCTGATCAGGATGCCTCCTGGACGCCTCCCTGGTGAGGTGTTCCGGGCACGTCCAACCGGGAGGAGGCCCCGGGGAAGACCCAGGACACGCTGGAGGGACTATGTCTCCCGGCTGGCCTGGGAACGCCTTGGGATTCTCCCGGAAGAGCTGGAAGAAGTGGCCGGGGAGAGGGAAGTCTGGGCTTCTCTGCTTAAGCTGCTGCCCCCGCGACCCGACCTCGGATAAGCGGAAGAAGATGGATGGATGGATGGATGGATATGAATGTCAATGTCTATTTATTTATAGAGCACATTCAAAACAGAGCATTACAATAAAATATACAACACACATAAATAAAATAAAATGCAATAAAAACACACAAAAACAGCAGTTAATTGAAGTAAAGCAAATGACTAAGAAGGAGGAAGCATCAGTATCAGCGAAGGTCACGCCTTCAGTGTCATTTTAAACAGTTCAATTGAAGGTGACTCCTTAATGTAATTGGGTAAAGAATTCCAAAATGAGGTGCAACAGCAGCAGCAAAAGCCCTGTCCCCCTTAGTTTTACACTTAGTATGAGACACAACTAGAGAACACGGACTGGCAGATATAAGTTCTCTGGACAGCTACTGGATAAAACAAAATTCCGGCTTTAATTTTCTGACTTGATTTTTGATTACAATTCTTGACTTTTGGTTTTTGAAATATTAGGGGGTTCTGCCCCCTGCTCGCTTTCCTTGCCCCTGGGCGGACGCTATACGCTAGCCACTTCACGGGTCTGCTGCTCGTGTATGGGGAAGCGGATGTCCAATTTAAACAGATTGCTATTTTCATGTGAATTGTTACATATGGATAATAGAACTATTTTACATTACAGGAGTAATTAACCATAATAAAAAAAAATACTAAAATGTAATAAATTGAAAGAACATTATGTTTCATGCTGCGTTAGAGGTATTCGTTGCATTATACGATTTTGTTCTGTATGGCTTTGAAATTAACACGCAAATACTTTTTAAACTTACACTTTTACTGTAAAACTTCAGTAAAAAACAATTTTTGAATTAACTTTTCAGCAAGATCGCAATGAATTTTGATTTCGTGTTTGCACTTTCATCGTGACAACGCAACGTATACCTGCCTGTGAATGAATTTCGTTTCTTTCTCTCTAATAAATAAACCGACTTTTTCAAATGTTTGTCCCAGTGATTTGTTAATTGTCATAGCAAAAGCTATTCTAAAGGGAAACTAAGCATTTTAATACGAATGATATATCAAGATCTCCTTTGGTGTCTAATGTGATCCGCAGAAAATGCACTACATTACTTTTCTTGTCGCCTGTTAAAATTTTACATGTTATTGCCGTGTAACCGATCGCCAATTTTTGTGCTAATTTGTTTGACTTCATCGTTTCTCAGTGCTAGGATTGCCCGTGCATTCATTTTTTCTGTTGAGAACCCTTCAGGATGAAATTCTTCAATAAGATTTGGACATAAAACGTTTTGTTTTATTGGGAACTTAAAGTGAGGAAAACATAAAAATTTATAAGAGCTGAGAGCGCAGAAACTGTGTGTGTCTGAGAGCCAGTAGCTTCAAGCAGATAAAAATCCTAACAGTGATGCACAAATGTGATTTTTCTACAAGTTAAACCAATGACATGTAGTAAAAATGCATATATATAACAATGAAATATACTGTTGAATGATTACCACTACAGACTTTACAAGTTTGTGTAATCCGATATTATTTGAGATTTACAGAAGAACACAATACATGCCTGGTTATCTGTCAGATGCAACACCGTCTTTTTATAGGAGATGATGTCAAATTCTGTCGCTTTCCAAACTGCATAGCCAAAGAGATCTCCAATCTTTTTCTTTTTGGTAATTACAATGAGGTACATACCTGATAGTAAAAACAAATAAGAAGAAAGATAAAAGTTATTGATACTACTGTGCTAAAATAACACATCAAATATCCAAGTAGTAAAAATAAAATAAAACATTCTGGAGTAAATGCTACTATCAGGATAATAAACTAGGAGATCACGTGTAATAGATGTGTGTATCAAGTACAAATCACAAACAAACCAAAAGAAAAATGATTTATAAAATACAATTCCTCATGAAAGTCGCTAAACTGTCCCATAAACAAATACGCCACTATGTCTCCCAAAATTAAGATGATGAACAGTGACACCAATTAAGGCTTGAGGGCCACACTTGGAGTGGTCTGGTGCTGCTCAGATTCACACCGTCAAGGGGACGGTGATTTATTTCTTTTTTTGCTGGGGATTCCATTAACACGCCCGGCCTTGGACGGACCCGCACTTACTCACAGACAGAGACACAAATCCACTAAATCAAATAAATGAATGAATAATGGAAATCAAATATGGTACACTTGTTTCTCATTGGTTCACTAAAAATACTGTAAGGTGAAATCACCCTTAACCCACCCCTTCTTCTGGGTAGGGTGGGGGGGTGATCTTGTATGCATGTTATCATCCAGTTGACACTCAGAACGACCACCAGAAGGCGAACTGGAGGTGACTGCCAGCACTCTTTATGTTTGAGTGCCACCGCCAGGGCGCCTGTTGCTTTTCAAATTTTCAAATTAAGTAGAGTTGGCCAGTTCTGAGCATCGACTGGATGATAACATATATACAATACCGCAAGACAAGCACATTAGTGAGCCTTCATTGTTTGTCAATTTATTTATTTAAAGTTTTTTTTTTAATTATACTTTTCTCAAACAAAGTGTTTTATTTATTTATTTTTTTATTTTTTATTTTCCTGGGTATTTCAGCTAACAGCTTATAACGGATACTTAAACTAACATATTAACAGAATGTGACGGTCAGGCTTGCTGCCTCTTTTCAGTTATTTTTGGTTCGGCTGCACCTACTGTGCCTTGTATTCTGGTTCAGGCCTTACCCACAATGCACAGAAGTACCCAAAGTTGGACGCCTATTGGAATTTTACCATTCTGGAAAGCTGCCTAAAGTGAATTTTCCATCAGCCGCAGCTTTAACTTTTGCTTCACTAACAGCTGCATGCAATTCCCTCCACTGGTGTGAAAACAACAGGTGGACAGCGGGCAGGACAGACCAGCGTCTGATAATAACCAGGTACAGCGGCTACACTCTTGGCAAGGATGAACAGCAGTGCCATTATCTCAAACTCTGTCCAGTCTCACTTCACGCATCAACACTAAAAAAAAACAATCAAACGTCTGAAGAAGAAACAACAAAAATGAGTTAAGCACAAACTCGCCCTCAGCAATCCCAAGTGAAGATGCTGTAGCATTACACTCGATTGGCCCAGCAATTTGCTGCATTTATAATGATTAATAATTCTTTGCATTTGTATAGTGCTTTTCTCACTACACAAGCTAAATTAAGAAATTCCTAATAATTATGAGAGGTCCTGACCTAATAAACTGGCGGGTCTGTTTTCCTGGAATTCTTAACTCGGCTTTGTTCACACATGCAATGCAGCAGTAAATTCCTCGGATAGCCTGGAAGTGTGAAAGGGGCTTTTGTTTGTTCGTAATGCTGTAGATCTGCTGGTGAGTACTAGGGGGGCTCACTCCCTGGCAAACGGTGATGTAATTGCATCAATTGCCTAGTTGTTTCAGTGCGGCTTAGCAAACCATTAGGAATAAAGAGATCAAAACAGTGTGGGCCTGAACTACAGTATATACCAGATAAGACGGAGGTGCTGTTAAGTTTGACAGCCACATGGCAATAAAGTGACAGTGTGGCGAAGAGTGCCAGCAAACCATTTCACTAAATCCTCACCTTGGTGGAAGAGACAGAAGCAGAACAGAACCCACGTCCACCCAGCTCTGTGTAGGAGCTGAAGCAATTATAAGAGCCGAGATAACAACCACACTGTCTCCATAATGGTCTAGTGACAGATTCAAAACCAAAACCACTGAAGCAAACAAGTGCGACATGAAGCAGATCTGACACCTTCAGGTTTCTAATGTTCCTGAAAGCACAGCACGGTCCCCTTCCAGGACACCTTTAACCAATTAGCTTGTCTGATGTGTGTGTATAAAGATATCCAGCTTGTGATGAGCAGAGACTGTGTGTGGATGGTATGACTATAAAGCCACTGGACTCGACTTGATTATTTACGAAGGCCCAGCAGTGCAGTGCTTAACAACCCAGAGATTTGGGTTCCACTCTCAGGACAGGCACTGCCAGTGCAGAGCCTGCGCATCACTTCCATGTTTGCCCAGGTTCTTTGGTTTTCGCCCACATCTATAAGACATGCAGATAAAGCGTATTCAGCCATACACTGGTCAGGTTTAAAAGTGAGCGGCCTGACTAGAGCTCTGCACTCCCACTGGACCACACTCAAGGTTTTACAGTAAGGGGCTAAATGTAAGACGCAGGCTGTTAACATTTTACTCATCATGCGGACAGGAGCCAGCGGCGAGAGTGTATGTGAACCGCCAAAAGCACTGCTACTTGACAGGTACGTCAATGACGTCGTATCAGTGTTCTAATCAATGCTGTTTACTGGAAAAGTCCTTGCAGTCAAAAAAAATGAAGGGTTGGCTAGTATCTCTGAAAGTGCCTGACACTAACAAAAGCTGAGTCTCCTATGGGAACAGTTGAAGATTTTTTTTCTTCTATTTTTTTATGTTCTGGTTGTGTTGGCTGTGGAATAAAAATAAATGGATTTTGGGAGTGGCTGCCTATTTGAAGAATACACACGAGTGGTTCTCAAGATGGATTTAAAAGCCTAGCCGCCTTATTATTTTTTTCCTTTAACGTTTTCAGTTTCTGTGACGTTACTGACATAGCTTGCTTTTAAACTAGTCATTTTTATTTTTGAGTTTTGCAGTAATTTGTATTACTTTCTAACAGTCTTGTAGTGTTAAGTTACAGTGGTAATGCTCCAGCTGATTCTACTTTTTAAGATTAATGTAATGGTGTAGAACACTAAAACAATCATTTTAGTCGTACTCTGACTAAAAAATAATATGGTGTAGTTTTTGTATAAAATTAGACAATGGTCCATTCTTTGTAAATTGCGTCAAGCGGGTTAACCATTTCCAGCGTCAATGTTTTCAGTGGAATTTGCAATTAGATGGGGGCCAGAATAAGACTTTTTCTAAAAATGAAAATAGTTTAAAAATTAATTTATCCCAAAGTTGTTGTAGCCTGCTGTACTTATTAGGTACTATGGTTTAAAATGGCTAAACAATAAAAATGGACTAAAAAAAATAGAAAAGGCTAACGCGTGTGTGCGTGTCTGTGATGAGACGGCCTCTTGTTTTGTTTTTTAACTGAGTTTTTAAATGAACTGTTAGGAGGATTGCGGTGCACACAGATAACAGCTTGGAAAGACAGAACTGTTTGGAGTATTGCTTTACTTTTTATGTCCATGCAAATGGAAGTTAATTGAGGGGCTCAAAGATTCACTATCCACTTCAGATTCTGATTCTGACTCTACGATGTTCAAAACATCGAGGAAAGTTGATTTTAGAATGGTGTCTGTGGAAAATCAAAAGTGATTTTCACATCTTATATTACAAGTTTTGTCAAAAAAAAAAATCATTGTTTTGTTGTGTAGAGCTCCTGGATGACTTCATCCCAGCAAAGATAGAAAAAATTTACAACAAACGGTTTCCAAGATATCCGCCTGAACACCGAGACCTGTGCACCACAAAACTGGCCAGTCTTTATCAAACAATTCACACCGGGTTTGCCTTGTTACTTACGGGTTCCAGGCCCGTTGCTTTTGGTCCTTTGGTACTTATCTCCATATCCTTCAAAAACAGTTTGCCTTATGTCCAATAATAACCGGCGTAAGAATTGTCTAGTTTAATCCGGATTTTTGCAGTCTGCTCCATTTAGTCATGGGACCGGGCCTACTGATTTGCAAAATGTTGGCAGGAGCAGTTTTGAGAGGCGTAGTTTATTGAAATATCCACTAATGCACACACACAAAGACATTTCTAAGTGCACACAGCTGACATCTTGTTTGCACATGCTGGATGATGAGGAGACAGAAACAAACACACAAACAGATCTGTGGAGGTCGGCGTGCAGAGGCCTCTCTACCAGTCTCTGTCTGTCTATGCAGCTTCTTTACTTTAATTGACTTAATATGTTTAGTTTCATATTAAATATTATTCTAAATTAATTTGGGTACTGACGCGGACAGCCGGTTGCTCAACCCGGCCGGGACGCCCAGAAAGAAGAAAGATGGGGGAAAGCAGCTATGGAGGGACGCTGCCTCCCCCAAGACGCCAGATGGCGATGTCCCTGCAGCATAGTGGTACCCCAAGTTCCTGCAGTACATCATGGGATTTGGAGTTTGACTTCTCATCCCTGCTGGATGCCGTGGGTGCCGCCAGGAGACGCTGCAGGGGGACTTGGAGACTCGTATCTTTTCCATAGCCCAGAAGTACTATCGAGTCATGGGGACAGAAGTTCCAAAATACTTCCGGGCTGACAGAAAACTCAACTTCTCAATCTGACCTGGAAGTGCGAGCCAGTCACGTGGGCGGAAGGACAGAAGCACTTCCAGGTCAAGGACTATATAAGGGACTGTTAGAGACCCAGCAAGAGAGCCAGAGTTGGGAGGTAGAGGACAGAGCTTACTGGGAGGAGTGAAGGAGAGATTTGTGTATTGGTTATACTTAGTATTATTGTATTGCCTGTTTATGATGGCAGAGGTGCTTCAGGGCACTATAAGAAGAAGAAAAAATATGAAATATCTTCTTGGTGATTTTACCCTCTGTGCAGTGTGTGTCTGTCTGTTGGGCTGAAAGAGGCAACAGCGACCTCTAGCGTCTTACAGTACATAAAGTCATATACGTTAACATACTTGATTGTATATTACTGTACAGTACACTTGTGATTCCCTGTGCTCTAGCAGACCCCCGTGACCCTGTAGTTAGGATGTAGTGGGCTGGACAATGGATGGATGGATCACTAAAGTACAATTTACGTAGAAGTACTGTATGGACCCCTCCACTCAGATCTTTTTTCTTCTTCTTGTAGATTCTGCAGTTTTTAAATCCACTTTGGTCATGTGCCTTTTGGAGGGGAAAATGGGAATGCGATCGGAAGTGGGACGGAGGAGAGAACTTGCCAGAGGCAGGATGGAACACTCGGTTAACCAAGCAGATGCATTTTGGGATTTCAGTTCATTATAAGAAACTTTGTCATCAGAGGGAGACTTAATATGGAGGAACATAAACATGTTTTGTAACAACCCATGGGATGGGCTGATTTGGAGGGTGTCCTGGTGATCATGTCATCTGAAGTCTCCTCCTTTGGCGGCCTAACATTGCTGTTGCTTAGCGTGGCCACCGGGGGCTCCATACACTCCCATCTGCCTCGTTTACCTCCTTCACATTCACACCTCACTTGGGCTCAGAGGCTACGCCATCTGCCTCACTGCCCCAAACTCTATGAGGCAATCCAAGCCAGGATCCTTAAGGAGACCCGCTAGTGGCCGCGCACCCTGAGTAATCGACTTTAGCAGTCGAGAAGCACCTTTAGTGCACTTTAAGTGCTTTCCATCGGCTGCATTGGCTCCTTTGTGGCGAGGTGCTGGGCCCCATGATTCTACCCTCTTTATAAACTACACTTCAGTTTCTAAAGACACTGTTTTATATTTTTTGTGACACAAAAATTATTAATTACTGCATACATTAAAAAAAACTGAGCACTCACTTACAACAATAGTATTGTGCTCTGCATCACCCACAACATCACCGACAGGCAACTAACGGCTATCCTGTGCGAGGAGGTTGCACGATGACTTAATATTTTATTTTATTAAAATCTAAAAACCTTCCATAAGGTAGTCAAGTTTAACAAAACTAGTTTGAAACAAATCAACCCCCACCCATGAGAATGAGAGCCAGGTCAGCAGAGAAACACTTTAATAAAAGTAAAAATATGTAATTAAATAAAAATACTTCAACGTGTGCAGGTGCCACAAGGCGCTTTATGCTGACCTTGTAATAAACGGGGTATCATTGTACTGCGCAGACCCCCTCGTATGACCTTACGTTGGACTAAGCGGACTAATTATTAATGTTGTGTTGGCTGATACTTTTATCAAAAAATGTGTTACTTATAAAGTGAAAACACAGCATCCACTACGTTCCTGTTTTAAACTGTAACATGTACAAGTTGCACATTTTCTTGTTTTTTCAAAGGACCTACCAGCAACCAGGCGAATCGTTCCCATAATTCCACAAATTTGTCTTGTGACAGCTGATGGTGGAATGTCCTTCTTCACTAAAGAAACAGAAACAAGGGTCAGGTCATTCAAACAGCACACAAAAACATCATTTTAACTGTCAAGTGCAGAAGGATCAGCAGACGTGTGACTAGGGCGTTGGCAGGAGTTGGCATTGGAAAGCAGTGGGCTTGTCTGTGACATAAGGTGCCACCTTGGCTGCATTCCTGACGAAAGTTAAGCTGATGGTACTTCAGTATGTCGTCAATCTTAAGCTTACATCAGGCTGAGCCAGACGTCAGTGGGCTCTCACAAATGAAACAGCGAGGCGTGTGATAAAAGTCAAGTGTGAGGCCTCTTCAGATGAATTTGCTTCTAATGAAAGCTACAAACACATGAAGAAGGTGGTACAGGTACTGTGGAAGAAACCCCCCCCCCAAGGAAGACAGGAATAGTTCAATCAATTCAATTTTTATTCAGTCACAGATGAGCACATGGATTCTACATTGCAAGGCAGAAGAGCAAAGTTAAATTTTTCGATTGGCTTTTTATAATTTCTCCTTCCTCCCCTTCCCCTTATCTCTAAAACTTGCGACGAGATGAGACTTTTTCCTGGAGATGAGACGTGATCTTTTGAAGAGAGACAGAGACACTTTCACTTACTGCGAGACGGACAAGTCACGTCATACTTACAACCTTCAGACGCAAGTCCCGTGAAACACATGCAGAGCAGGTTAGAGATAATGGAAGTAGGAAAATTCGAAAGTCTCCAAAAATGAGAGTAAAGATCGCATTAGCGCAAACAATCTGAAAATATTACTTGGGGAAATAACGGAAAAGAGAATGAATATTAAGGTGCTGTACAGGCTTTTAAATGTTCAAAGCGCCGAACGACATGCAGATCACGCGGCACGGCAGCAGCAGAAAGCCAACAGCTGATCGAGGAGGTAAAAAAAAAACCAAAAACAAACAACAACTGTTACTTGTTTCCCATTGTATCAACGTTTAAGAGGGGGTTTTGGAGGAGCGGCCACATTTCCTTGAGGGTACGTTAAGCCCCCCTTCATGAGGAAGGGGTAGACAAGCGAATTGCAGATCACGCATGACAGCAGCAGCTGCTCGAGCAAAGAGGAGTTAAAACAAAAACAATAATGTTATTGTTTTCCATTATAGAGGGGCTTCGGCAAAGCCCCCTAGTTTATCAAAAAAACGTAACATTGTTTACTTAATCATTTTATTTGATTACGCTAATGGGCCATCTGTTCTTATTTTTTTTAACTTGTCAGATAGACCCTAAAGAAGGAGAGGTCGTCTTTCCCGTGTCAAATAGACGAGGCGTTCCTAAAGAAACTGGAAGCTGTCAGCTTACTGCCCCCCGTCTTACGATAGACGCCTGTATGAATAACCTGCCGTTAGAGCGATGTCAGCTATTAACCCATCAGTAGCTGGCAAGCACTTCATTTTTCTTTCACACTACAAAGGACAAATCAGATTCAAGTTGATCTTTCACTTCAATTGCTCTTACTGGCAGAGCACTGGGCACTTCTCGACTCTTTCAAAAGGAAGCTCTAACACTTCTTTTCCAACCATTGCTCTGTTTCTGACAGGTTTTCTCTGGATGACAAATTTAAAATTGTATTCCATTAGTAAACCATCCTTTACGCAAAGGCCAAAAAACAAACGGACCACGTTTTTAACCTAAGGGTGGCATGTTGGTAATGTCAGTGGTTTCACAGTTGGCAGATAATGAAGGATGGCTGTAGGCAACTAAATACCTCTCTCAGCTCAGACTACTGGGCACCATTAGTCTGTTGATGCTCTGTGGCATTTAGGCTTTGAGCTGTAAATAAAATCATCATCATCATCTATTATGTAAGCTTGCTTGCTGTGTTTTCAATCACCACAAAAGAATTCAGAGGACTGAGGCTTACATTTTAATCCAAAACCAAAAGCAGAAACCATCCAGAGAGAAACACTAAAAGACCAGTAAGACAAAGACAACCAACACTCGTGTCTTCTTTTTACCTGTGAGGGTCATTTCGGAAGAAACCCTGTCAATGAAAAGTACATCATTGGCTCCATCGTCACAGGCTTCAATGTAGAATTTCTCTGGAGTTGTGTGTCTGCAAAATAAGAGCCGAAAAATATTAAAAATGAGATGAAGCCATTTAAGGAACAAATCTGGCAAGTCAACGTCACAATATCTAATTCAGACAGTCCAACAAACAGACTCGACAATTTGCTCCAGACTTACAGTCATGATATGTGACATAAAATAACCATCAAAGACAAACACGTTGTATGTGGAGACCCCTCTAAATGAGCAAGTTTAGGGGTCTCATTGTTAACAAGTGCACTACATCGAGCACAAAGCCACATGACCTCCACTGACAAACACCGGCAGCAGAAGGGACCGTACTGAAGAGCTCGGTGACTTTAAAAGTGGCACTGCTGTAGGATGGCACCTTTGCCACATGTCAGTATGTGAAATGTCCATTCAGTTAGATGTGCCCTGGTCAACTCTAAACGCTATTATTATGAATTGGAAGTGATGAGGAGCAATAACAGCTCGGCCATAAAGTGGCAGATCACACAAACTGTCAGAGGAAGGCCAACGAGCGCTAAAGTGCATAAAAAGTGACTCCTCAGTGACACAACTGACAACAGAGATCCAAGCTGCTTCAGGTATCAACATCAGCACAAGGAGCGTGCAACGGGACCTTCAGGGAATGGGTCTTCACGGCCAAGCCTAAGATCACCGTGCCCAATGCCAATCACCAGCTCATCATATGAACGCACCTTTACTTCCCAAACGCAGTCCTGGGGACCCCCTGTGGCTGCAGGTTTTTGTTCCAATCAGCTTCTGTTTTTAATTGGAGTCCTGAGCTAATTAAGTGGACTGTTATTTCCCAAGTTCTGTGTTTTGGGAACAATCTAGAAATTAGAAAACTAAGTTTGGAAAAAAAAACATATCTCTCTAGTGTAAAAAAAATCCTGGAAAGGAAAAGCAGGGCGATGAGACGTGATCTTCTCAGAAGACACTTGAAAGACCCGCGAGATGCAA
The DNA here is from genome assembly GCA_026402145.1 of Polypterus bichir lapradei. Taxonomy (NCBI): domain Eukaryota; kingdom Metazoa; phylum Chordata; class Cladistia; order Polypteriformes; family Polypteridae; genus Polypterus; species Polypterus bichir. Next base: position 1,723,339 of record JANRMT010062841.1, on the reverse strand, counting down.
ACAATATCAAATAAGACAGCACAGCCAGCAAACACTGAGTCGTGTAAAGGCACGTAGAACACACAGATCCTGTCCTCTCAGCACATATAAAGCGTATAAGGACAATACGTTTGAGATGAAACATCAACGACTAAGCAAAGAAGAAAGAGCAGCGCGGAGAAAAGAGACCCAAAAGTGTTGGAGAGAAATAAAGGCAGATCAGAGATTATGAAAGCAGTGGAATTCGAAAGGCTCAAACAAACGATGGCGCGATACGCATACAGAGAAAGGTACAGAATATGAAAGCAGGAAAATTCAAAAGTATTGTAGCATCCCAGCCAGGCTGAAGCCTTCTTTGTTTTAAGTGACTGTTAGGTCCGATTGAGGGAGGGTGGAGTACAGCACAGGAGACTGACAGCGGGGTACTGATTGATGCGGTAATTAAGACCCAGGGGATGAGGGGTTGGAGAGGGGGGTAGAAAGTTGTGTTTGGGGTTACGAAGTCGGCGATTGTTCAAGTAAAACTTTTGTGACACTTTATTACGTCAGTCGCTACAGTATCAAAAACAAGATAGAAAAGATCGCATTAGTGCAAACAAAAGAAAATGAATCATCAGGACCAGGTGTGACTGAAAAAATAGCAGGACAAAGCGAGGTCAGAAATAAAAGGCAAAGAGCAGAAAACAAAGTCTTTTCGCCTTCGCATCATTCAATGCACAAAATGTAGATTTACACGATAATGGACCATACGCTGTGAGAATCTGTGGTCCCGGAACAGTTAAAGCAACGACAAGTTTAATTTCAAAGAAAACACAATTTGGTCAGGTGTATATTTATAATGCGAGCAGCAGAGACACGAAGTGGCAAAAAGGACAGCGGCTGTACAGGCTTTAAAATGATCGACGCTGCCCCCCTTCACAACGGGAACAGCGTTATACATCCTGCGAGAAAGACATTTAACCACGCCCGGGGCCGGAAATAAAGGACAACTATTGTTTTTACAAATGTTTTTAAAGCAAATGTGAAAATAATGCATATGTTACCATTCCCATGAAAAGAACAATCTCTTTCAATTGTACAGTATATCCGGTAAGCCAAACACAGGGGTGGGTGGGCGAGCGAAGCGGGCAGAGCCCCCTAGTATATATTAAAATGTACTGAGCTGTTATATGGGAATAATGTATTTTTTCCTTTTTAACAATATTTTTATCTTGATTTTCATTCTACTTTTCCAGGTGTTCTAATTTTTTAATATCCATTACGTACTAATTAGTGGGTCTGATGCTAAAGTAGTTGCAGCCTTTGATTCTGTAGTTTGCCTGGGTGTCTGCTCTGCTTCTTGTTAATTGTCATTAATAAGATATAACAAAGGGAGCAAACCGCACAGAAAAAAGGGCAAAGCATTTCAATCAACAGCAAAAGCAGAAATATTTCTAAATGTCTTATAAATGTAAAAACCAGGATGCTGTGCTTTTCTGAATGCAGAATAAAAAATAAAAAAAATAACCAGCTAATTAAATAAGATGAGTGTCATCAGGTATTGTCACGGATTAGGAATCTGTTTGGAACAAAAACCTGCAGTCACAGGACCGAGTTTGGGAACCCCTGCCCTGGTGGCTGGTTTGATCTGATTGAAAAATAAAAATATATACTGTACATATATATATATATATATACACACATACACGCACAAATATATATATATATATATATATATATACTCTATTATTAAAGGAAATCTTGAGACCAGACAAGAATTTTTCAAGTCCCGTGAGATGAGACTTTGGCCACGAGATTTGTTCAAGTCCCCCGCCCCCTCTCAACCATATTTGGCCACATCCACAGCCCTCTCCCCTCTCATTGATGTGAATGCTTTGACAGACACAGTTCTTGCGCTCTCGGCTCTTACGTTCCCAATAAAAGAAGACATATTCTGTCAAAAATTTATTGAAGAATTTCATCCCAAAGGGTTATCAACAGAAGAAATGAGTACACGGGCAATCCTAGCACCGAGAAACGAAGCCAAACACAAAAATTGCCGATCGGTTACACAGCAAATTGGTTAAATGCATATCAATCAACGATTGGTGGTGACCGGAACTGCAAAGTGGCTAGCATGTAGTGCCAGCTTGGGGGTTGGTGAGTGAAGTGAGCAAGGGGCAAAGCACCCTAGCGTGTATGTGTGTGTATATATTATATATATATATATATATATATATATAAATATACACACACACGCGCGTAAACCGTCAGACATGTGAGCAATGGGAGCATTTTACAGGCCGCCACTGGACTAACACAGGGAAGGACCAGAGTTGCAGCAGCGCCACTAACGTTTATTTTGTTTGAAGGGAAGTGAAGAGAAACCACTGGTAGACCATCGAGGTCACTTCACCCCTTCCAGTCTAGACCGTATACGAGTGAAACCTGCACCCCAAGTGGGCAATCGCTTTCAGACCAACTTCAGAGGAGTATGGAGACCGGCGCCCCTGAAAACCCTCTCCGAACCTCAATGCTGTTTACTTTCCATTCATCCTCCAGACTTTTCCATTAGACAGGACATCCTCTGGAGCCCCGATGCTAATTTCTTTATTTTTTGTGTTTTTCTTCCACAATACACACAAACCCAAACACACAATATTTGTTACTGTAATTGGCTGTTCAGGCCCCTTTTATGACTTGCTGGGGTAGCTGTTGTCCCCAGATCGACTGGTGCCAATGGAGAGAAGTGACAAAAGGGGATGTGCAGGATGGCAGAGGACTTTTAATTCTTCTCTTTGGCTTGCTAAGGTAACGAGTGCTGCGTATGTCCTGAATTGCAGGCAGCTTAGTGCCAGTCATATATTCTGTGCCACCTTCAACACACAGTGCTTTATGTTCTTGAGACTCACAAGTGCAGTACCAGGAATGTGTGCTGAGAAGAGATGGAGAAATGTGAACAGTCCTCAGATGGTTGAGGAAGGAGAGGCACTGGTGAGCCTTCTGGATAAGAGCCATGATGTGCTGTGCCCACTACAGTTTGTGTGTGATAGTCATGCCACGTAATTTAAAGCTGCTCCTCCATTCAAGAGCATCCTCCATCATGATGTTGTATCTGCCTTCTGCTTCCTCAAGTCTCTGCCCAGCTCTTTGGTTTTGCTGGTCGGATTGCAGCCCTGGCACCAGGTGGGCCTCCCCTCTTTCTCTGCATTTCATGCTGTTGGTGATCAGACACCAGTGACACTGTTGTCATCAGCCATTTTAACGATGCAGTTTGTGGAGTGCCAGTGTTGAGGGTCAGCATGGAGGATGTGATTTTGCCAATGTGCACCCACTGAGGTCCGCTGGTTAGGAAGTTCAAACTGAAGCGGCAGATAATGGTGCCGAGTACTAAATTGAGGAGTCTGGAGGTTGGCTCTGCTCTTCTGAGTAGACAGGAAGCCAGTACAAAGAGGACTGGCATAGCATGGCTGTTTGCAATATCCGGTTGTGCCAGGATGGTATGAAGTGTGAGGTTTATGGCTGTGGTGACGAGATGCACATTGCAGGTGATCAGGACTATCTGAAAAGTTCGACTGAAAATGTTTCGGACCAGTCGGTCAAAGCACTTCTTCACAATCAGAGGGGGTGCAGGTGGTCTGCGCTCATTCAGGTCGTCCATTTTGGTTTTCTTTGGCAAGCAGGAGGGGAGTGCAGATAAAGATGTCACTGAAGACGTCAGCTAAACCAGCTGCTCCGCATTTTAAACACATATCCTGAAATGCCTTGTGACATGACCTCGTTTTAAATGCCCTCCTCATGTCACATACTGTACATCACCCTTCTGAGTGGCACGTTCTACACGTACGTTTGGCACAGTAATTACCACACAGCTATCTGTTTATCTCATCCTCTTCAGCTGCGACACACTTCCTCCTGTCTAAGCGGGGAATATGGTCAGGATGCCAGAATCATCACAAGAAAACATCTGTAATGTGCACAGGCGGGGCGAGTCTCAAAAGACCACCTCATAGGGACAGAAGCTCTCATGGCCGAGCAGAACAGAGCTTTGCACAGCGGTGTGGGCCTTGGTGTGCCCCAGACAGAGGTGGTCTACAGTTCTGGTGCAGCAGGAGGAAGCCTGTGATGGGCCTTCACAGAAACAAGGCGGCAGGAAGCCCGGCCTGCAGTGCATGTGACACGAGGACCACGAGCTGAGCAGAATCAGAGGCCAGCTGGGTGACAAACTCAGATCCTTCAGGGCTGCAATGGCTGCCCAGATTTGTATTGTGGCCTCTGGCCCTGCGCTACCAGCACAAGATACTGAAACCAGAGAGCTTATTATGGAGGCCTGAGGAGTCGATGGATCAAAATAACAGAACACGAGCGGCGGAGCAGCTCTTCTAAAATGTCCTTGATTGTGTTTTGTGTGACGGCCTTTTCATGGCCACAGTTTGATTTCCTACAGCCCAGTAGTCACACGTTGGTTTATTCTTCCTGTAACTGATATACACACAGACGGCACACTAAACGTCCCCCGGGGCACCTTTTACTTACCTCACTAATATCCACTTAAAAACAAGATGTGGGCTTAGCCTGCTGTCTAATAACAGGGAGACGTGAAGCAGTCATGAAGGCCCTACTGGAAATGACGAATCGCACAGCTAATCACGTTGACCGTTAAAAGCAGCCTGGCAAAGAGAAGCACACCCTCCAAACAAATCAGACATGTCAAGTGCTCAGAGCGCCTCGCTCGCCTCGTGGTGACCTGACATGACAGTCCACATTGAGTTTACAGAAATGTCAATGCAGACAGGCGGGTGACCGGGTATCAAAGCAAAGTGGAGGCCTACCAGCAAAAATAAACGGATTTGCATACAATTGGGGCCAAACGTTGAGAATGACACAAATCTGAATTTTCACCAAGTTTGCCACCTCGGTTTTTATGATGGCAATTTGCATCAATTCCAGAATGTACTGACGTGACTGAGCAGATGAACTGCGATTAATTGTGAAGTCCCTCTCTGCCATGAAAATGAACTTCATCCCAAAAACCACTGCATGTCAGCCCTGCCACTAAAGGACCAGCTGACGTTATCTCAGTGATCCTCTCATGAACACGAGTAAGAGTGACGATGGGGACAAGGCCCGAGGTCACAATGTCACGCTGACTGAGTCAAAATAGTGAGGTGAAGAAGGCGTCAGGATGCCCAAGAAAGTCCAGCAAGCGCCTGGAGTGTCTCCTAAAGTGAATTCAGCGGCGGGCACCACCAGTCAGAGTGGAGGAAATGCTAAAAGGAGTAAAGTAGAGAGGGGTCCTTAGTGACAGCCCACTGCACAGCACTATGGGCTTCAGACTGGGCCTCAGGTTCACCATCAAACAGGACAAAGCTGAGCTCTCACGTGCAATAAAAAAAATGAGTAGCTGCCACCATTTTTTATTTCAAAATTGAGTTTTTTTAGTTGTTGGAGTTGCCAGGTCTTTCCTGATGTTATAAGGTAGCAGTGATGACCAAGTATGTCTTCACTCGGGTCATAGCTCAATGATAGACGCTCACATGTACACAACATACTGCAAGACAAAAACCTAGCAACTCCACTGACCAATGAGGAAAGGCCGCCTACCTACCAATGATAACGTCAGGTTACAGTCATGTGATTTAAATGGCAGGTGGTGTCGATTCGTGAAAAAAAAAAACAAAAAACAAAACATCATTGTGTATGTGAGGCTCAGGAAAAATAAAATCTCGAGATCGTTAATTATTAGGGCGACAGCATTTTCTCAATTTGCTGAAAACCAGACATCTGTGACATACGAGATTACTCCACAGGTGGTGAGAGATGGCATTGGAGCTGCTTAGGGACAACCCTGTGACTGTTCTCGAGTGGCCCAGCTGAACATCTCAGGAGAGACCCGACAGCAGCAGTCCACCGGTGGTCTCCACCCGACGGTACCTCACTGAGCTTGGAGAACAGACAGACAGACAGATAAGCACTATATGATAGATAGATAGATAGATAGAAAGAAATGGCAGCAAATCTCCAAATCCAGGGGTGTGACGCTTGAGGCCTCCGACCCAAGAAGACTCCCGGCTGTCAAAGGGGTCTTAATACTTGTGTCAAGGTGAGGTTTCCGTTTTTTTATTTTGAACTAAAGTCATTCTGGGGTGCTGAGTGTTGCTTGATGAAGGGAGAAAAAAATGAATTTCATTGATTTTAGCACAAGGCTGCAACACAACGAAAAGTTCAGAGGTCTGAATGCTTTCTGAAGGCGCCATATATTTATGTAATGCTATTCAAATGTCTTACTCTTAATACTTATTTTACACAAAAGGCTTTGGAGAGACCACCTTGACAATGACAACTGCAAATCAAGAACGGGGTCACAACGCAAAGTAACCAAAGATACAACAAGAGCGGCAGGTCACGTAAATGAAACAAGAAGCAGAAAACCAAATGTGAGCTCAAGTCGCAGCCATGCAGTTTGGGAAAAGAAAAGTAAAAATCAATGCACAGCGTAACTGAATCACATGATCAATTTAAATAACATCTCAAATAATACATTTAGTGGGCCCAAACAGACCAAGAAAACATCAATGAGCCTGAAAGACAGGAGTGCAGCAGTGGGCCGCTGTGAATGAACCGCCACTCGCCTGCCCGCCTGCCTGCCTTTGAACATCTTCACCCGGGCTAAGGACTTTATTGAATGGTGCAAACCGGACCACCAGCCGCTCAGCATCAGTAAGACCAATGAGATAATTGTAGGCTTCAGGAGGCTCAAGCCCACTCTGCGCCCCGTTCTCACTGCCGGTGGAGACGTGGAGAGGCCATGTGAGTGGCTCAGGGTGCCTCTCAGTGATAGGCTTGATTAGAGTGCCAACACATAAGAAGGGTCTGCGTGGCCTCTTTTCCCTGTGGAGGTCGATGTCATTTGGTATATTCAGCCCACTCTTACATGTTTTCTGCCATTTTGTAGTGGCCAGTGTGATTTTCGATGTGGCAGAGTGTTGGGGAAAAGGCAATTAATGCAGGTGATGCCAACAGACTAAAGAAACTGAACAGCAAATCTGGTGAGTCAGGCTGGACTCGCTGGAGGACGTGGCACAACAGACGGTCACCTACTGCCCTGGACGGTGTAACAGACGGACATCACTGCATTACTCCAAGTGGGGTCGTGTGAGGCCTTTCGACCCTCAACCATCACAGTCCATAACAACCAGGACTTGGCCAAGGTGGCCTGTTCCCTTTGGGCTGTCTGGGGCACTTGTGTGTTATAACTCTGCCACTCAACCCAGATAGCGCGCTCCACAGCAATGATCCTTAAGATGTTACACTTAATGACATTATGGCGACAGAAGTGCTGTATATACTCACGTTAAGTTCTCCCGTGGATAAGTCAGGGCTTGATTTGACCGTATAATTTCTGGTATTTTATAATGTCGGTCATATAAGTCAAATGTGGAAAACTCACACTATTGGTCCAAGAGATTACAATATGCTAACACCTGCCCTCCTTAAACAGTAACCATGAGGCACACAGCCTTTCTCTTCTATGTATTGTGCCCACACGGTATTTAATATCTGAACTATTCTGAAGCGACGTTTTCACTGATTTGTGTTTTGTGTATCTCACACCCCTTTACTGTAAGAGCCTGCCTTATCTACGATGGAGCATTCGATCACAAGAAAATATGAAGCTGGTTTCAAAATAAAAGTCATTGAAGTGGCGAAAGAAATTGGTAACTGTGCTGCTGTAACAAAAGTCAATGTGTCTGAGAAACTGGCAGGAGATTAGAGGAGGCAAAAACAAACGAAGTGTTGTATTTTTGAAAGGGCGTATAAGTCGGGTCTGATTTCATGATTGATTTTTCAGGTTTCAAGACCCGACTTATACGCGAGTATATACGGTAATTAAGAATCACATTTGACATATTCTTGTTTTTGGTTTGTAAACAAACGAATGTAAAACACAATGAAGTTTTTCTCTGGCCTGTGCCAGTGGTGGGGTTATAACACACGAGTACCCAGAATGATGATGCCACGTGCCATACACCGTGCCAATGGCTGACACTGTACTAGGAAACTGTAACTTAACATGATGTGTAATTCCAATCGCTTCACCTGTACTGAATACTCCCACTGCATTAACTTACTGGTTGACAATTCTTGTTATGTGTGCATTTGTACCAAAGACAAACAGGCAGTGAGTCAAAAAAAAGTTATTGGTTTCCGAGTACCCGGGCTAACAGAGGTAGACGTCTCTGTGAATAACCCGGCTATCTGGGCCTGTAAACCCTTCACCAGGTTGCTGGCACTTTGTTCGCCTGCTAGGCTTCTCGCACATTTTCAGCAGTCACAGACGATCTCATTATTACTTTTCCTGGTTCAAACAGTCTGGCTCCAGATTTCAGAAATCGATAAACGTATGTCGATGACCCGAATGTACAGAGCTAAGAATGTACAGCAGCACAGTTCTGGGTGCAGAAGGCTAACGCGTTAAACACACACAACAGTCACTTTTCACAGTAACCTCACACAATCCTAATTTTACTGAAGCATGAACCCCGGCGTTACTCGTACCCCAGCAGCAGTGGGCATAACACAAGGAGCTCAGGTACAGGTGAGGCGCTCCTCTGCAGGGTTCAGTTAAGAGGGTGCTGCATGCAATCCAGTAGCAGAGACACATGAGTGATGTGCCAGTTTAGATTTCATCCGGCGATTTGTGATTTTGACTCACACCGCGAGTCACTTGAGGCTCTGGTCGAGGACGTAACAAAGCGGGTGGAGGTGACTTACAGACTACAAGGAGGAGTATAGGAAGCTAATCAAGGACTTTGTTAAATGGTGCAACTCAAACTACCTACACCTGAACACCAGCAAGACCAAGGAGCTGGTGGTGGATTTTAGGAGGCCCAGGCCCCTCATGGACCCCGTGATCATCAGAGGTGACTGTGCAGAGGGTACAGACCTATAAATACCTGGGAGTGCAGCTGGATGATAAACTGGACTGGACTGCCAATACTGATAACTCTGTGTAAGAGAGGATAGAGCCAACTATACTTCCTTAGAAGGCTGGCGTCCTTCAACATCTGCAATAAATGCTGCAGATGTTCTACCAGATGGTTGTGGCGAGCGCCCTCTTCTACGCGGTGGTGTGCTGGGGAGGCACATAAAGAAGAGGGAAAAACTGGTGAGGAAGGCAGGCTCTATGGTAGGCACAGAGCTGGAGGGTTTGAGCAGGCTCCTGTCAATCATGGAGAATCCGCTGCATCCACTGAACAGGATCATCTCCAGATAGAGGAGCAGCTTCAGTGACAGACTGCTGTCACCGTCCTGCTCCACTGACAGACTGAGGAGACCCCACACTATGCGACTCTTCAATTCCACCCGGGGGGGGGGTAAACGTTAACATTATACAAAGTTATTGTCTGTTATACCTGCATTGTTATCACTCTTTAATTTAATAATTTTTTTTTTTATCAGAATGCTGCTGCTGGAGTGTGTGAATTTCCCCTTGGGATTAATAAAGTATCTATTATATAGTACCTTTCACTCTATCTATCTATCTGTTTATGAACCTTCAGAAAATGACCACAGGCTCGTTTTCAGATTCATGGCAGCCAATGATGACGTTTAACTCTTTTTCTGTGCGGTTTAATGATCTTGGGACGTGTAGCTAAAGGAGAACTCCAGAGGTTTACTTGCACACGTAAACGTGGAATTTTAAGAAAAGGGATTTCTGCCTTAACAGGGTCACCTACCTTGTGCCTGTTTTGTGAGTGGGCATGTAAACGCACCGAGTGTGTCACAAAGACGGCACATGCAGCGGTGCTCATAATGGCACTCAGTTTTAACTTTCTCCTTCTCTATGACCTCCAGGGGGTCCTCCCATAACTGAGACGGCCCTTTTAATTAATTTGTTGATCCGGTGGGCCTCTCTTGAAGTGATGGCACCAGCCCAGCCCAGCACACCACACTGGCCGTCACATGAAGGGAGCACAGTGTGCTAAGGAAAGGGAGCCTGCTGTGCCCTTTTCTTCTCTAGTCTAGTTAGGAGAACAGCCCAACCTGTCGCTAATGTGGACCCCCAAGTGCTACACCCACTCCCTGAATACGGACCAGACACAGAGGCTCTCTGGTGCGGTGAAAGTCATTAAGCAGCTTCTTGGTTTGCTGATGTTAGGTCGCAGACATTCCTTAAAGTTTTTCCCCCCCCCCCCCCACCGACTCCTCTCCTCTTTTTCGTCCCCCTAATCAATGCAGAATCATCAGCTTTTGTACACGGTTAGCATACCCAAGATTATAATAATTCTTGTTATATGCATTTCTGTGCCTTTCTTGCGTGCTGTTGTGTTCTTTCAGGATTAATAAAGTTTCTATTAATCTAAAGAACTTTTTTCCCTATTAATGGAACATCTGCATGTTCTCCTTGTGATCACTTGGGTTTCCTCCCACAGGACAGTGACATGCACACTAGGTGACACTAAACTGGCCAGTGTGTGTGTGTGCCCAGGAGGGATTGGCTTCGGCTTTTCTCAGACTCTGCTCTGGACAGGCGGCAGGTAAAGAAAGTGGACGGCTGGATGGAGTATAAAGGAGTGGGGACAAACCCTGGTCGGGGTGTCAGTCTACTGCTAAGCTCCTTCATGCTTAAGCACACGGCGGTGCTCGCTGTCGGCTCATTTTGAAACCCTGACACAAACAGCCAGTACTCGAAGGGGGACACAAAGTCCCTTTTGTTAGCATACCGCTGCGGCGCTTTACTGACGGGGGTTTAATGAGGACCCTCCACTCTGCCTCTACAATCCAATGTCATTGCACCGCCGGTAATTTGGTTTTGCTTGAAGTTCTGGATGTCCCTCTCGACTTTGGCACACAAACAAGAAGAGACTTCAGACAGACGCCAGGTGAACGTCTGGCAGACGGGGCTGTTCATTCTTTTTTTGAGGCTGTCTGTCTGCTAAGAGCACCTGCTCTGTAATCAGCGCCACATCACTAACCATTTCCGTGGCTGCAGTTTTCTTTCCTGTGTGTTTTACGCTCCTATTCGCACACTTCACCTCCGGCTTTCAGTCAAGGACAGATCCCCAAACTGACCAGCGCCTCTGCCGAGCCTATCGATGAGGAAGACCCGCCGCACCCGTCGAGTGTCGCTGCAGACAAGCGCCGGACTCGACCCGGAAGGAGGGACATCAAGAAAACGACCACTAAATCCACGCCATTCAGTGACCTCCTGCAGAATTCAACTCCTCTACGTCACTCTCGGACTTTTTTTCTACTGAGCCCGCCGCTCCCCTCACCTACAGCCCGGAGCAGCACTCAAGTCAACGGCTCTCGTCTCACTTTCCAGTCCCGGGACACTAAAGCCGCCCGGCGCAGCCCAGAGCGACTCGCCCGATCTGCCAAAGAGGACGGACGGGTCGGGGGTGCCGGGCGGCTGTTCGTCCGACTTCTCCACTTGCAGATTTCGCGTTAACGAGGCGCGCGCGATGACGAAAAGTAAACTCACAGTTTGAAGCTGCAGTAGGTGGTCGCCATCTTTGCTTATGCCTCTGTGTCACTGACCTCGATGACGTCACCAGAGGGCGTGCTGGAAAAATAGGGGACGCCGTTTGGGTCAGAAATGTGCGGGACGAAGCCGCGTCCACCTGCGTGTTGTGCGCTGCTCTTTACACGGGTGATGCCTTTGATCCGCCAGTCACACATCGTAGAAATGTACAAATATCGACGAAGAATTCCTGAGTCTCAATGACTGGCGACAAACGCAAAAAAAAATCGCGTTGGTCTGCAGGTTTGCGTACAGACGCGACAGTGGGACACGTGATCTGTAAGTGAGTTTTGATTGGTTGGCTTGAATACCTTCACAGAGAAGAACACGTAAAAGACCGCAGAGATTTGGAGTGGACGGGTTGAGGAAAAGTTAATCTGCAATTCCAGTTATTTGCTTAGCAGACGCTTTTCTCCAAAGCAATTTACCAAATGGATTAACATAATCGATCACCTCAAGCGAAGAACTCAGAAGAAAATACAAGCGAGGTACAAAACCTAACAGGTCAGTTAGATAGAAAGTCACCAAAGCAGAGTCATCGGGAGCTTCTTAAACACTCTGAGGGAGTCCGCAGTACGAAAGAAGATGGGCAGCTCGTCTACTCCTAGAAAGAGTCTGGATTGAGAATTCACACCACACAGAGGTGGCATCGCCTGATGCTGTTCATCAGCAGACCTCAATGGTCGAGCAGAAATACAGAAGCTCACAAATGCTCCATCTATACTAATAAAAGGCAAAGTCCTCACTGACTGACTGACTGACTCCTCACTAATTCTCCAACTTCCCGTGTAGGTAGAAGGCTGAAATTTGGCAGGCTTATTCCTTACAGCTTACTTAAAAAAGTCAAGCAGGTTTCATTTTGAAATTCTACGTTTAACTGTCATAACGGTCAACAACGTCCGCCATGTTGAACTTTCTTATTTATGGCCCCATCTTCACGAAATTTGGTAGGCTGCTTCCCTGCGCTAACCGAAACCAATGTACGTACTTATTTCGGTGGTATGATGCCACTGTCGGCCGCCATATTGAACTTTCCAACGGTCTTTGTTACTTATGGGCCCATCTTCAAGAAATTTGGTACGTGGGTTCCCAACGCTAACTGAATCCTACTTACGTACATATATACGTCCATAGCCTGCAGCTCGGTCACGTTGTTGGCTGCCTGCCTATATAAGACCGTCTGTCGCTCTGGTCTCCACATTCCCTTCCTCGCTTCGCCACGGGATTCACGTCTCCCTGCTGATAACTACAGCCTTTTTATTTAATCCACGACTTCTCCGATGTTTTATTGTTCGTTTATTACGATTATAGTTATCGTGTAGGTATTTTAGACTTACTTTACATTGTTCAGGTGCCCATTTCCTTTATCATTCCAACCGTACCCCCATTAACATGTCTATCGAGGTGATCACCATCGATCAAAGAACTGTCACTTACTGAGTGGTTTCCATGCCCGGAGATGGCACCTGCCTTTTCCATTCTCTGTGTTACATATTGCACGGCCATATCAGGCTCACTCTTGATATCCGGAGGAACATTGTGTCTTATGTATTGAATGACTGGGACAGGTTCAAGGTGTGGACTGATGACGGCACAGGAGATAATTAGACTACACAGGAGCACTAGAAGAGTGAAATGCTTAAGCCCTTCACCTATGGTTCTGCATGTGAGTTGATGGCTGCCACTGAATTGTTCGGTTGTCGCTTTCAAGTGTACTGAAATGGCCAAATATTTTACACCTTTGGACAACCGCCAATGCCTCTTAAACATCTTAGATTCACAGGTGACGATTTCAGTAGTGGACACTTTGATGTTTATGAATGTTTAAACTCTCAAAAGCTGGATGTGAAGTTATCAATGAAACCGGTTGTGTGCTTACAACACTTGACAGCAATGTTCCCTCTAAGCTGAGCGCGTGAGCAATCGCTCACACGAATTCAGAGCGTCGCTCATACTTCCTGCACGATCGCTCATTCTGACGGCGTCGCTCATGCTTATCGTGAAAATTGGTGCTCATAAATTTTTGGCTTAAACAACATGTCGCTCATAAACAATATTTTTTGCTCACTATATTCTACTCCTTAGAGGGAACATTGCTTGACAGATGCCGAATGTCACTTCAACACAAGTCCTGCAAATACTGTCGTAATTGAAACAAACCATGAAACTCAAACTGATTATGACAGCAGCAATCCAAGCTGTGAGATTTGAGACAAGATTACTGTTCACATGGCCAACTGTACGTTACATGCTCAAGAGTAAGCTCAGCGCACAGCTTCGTCATATTACAACCGGAGGGCCGAACTGACAATGTGGTATACAAAGAGATCCTTAACAAATAATTATTGGTATATTTTCCCTCAGTTTAAAAAGGTTTAATTTTCTTCTTAATAAAAATTTTAAGGCAGTACTTCGCCGCTGCAAAGCGCGGTTATTTTGCTAGTATACAATATGAAGGAAACTACTGTAGTGACCTGAAGAGAGGGGTGACACGAGACCACCTCAGCTCACTGAACACCAGACGTGCTGCTCGATTTTTCAATCATCTGCATTGGCTTGGTGGTCTTAACAGCATCATAACCCCTCGGGGCAAAGTAGTGGACTGGGGCTGCTGTTTGATAGCAAAACCGAAACATGCATAGGCATCAGCAACATCGTGGGGCCCTATGCTCCTGGGGTCACCGGTTAGTGCCCACTGTGCCCATACGTTAAAGCGGCCCTGGCCAGCACTTCTGCCTGCAGTGAGTTGCAGAGGTCTGAATGTGACAAAACCAAAGCTTGGACCAGGTTTTATGCTGCACGCTGTGTCAGATGTGGTCTGATCTGGCAGATACCACATGAAGTGCTTCTGCGAAACCGAGAGACTTTAGCACCATGGCAGAGAAGATCAGCTTCTCATTGCTCAACTCCCTGAGGTTACGTACAGACTTGGCAGGTGTTAGTGACAATGAGCTGAGCTGGAATATCAGGAAGGTCTGTCTTGGCCAGGTTTACCTGGAGATGGTGCCCCTTCATCCAGACTCCACCTCCCGTGTGATCCTCTGGAGTGAACGACAAGTACATCTGGAAATCATCAGCGTAGCACTGATAAGAGAAACCACAGGGCTGCATGGTAGGGCTGAGTGAGGCGGTGTAAAAGGAGTGGGCCCAGTGCCACTCTTTGGGGCACTACCATGTTTGCCAACTGCACTCTTGACATCTCTCCATGCCAGGAGACACTGTAGGATCTGCCCAAGAGGTAGTTCCAATGATGCCAAGGTCAGAGAGGGTGGCATGGAGGATCTGGTGGTTGACTGTGTGAAGGGCAGAGTCGAGATCCAGCAGGATGAGACCGCAGTAAGCAGAGCCGTCTCGGTGGAGTGGCCCGACTGATTGCTGTAGGAGAACGGCCATGTCAGGATGTGTCCATCCTGGCGCAGAGCTACTGTACAAGTACCCGGGGGTTCACATAAGCTGCCTCTGGGGCTTGAATTGCTTATTAGTCGCAGTGTGGCATGAATTTGCTTATCTGCATCCGAGTTTCAGCAAATGACCTGACTGCAGACTCAACACCAGTGAGACGAAAAGAGGACGTCCAGCGTGCCAGGGAGCCTCTGACATCTGCCACCTTTCAAAGGGACGCTGTGGAAGTGCCAGTAAACTGGACTGGTGTGACAACACAGTGACGCTGGTCAAGAAGGGCCAGAGCAGAGTGGACTTCCTAATGAGACTCGGGTCTGTTGGTGTGTGCAGCTGTAAATGTTCTGCCAGTCCACGGTAGCCAGTGTGCTGTTTCAGGCCGCAGTCTCCTGGGGAAGCAAGCTGAGATCAAAAGAAGCACAAAGCCTGAACAATTGGATGCCATCACGAAAAATCCCCTCCAGGTGGCGCTCTCTCTTGCAGCACTTTTAGCCACAGGCTTATTCCACCATGTTATGCTAAGAAGTGCCTCTGGGGGTCTTTATTGCCCACTTCTATGAGGCAATCCAATGCTTCCTCCTAAAGGACTCATTAAGTTCAATTTTGAAATATCTGCACAATATGCATTTATTTTTTTATATTTATCAGTTGATTAATTTGCTGTATTATCTGTCCTGCGTGTCTGTACTTCTTGTTTTTTATGTTTCTGTTGATCTGAATTTCACCTCCAGATTAATAAAGTTTATGTACTCTAATCTCCTCTAACTGGACGCCGTTCATCAGCAGACCTGAGTGGGTGAGGAGGAGCAGCACAGGACCCTCCGAGTGTCTCCATACACAAACAGAGGGTGCTACTCTGTAGGCAGCCATCAAGGACTTGAACTTAACATGTGGCGCTACAGAGAGGACTGCCATGTGCCCACCAGACATGCCGCAGCACTTTGAGTCGTGGATTGGTGACGCGTGCTGGCACTCCAGAGAATCCAGCCGTGACGAGACCAAAGCCTGGACCAGGAGTTCAGTCCGATACGTTCTGATCTTGTGGATATCGTAAGACCGAGAGGCCGCACTGCAGCCTCACCTAATGGTAAGTCAGGGGTTGGCACCGTCACTTAATGCCTCTTGTCTCGATTGAGGATCGACAGACAGAACATCCATGAGGTCACTGTTGACTTCTGCCTGCCTGAACCCGGCTTTTCTGATTTGCCCACCATCTCAATTACAACCCGTGTCTGAAAAGTCATCTCTGCATTAATTGCGTGTTTTTGTTTTCAAACCTTCCGTTATATGGGGGGCCACCTTTGGGTGCTCCAAACCTTTATCATCTCTTGTGTTTGTTCAATTTACAGTGGCGTAGTCGGCAGGATTGCACTGGAAAATGACAGAGATGGTAGACCTCATGTTGCTTGTACCAAGGTAGTCCATTCCTTGCTATGTTCAGGTAGGAAACCAGACGACCCAACTCGCAATCAAGCCAGAGCCGCCCTCCCAGAACAGTGGGCTTTTGGACCACCCCGGGTACTGACGCCACTTTGGCCAAAAGATGATATTGAAACTCACTTGATGATTTTTTTAGCGTACAGCTACTAGACACCACTGGGAGCGTGCAGAACGGGCCCACATACTGGCACCATTCCTGATGGGCGAGGCTCAATGGGCCTATTATGTCCAGGATGGGCAGACCACCACTGTCTATGAAAAGCTCAAGGTGGAGATCCTGGCCAGGAACAGAGTGATCACGGACCAACATGCAAGGCAATGTCAGGAGTGGCGTTTTGTCCCACAGCTTGGCGTTTCACTTATTGGGGAGGGTAAGGCGACGGCCAAAACCTGAGAGCAATAATTCTAAAAAGTTGGTGAAAATGGTGGCCTGTAATTAATCAGTAAATGCCCTCCCTACCTGAGTCTCTTGCTCAGCTGGTCCGTCGGCACACCTGGAAAAACATGGATACTGTGATAGAGACCTTGGAGCAAGTCAGGGTGGGCATGCAAAGCAAATACTCACAACAGTCCGCTGATCGTCACAAGCCTCGGGTGGGACGTGTCCCCAAACCAGAGCCCAGTCACCGTGACATGGATCCAACAGTCCGCCCAAAGAAAAAGATCAGTCCCTCCACTCCAGCAGTTGGGCGCCAGGAGGAAGGTATTGTGCACCCGCCACCCCTTTGACCCACCCATAATTAGTGGGTATAAAGTGGCAGCACTGCCCTATTCTGGCAGGATCATTTTAGTTCCTGCTCACCATTACGCACTTCTGCGAGAATCAGAAGGACCAGATTAACCTTCATCCACATGGAGACACACTGACAGAGGTCTGCCTCATGTGGGATGACCTTTAAGGGAAATACTCAAAGAATAACGGTGGCACACCTTATCGTGTCATACTTGAGCAGGACTGGTCACAAAGTGATAGCAGAATAGCAGAAAACACACCTCGTGAATCAGTGGGCCTGGCAATAGACGGAGAATCCTCTTTTCAGGTTGTCTCCATGCCATGTTCTATGGCGGCTCGGTATGACACAAGTGACGTTGTGCCAGCTCATGCTGACAATTCACTGGACGCGTCAGGCGAGACGTCACTCAGCTCTGGGAGGTCACCTCTGATCCGCTCTCCGAGTTACAATTTCAGTTTCAGCACTCAACAGCGCCTTTTAAAACGATGATTCCCTAAAGTTTGCCAAAAGTGCAGTCGTCCTCGTTGATGGACCGCGCACAACTCATCCCATGCCATCGAGGCCACACTTTGTTATCGAGGAGGATTTAATGTATCGTGTAGCGGAGCAGGATGGGTAGGTGAGGCCACTGCTGCCAGTCTTGAATACCCACCAGTGGCAGGTTGAAGAACTCGCACACGGCCCTCCCTCTCCTAGGCGCCCACTTAGAGGCCCGACAAGACACTCGAGCTTCGGTTTTATTGGCTGGGAATTCACGAGGAGCTCTGCTGCTTTTGTGGTTCCCACCTGGAATGCCAATTCCAGCAGTTTCCTTGGCGCCTCTTATTCCCATACCGCTCACTGATATGCCTCGGAGAGTACTGCGGTAGACACAGCAGGTCCACTCTGACCCTTCACCCAGGGACATTTTGGTCCTTGTGGATCACGCTACACGATATCCCGAGGCTATTCCCAAGAGTGAAGCCAATTTCTAAAATATTACACGGGAACGTGTCGGCATACCTAAAGAAGTCTTTACAGAGTAGGGGGCACCTTTTACCTCGGACACATTCAGGAAAGTCCCTAAATCACTCAAAATGAACCCTCAAACTGATGGGTTAGTGGAGCGTTTTAACCAGACAAGGATGGGCGACATTGGGATCAGTTCACCTCACATTACGTGCAAGTCCCACAAGCCTCTTATGTGTTCTGAGTCTTTCAAATGACTTTGTGGACGACAGCTCCGGGGTTTATTGGATATTCTAAAAGAAGGTTGGGAACATGAGGGACTTCCTTCCGCTAGCATTCTGGAATATGTTGCACAATAATGCAATTAAAATTAGAGTGATACTAAAGGCAAACGTGGAGCATATGATCGTGTCATGACCCTCCTTGAGCTCAGTGCCGGGGATCGCATCTCCACTTCTCACTCTCAACTGTCGGCTCATCGGTCGAGTATTCGGTGAAGCAGCCAAGTCGTCACCCGGCCGAACATGTTTAACATAGGATTTAGTTACCACTAATGGAGACGAGTGAAAGGATCATTAAAATATTAATTTTGCTGCAGTACCAGATAAGACCAATAGATGGCAGCCTTCTAAACATGGAACATAACTTACAACACAAAAACTAAAAGAGAAAAGCTGCACAAACACAAAGTGAGGGCGTAAGTCATCAGGCACGAGCTGCAAGAAGCGATGAATGACGAACGGTGCGCTGAAGTTGAACTCGGTTTTACAAGGCCATACAACTGGAGTGTTTTTAACCATTTTATTAAATAACAGCTGTGCTACCCATCTAAGACAGGCAGAAATCGAAGTAATCAATGTAGACCTCGGCGTATACGGCGTTACCATTTGCAATGCTCCACCTATAGTTACATATTTCATAATACGTGTAATAATAAAATACATTGTATTTGTCATTTCAACAGATGGCGCATGACAAACATCTGTAGTAGTAAAATGCATAACTATAAATGTTTGCGATGTGCCATCTGTTGAAATGACAAATGCATTGCTGTAGTTGCTTCATTTATTTTTGGTGTCGACAGCACAGATATCGGTCATTTTTTTTGTGCCAATTAAACAGAGTAGCCTATTTGGTACCCCAACATTTCTTCTGGTGTTCCTCAGTCTATTCACCCGGTTACAATTTATTAAATGTGTGGATAATTTATAGAATTTACAAACCCCTCTTCATGCCTTTTTAAAAGAAACCTGAAGGCCACTTCCAGGTGGGATTCCATCCATCCGTCTTTCTAAGCTGCTTATACAGGGCGGTTTGCGTCCGGAGCCCACCAATGCTAAAAATTGCAGGGCATGGCCGATGGCGGCTGCTGGCTGCCACTCCCCTCTGTGAATAGCATTTTGCGTTGAACCTTCTTGCACGTTTTGCCTTTTTTTCATTTTTTCTCAAGCTGTAAGTTTTGTTCACGGATGTCAATTTCACAACCCAGATTAGCTACCAAGATTTGACAAACCAATCAATCACGTGACGTGCCTTGCGCTAAAAGTGTTTTTAATGGCATGCTCAACATTTCAGTGATATTTTCTTAAAAGTACAAACTTCCTATTTATTTTGATATTTTCTTAAAAGTAAAAACTTCCTATTTATTTTGATTTGTGTTCTGTTTAAAAGCCGCTCGCTCCTTCGCTATTTCTTTACTGCGTGTTTTGGACCATGCGGGATTCGAACTGGCGATCGCCGCTGCCGCTTGATGTTACTGGATTGAAACAGCAATACCACGACGATTTTACCATCAACCACTAGGTGGCACCCGTTTCCGTTTCTAACTACTTACAGGATGTACTTCCCCCTCGATTTACAAGCGGGCCAGTGGCGCAATGGATAACGCGTCTGACTACGGATCAGAAGATTCTAGGTTCGACTCCTGGCTGGCTCGTAACATTTTGTTTTTAATTAATAAAACAAAATCTGACGGCGACTTCTTTATTTCATCAATTATTAAGCGACAAATAAGAATGCCACTGTACAAGACGCCACTGTTCACAACTGAAATGCGTGACAACAAAGGCGTGTGTCGCATGATGACGCCTGACATCCCTTGTCCACACACAGACCTTTAATTCGCGTTATTATTTTGAAACACAGCGCGGACCTTTGCATCCGCAAAGAAAGGGGAGAATGCACGCCCGTCACTACAGATTCTCTCCTTAGCGTGGTCACTCCAAAGGCTACCCTACGAGCAGCCATGAGTCGAGGTAATTCTTGGTAGCGAGAACCAATCAGATCGCTTTCTGCTACCAAGATTCTACCAAGAATTGAAAGCTTGGGCCAATCGCAGCCCGTATCGGCTACCAAGAATTGGCGAATCACGGCTCGTGTCGGCTACCAAGAATTGGCCAATGACGGCTCGGTCAGCTACCAAGAATTGGCGAATCACGGCTCGTGTCGGCTACCAAAAACCGGAAAGTGCGGGCCAGCCTCTTGTCAATGAATGTATTCTACATAAAGCTTGTTCGTGTTGGCAGACACGCTTTGCGTTTCTTTTTGAACTTTCTAAAAACGTTATTCATGTGTCTCGGTTTGTGGAGATAAATAACCTTAAGTAATAAATATATATATATTTATATGTATATATATATTTCATTTTGTCATAAAAGTTTCATACATGTATTGATTATTGTTGTTTTACCATCGGCGCCCTGCCCGGGATTTATTCCTGCCTTGCGCCCAGTGTTGGCTGGGATTGGCTCCAGCAGACCCCCGTGACCCTGTAGTTAGGATATAGCGGGTTGGATAATGACTGACTGACTGATATACGATTACATACAGTATGTGTCATTTTGTTTGTAATCTAGTACTCTAAATGAATTATGAACGGATTGATATATTTACATTCACATACACAATTTTTAAATGATTTTTAAACGTTCAGCATTGGTGCAGTGTATTACAGTTATTAAATATGTGTGCAAAACGTGTAAAGAAAGATATAATAATGTATAAATATAATAAACATTGAATTGTATAATCATAGTTTCATTTTACAGAATGACTTTTAAAAATAATAAAATAAAGTGCTGTATAATTCTAAAAATACATATCATTGAAAGTGAAAACTTTTTCTTCTTGACTTTTTTTTAATTCATTGTTTGGGTGAATTCATTTTTATCTGAAAAGACAGATGAACTATGTGTACACATTTCCTACAGAAGACCCTAGGATAGTTTTTCTGGTACATAAAGACCAATAATTGTTAATGAATTACTGCGGTAAAAATGATAACATATAATATATATATACCTGTAAAAACAAATGACTGGTATTTTTTTATACTTAACACTAATTTCACAAATTGTTCACATCAATGCTAATATAGAATAATAATAATTATATTCTATATTAACATTGATATTATAAAATATGCTTATAAATTGGTGTGTGGGTGTGTTTGTGTGTGTCCTGCGGTGGGTTGGCACCCTGCCTGGGATTGGTTCCTGCCTTGTGCCCTGTGTTGGCTGGGATTGGCTCCAGCAGACCCCCGTGACCCTGTGTTCGGATTCAGCGGGTTGGATAATGGATGGATGGAAAATGGATGGATGCTTATAGACCTACACCTTTAATACTCAGACGATTCTAATCATGCTATATACATATAATTAACAAAGGGGCGTGTGTGCCAGTGGTCTTGTACGGTTTACTAGAACACATATACAGTACTTGTTTTGTGCTAAGTATATAAACATTTCCCTTTGCAATATTTCCAAACATTTATTTTTACCTACTTCAAATTAATTAAATGTCAGCATCAACTAGAATATATTACAGTACTTCCTAAATGTTATAATAAGATGCTGCAGATGTTCTATCAGATGGTTGTGGTGAGCGCCCTTTTCTATGCGGTGGTGTGCTGGGGAGGCAGCATAAAGAAGAGGGAC
This sequence comes from Polypterus bichir lapradei, assembly GCA_026402145.1. Classification (NCBI taxonomy): domain Eukaryota; kingdom Metazoa; phylum Chordata; class Cladistia; order Polypteriformes; family Polypteridae; genus Polypterus; species Polypterus bichir. Next base: position 1,701,398 of record JANRMT010062841.1, on the reverse strand, counting down.
AAACTGGTGAGGAAGGCAGGCACTATTGTGGGCACGGAGCTGGACAGTTTGACATCCGCGGCAGAGCGACGGGCGCTGAGCAGACTCCTGTCAATCATGGAGAATCCACTGCATCCACTGAACAGGATCATCTCCAGACAGAGGAGCAGCTTCAGCAACAGACTGCTGTCACCGTCCTGCTCCACTGACAGACTGAGGAGACCCCACACTATGTGACTCGGGGGGTAAACGTTAACATTATACAAAGTTATTGTCTGTTATACCTGCATTGTTATCACTCTTTAATTTAATATTGTTCTTTATCAGTATGCTGCTGCTGGAGTATGGGAATTTCCCCTTGGGATTAATAAAGTATCTATCTATCTATAAATACATACAAACACAAGGCTGTGCACTATTATTTATTCATTCTTATTGTGCTTTAATTTTTATTGACTGTCTGTGCAGCCATCTGAGAGCTCGGTAAAGGTAGATAGATAGATAGATAGATAGATAGATAGATACTTTATTAATCCCAAGGGGAAATTCACATAATCCAGCAGCAGTATACTGATACAAAGAAACAATATTAAATTAAATAGTAATAAAAATGAAAAAAAGTTAGCATTTACTCCCCCGGGTGGAATTGAAGAGTCGCATAGTGTGGGGGAGGAATGATCTCCTCAGTCTGTCAGTGGAGCAGGACAGTGACAAAAGTCTGTCACTGAAGCTACTCCTCTGCCTGGAGATGACACTGTTCAGTGGATGCAGTGGATTATTCATGATTGACAGGAGTTTGCTTAATGCCCGTCGCTCTGCCACAGATGTTAAACTGTCCAACTTTACTCCTACAATAGAGCCTGCCTTCTTAACAAGTTTGTCCAGGCGTGAGGCGTCTTTCATCTTTATGCTGCCACCCCAGCACACCACCGCGTAGAAGAGGGCACTCGCCACAACCGTCTGGTAGAACATCTGCAGCATCTTATTGCAGATGTTGAACGATGCCAACCTTCTCAGATAGTATAGTCTGCTCTGACCTTTCTTACACAGAGCATCAGTATTGGCAGTCCAGTCCAATTTGTCATCCAAAAATATAAAGGTGTTATATACGTAAGTGAAATGCATTATTATTTGTTATAATTATGATTCAATAGAATGGACAGGCAGTTTGTTTAAGTGCGATTTTTAACTATGTTTGGTGTCCATTAAACATTTTTTTAATCAAAATACAAAAATAAACAACTACATCCGCAATGCGGGTTTCAAAGCACCGTTCGCTGGAGAAAGTTTTTTAATAATTTATTTTACAGATATTTTCTCTAAATTCGGTCACTCTCGAATTCATGAAGGGTTGGGGGTAGGGTAGCCACCCGTCCTTTAAAATACGGAATCGTCCCGTATTTGTGGTCTTGGCCCCCGCTGCAGTATGCGTCCCTTATTTTTTTGTATTAAAAGTGGTAACCCTAGTTGGGGGGCTCAAAAAGGTGATCGGCTGGGCGAGCGGAGAGGAGCCCGGCGTGGCCGAGTCGGTGCGGCTGTTTCTTCCGGTCCGGGCTCAGCTGTCGTCAGGAGGTTCACTGATTGGCCCATCGTGTGCAGCTGCGCAGATTTTCTGCGGATCCACCCGCTTAGCTCCCAAAACGTCACGCAGCTTCGCTCGAAAAATGAAGTCAGCGCAGGCACAAATGACGGAGAACCCGCGGGAAAAAACGAGCGGGAAGTGCAGTGACGAGTCTTCTTTTATTTTTCGCGCTCACTGCTTGTGTTTGTTACTTGGCGTCTGGGGGTCTCCGTCGTGCAAGTACAACGTGTTGGGGCTGTTTGGTGATGCTGGTTAATTACGGAGGGCAACATCGCCTCGCCACCCCCAACCATGTAAAAGGGTTAGAAAACTGATCGTTAAGTATAATTTAAGAAATTCTTACATGGCGCGTAGTACGGTGTTACCGTGAAACACACACACACACACACGGCGTCATAAATCGAACGGGACCGTCAAGCCCTTCGTTTAAATAACTCGCGCGGCGGAATGCCGGCCTGGCTCGGCCCAGACGGGAGGCTTCTAGAGAGTTCGCCGTCAGTCACGTGAACCCGCGCCGTTAATAAGCGCAGCCGTCCACTACGGTATTAAAATGCGGCTGCAAACGACCTCACCGCTCCAACGACCCCGGGTTCAGTTCCTGCTCTCGCATTCCACATTCGGCTCCCTCGAACCGAAGAGCACAACAGCAGCCCGCCGTGGACGGGTGTAGACTGGCGCCCCCTGCAGGATCCATTCGGAGCTCCTCCCGCTGCTGTCGTTTGCGCCTGCGCATTCCTCCTTGGGCTAAACAGATGAGGAGGTACGGAGGCACAGCGCCTCTTAGCCCCGGAGACCGTCATTGATTAAATGACGTAATTAGTGCCGAGGGGATGTCCCTTAACCTGCTGATGTATTTTATTTAAGACTGAGGGGATGTGGGACTTGTCATTGAGGCGCTCGCTGTCTGTGTGTGTGTGTGGAGTGAGTGACAGAGTGTGACACACACACACACAGAGTTCATCATCTGGCTAAAGTTGGGACTTCCAGGTGACAAGCAGTACATTTAAGACTGTTATTTATCACCATTTTCCAAGCCCGCTGAATCCAGACCTGGGAGGGACTGAAGCCCATCATAGCAAGCATAGGGCGCTGGGCAGAAACAACCTCCAGACAGGGTGCCAGTCCATCGCAGGGCAAGCACACACACGGGCTAGTTTAGCATCACCAGTCCACCTAACCTGCACATCTTTGGATAGCCAAAGGAAACCCACCTGGCCACGGGGAGAACATGCAAACTCCACACGAGGACACCACAGTGACTCCTTACTGCAAGAGGGCAGTGCTGTCGTGCCACCCTTACTGTTAAATAGAATTGTGTAGAACTCACATGCCCTTCATTTTGGCTCGGTTTTCTCGTGTTATAATTTAAAGCACATCGCCCAGCTGAGTGAGTGCTTTTCAATACGGCACACACGTTTCATATTGTGTTTTATTTCCCTGTCCACCCCCTCCTTATTGTGGTGGAGGGGTTTGTGTGCCCCAATGATCCTAGGAGCTCTGTTGTTGGGGGGTTTATGTCCCTGGTAGGGTCACCCAAGACAAACTGGTCTTAGGTGAGGGACGTGACAAAGAGCAGTTCAGAAAACCTCCTATGATGTATACACACTTTGGACGGTGTTTTCCCTCACTCGGACGCGGGTCACCGGGGGGCCCCCCTCTGGAGCCAGGCATGGTAGGTGGGGCTCGATGGCGAGTGCCTGGTGGCCAGGCCTGCATCCATGGGGCTCGGCCAGGCACAACCCAAAAAGGCAATGTGGGTCCGCCTTCCCATGTAGGAGGGGCCAAGGAGGTTGGGTGCAGTGTGAGTCGGGTGGTGGCCGAAGGTGTCTATGTCTCTCGGCTGGCCTGGGAACGCCTCAGGATTCCCAGGCATCTCTCCTCTCAGGAGTCTGGGCATCTCTGCTCAAGCTGCTGCCCCTGCGACCCGATCTCGGATAAGCAGAAGAGGATGGATGGATGGATGGATTCCCTGTCCGTAGATCACGTCGTACCAAAAAGCAACGCACACGTATTGCGCTTCGCTTAGCGGCTTCTCCGAGTGGCCCACCACCTACCAGAGGAGCCACAAGGGTCCAGTGCATTGTGGCTTGGGTTGAGGGCAGTCTGATCCCCCGCTACCACAGCTGACTGACTCTGGGAATGTGACCCCGCTGGTGGAGAAGGAACCCGAGCTGCTGTGGGAGGTGCAGAGGTGCCATCTAGAGGGTCGGGCTCAACTCAACGCACAGCATGGCCTCTGGAACCAAAGTCCTGGAGTGGGCCTGGACTGCTGCACAGGTACTTATAGCCCCCCGGCTCGGCACATGTATGCTGGAGTTTACCTGGTGGACAAGAAGGTCACCATCTTGTGACTTTGAGTCTAGGAAAGGCTGTTACCGTTGTCTGTGCTCATGTGCCAACAACTCAACTCAGTCAGAGTATTTGGCCTTCTCAGAGACCTTTGGTCGGGTGCTGGAAGGTGGTCCAACTGGGGACTCTGACATTCTTCTGGGAAATCTTAATACCCATGTGGGCAAATCTATGGGACCGGGAGGACCGGCATACCCGACCTGAACCCAAGTGGCATGTTGTTGTTGGATGTCTGTGCTAGTTGCCACGTTTAAGAATAGGGGTGTTCATAAGGGCACATGGCACCCGAGGCTGCAGGTCGTGCCATCACATCTGTGACCGTATGTCTTGCCCGAGTGAGCTGGCAGCAGATCACTAGCCGGCTGTGAGTTGAATCTGATGGGGGGTGTCAGACAGACCAGGCAGACACAAACATACAGTTGAGGGTGTGCCAGAAAGATTTTGGGGGTCTGTCCAGGAGATCTTCAACTTGCGCCTCCAACCAAAACTGCGGCCATAAGGTCACTGGTGCTTGTCACGGTGGTAACCCCAAACCCAGTGGTGGACCCCAACGATAAACTGAAGAAGGAGGCCTTTTGAGCTTCATTGTCGCTGACGGGCGCCGCCAGGCCAAGCGGAGGGCAGCGATGGCAGTTGGGTGAGGCCACGGAGAAGGACATTCAGTCAGCCTCAAAGTTGTTGAGCTGCCTTGGCTGATACGCCTCTTCAGCACTGTGTGGAGTGGTGATCCCCATCTTTTAAAACAGGGAACTGGAGGGTGTGGTGCAACTTTAGGGGATCCCACTCCTCAGCCCCTCTGGGACCGTCGATCTCAGGGTTCTGGAAAGGAGGATGCGGCTGCTGGTCGAGCCCCCGATTCAGGAGGGACAGTGCACAGAACACCTTTTTACTGTCACAAGGACTCTGGGTGCTTCATGAGATTACGCCCAACCAGTCTACGTATTTTGTGGGCTTGGAAAAGGCAGCGTCCCTTGGGGGGGGTGTCCTGTTTGGGGTACCAGGCCTGCTGTTGTCTGCTTTTTGGCCCCCTACCACCCACCACAACGAAAGCTTAGTTTGCATTGCCAGCAGCAAGTCAGACTTGTTCCCGGTGAATGTGGGACTCCCTTTGTCACCAATTCTGCCCCACAACCGTGGTCTGGATAAGTGGGTAAGGAGGGCGGATGGCTGAATGGATGTGGCACCCCAGTTTGTGTTAACAAAGACGGCATTTTCAGGTGCATGAATAGCGCGACTCAAACCAGACCCAAATGGTAGGCGCCTTGTGTTGATGCCCACATGGCTGATGACTGGCAGCTCTGCTGTGGCCCAGTGACAGTGTGGCGTATTCACAAGAGTTCTGCTCTGTGATGGACCGGCGTGCCCACCATTGCTGGCTTCAGTCCCACAGCCCCCTGCAACAGAATCAGCAAGCGCACAGAACAGGTGAATGAATCAGACGAGTGTTAATTAAAGACACTCTTGTACAAGCAGGTTCCATTTCTGTAGCCTGGAGGTGACCGCTATCAATTTACAAGGATTTGTGTGTCATGGACAGGGGGGCCAACTACGGAAAGCAGTGTCTGTAATGTCACAGCTTAGGTGTCACCAAAACTTGAGTGGGCTCTACACAGGCAGCGCAAGTAGTGTGAGGGCAAGCAGGAGATGACTGGATTGCAGCAAAGCCCACCCACGGCAAGTGTAGGTGACATTACAAGTGACAGAGAGGGGACAGTGCAGGCAGTTAGCCATCGGAGCACAGCAGGCCAGCTCAATGCCACAAAACAAACAACAAACGTCTTCTTCATCAGCCCGCGGCATCCAGAGTGGCAGCCCAGGTCAGAAGTCCAGCCTGGGGAGTCTCGCACTTTTCACCAAAGCCTTTTGCCACGTTGTATTTTTATTCTTGAAAATTTTAGACCCATCTCTAACCTGCCTTTCTTAAGCAAAGTTCTGGAGAAAGCAGTCATTATGCAGTTAAATGACCACCTCAATAATCCTGCTATTCTTGATAAATTTCAGTCGGGTTTTAGAATAAATCACAGCACAGAAACTGCACTCGTTAAAGTAGTAAATGATTTGTGAGTGAACGCAGACAGAGGCCATTTATCTGTTCTCATCCTCTTAGATCTGAGTGCTGCATTTGACACCATTGATCATAATATTCTTAGAAATCGCCTTAGTCAATGGGTGGGCCTCTCTGGCAGTGTCTTAAATTGCTTTGAATCCTACCTGACAGGGAGAAAATTCTTTGGTAGTTGTGATAATCACAACTCAAAGACACATGATGTCTGATATGGTGGTCCACAAGGCTCTATCCTGGTCCGCTGCTCTTCTCAATCTACATGCCTCCGTTAGGTCAGATTATCTCAGGGCACAACGTGAGCTACCACAGCTATGCTGATGACACACAGCTGTATTTATCAATAGCACCTGATGACCCCGACTCTCTCGATTCACTAACGCAATGTCTGACTTGTATCTCAGAATGGATGAATAGTAACTTTCTCAAGTTAAATAAAGAGAAAACTGAAATCTTAGTGATTAGCAATAACGGATACAATGAGGCTATTAGAAATAAACTGGATACATTAGGATTAAAAGTCAAGACGGAGGTAAAAAGCTTAGGGGTAACTGTGGACTGTAATCTGAATTTTAAATCGCATATTCATCAGATCACTAGGACAGCATTTTTTCACTTAAGAAACATAAGTAAAGTTAGACCTCTTATATCACTGAAAGATGCTGAGAAATTAGTTCACGCGTTTGTTTTCAGTCGACTAGATTACTGTAACGCACTCCTCTCAGGACTAACCAAGAAAGACATAAATCGTTTGCAACGAGTGCAGAATGCAGCTGCTAGAATCCTAACTAGGAAAAGAAAATCCGAACACATTTCTCCAGTTCTGATGTCACTACACTGGTTACCTGTGTCATTCAGGATTGACTTTAAAATTCTGCTTATGGTTTATAAAGCCTTAAATAATCTCACCCCTTCTTATATATTGGAGTGTCTGACACCTTATATTCCAAATTGTAACCTCAGATCCTCAAATGAGTGTCTCCTTAGAATTCCAAGAACAAAACTTAAAAGAAGTGGTGAGGCGGCCTTCTGCTGCTATGCACCTAAAATCTGGAATAGCCTGCCAATAGGAATTCGCCAGGCTAATACAGTGGAGCACTTTAAAACACTGCTGAAAACACATTACTGTAACATGGCCTTTCTATAACTTCACTTTAACTTAATTTAACTTAATCCTGATACTCTATATGTTCAATTTCCTCATAATAACTATTCAGGGTAGCTCTACAATCCGTACTGACCCCTACTCTCTTTTCTGTTTCTTTTTCCGGTTTCTTTGTGGTGGTGGCCTGCGCCACCTCCACCTACTCAAAGCTTCATGATGCTCCAACAATGATGGATGGACTAAAAGGCAGAATTCTACGTGACCATCATCATCAAGCCTTTCCGTGAGAACCCTAAATCCAAAGAGGACTGTTTCATTTATGTTAGGTGGTCTCGTGGTCTGGAATCCCTACAGATTTTATTTTTTTTCTCCAGCCGTCTGGAGTTTTTATTTTGTTTTTTCTGTCCCCCCTGGCCATTGGACCTTACTCTTATTCGATGTTAATTAATGCTGATTTATTTTGTTTTCTTATTGTGTTTTTTATTTTTCTATTCTTTATTATGTAAAGCACTTTGAGCTACTGTTTGTATGAAAATGTGCTATAGAAATAAATGTTGTTGTTGTTGTTCTCTTCCAGAGTGGGTCAGGACGGTGACACAAACTGGGGTTCTTCAGCTCGATGTTTTGGTGCCATCTTCATTCAGGGCTGTGTTTTTAGGCCAAATTCTGAGTGAGTCCTGCACTCCCTTGGCTGACATGAGTGGTCTCAGGATGCTTTACTGTTGGCATGACACAGGATTGATGGTGGCGCCGCTCACCTTTTCTTTTTTCCGGATGCCCCGAACATTCAGAAAGGGGATTCATCAGAGACGATGACTTGACCTCAGCAGTCCAATCCCAGAATATCAGTCTGTCCCTGATGGCTTCTTTGCTGCCCTTCTTGACACCCACCAGGCCATCCTCAAAAAGTCTTCACCTCACTCCCACCTGCCTGCTGCCATTCATCCCTGTGCCAGCTCTGCCCTGGTGGTGCCCGCAGCTGAATCCACTTTAGGAGACGGTCGGTCCTGGCGCTTGTTTGAAACACCAGCCTCCTTTTAAAGTGTCCAGTCTGCTATTGTAACTCAATCAGTGTGACCTCCAGCCTTGTCCCCATCGTCACTCTCACCCGTGTTCATGAGAGGATCACTGAAGTGACATCAGCAGGTCCTTTGGTGGCAGGGCTGACCTGCGAAGTTCATTTTCATGGCAGACAGGGACTTTACAATTCATTGCCATTCATCTGATGCCTCGTCAGAACATTCTGGAGTCGATGCCATCGTAGAACCTTAGGCAGTAAACTTTGTGAAACTTCAGATTTGTGTCATTCTCCACACCTTTGGCCACGACTGTGCGCGTTGTTGTACTTGCAGGTGCTCAGTCACTGGCTGTCCGCCGTCACACACACAGAGCCCACCCTGACGACTAAAGATGTCTGGAGGGCCGAGTCGTGGACTCACTGGGCATGTCCGACTACGTGACTCACCTTCACCGTAGCGGGTGGTCGACTGCCTCCGACTCGCTTATGTTCCACAAAATGAAAGTCGCTAGAGAAGAGCGACAAAGGCCTTCAGCAGACACGTCGTCACGACCCGCCGTGATCTCAGCAGACACGAAATGAGCGCTCGCCTCCTGTCAGAGATCACAATATGGGATGTCCTCCAAGAAGCTGCGATCCGTTGGCAAATTCTTTTCTGCCTGCCGTCACGATCCTCCTTCCAACATGTCAGTTTGGGGGCTGGCAGACCCCCCTGCTATCTTTAAAGCAAATCGAGGCACACAAGTGAGCTGCACGCAGGCCACCGTGTCGCCCTTCCCTTCTGGCTGTGGGACTCGTCGTCAGATTCCAGTAAGAGCCTGGCCAATGGCCACACGGACAAACCGCATCGTCACGCCAAGCCCCTCACTGTGCGCTCAAACCAAGAACTCAAATCAACGGGATTAATGTTTTATTTTTTTTCTGAACAATTGCAAACATCAAATAAAAAGGTCAACGAAATCAAAGTTGGCCGCAAACACCGTGGTGAGAATGAGGCGTCTTTATGGGCAAACGTGTTGACGGGGGGCCTGACGTCTCGTTAACCAAGTTTCCCAGTCGGCATTCACTTCGTGGCCACTGGTGACAAAGCGTCACCTCATCTGGACAGGTGATGATGGCCACCAACACGGCCGACTCTGTCAAAGTGCCAGCATTTGCTCAACTGTGGCCGCCTCGCTTCGTTTGTTTGGCCGTACCTGCCTTCTCTGGCCCAACGGTGCGGACTTCACTTGGTCAGTCACCCTCTTTGGTGTCCTCTCCTCCGGGGTGGTCGACACCCCAGCCATTTCTTACTTAAACACACCCCTGAGTGACGCCACTCCATCGCTCGTTCTTGTCTCCCCGTATCACACACACTCACACACTCAGTCGTCCTGTTTCTGGCTGTCATATGAATGCTCAGGGCAGGTGACACCCACGTTCCAGTTCAGTCCAGTTGAAACTGCGTGAGTGTGGTGGTCTGATGCCCACCACAGCCAAGTGGTGGTCTGGAAAGGTCATGTGTTGTGTGGCCGGCCTCACGCAGACGTATAGAACGACAGTCTGGCTAACGGATTAGACGTCTTTTACACATTTTGTTGTTTGTACAAACGAGTACATAAAGGCTGCAGCGTCTCGTCCATCCATACCTGTCTGCCAGTTCAGAGGCTGCCCAAACGTGCGAGGTGAGGTGTGGCGCGCCAGAGCAACGCACTCCTTTGGATTCTGAGGTGCAAACCCAAGTCGCTCTTATCAGCGAAACCCCCCGCTGCCCGAGCACAGCCGAGTATCCTGGGGTCAGCCGCCGGACCTCCAGAACTTGTTCCCACCCCAGGCTCGCGCTTGCTCTTCATCATGGTGTTCAAGTACTGCGAGGTCCGTCGGGTGACACACTTGTCACCTCCTGCAGTCTTAGGTTGCTCGGGACGGAGAGCCTCTCTCAGCTGTCGGGGGGCTTGGCGCCCGAAGACCCGCTTCCTCTGCTTCTTCCCCTGCTGCCACCTCACGCCGTCAAAACCGAAAACTCGTCCAAGTCAACCTCGACACGTGAGGCATAAAATGAGGAGTGCAGGCCGACAGGAAGGCTCCCTGGCACGCCGTCCCAGCCCACCCACATTCAGAACTGGTGCTGGTACACGTGAGAGGCTGGCGGCCCACCGTCGATATGCTTCAGGTGACAAGCGTAGCACAGGAGGCGTCCGTGGAGTGGAAAACATCGGTGGCCTTCCTCGTCGTTGAGCTCCATGTTGCAGTCCTGAAAAGAAGACAAAGACGCCTGAAATCAAACAAAGAAACGTCCTACAAAACGGAGACCCACCCCACGTGCCCAGTGGGCAGCCGCCGGCGTTTAAAGAGAACAGGCCATTCAGCCCTCAAAATGACATCAAGTCGAGTTTAGAAAGGGACCCCCATCTCCACTTGCTACCATGTGTTCGCTCTGTTAGAGTGGTCCGAATTTATCAAGAATTTATTGCCAATGAAGGGGATAACAAGAGAACAAACCTGGCGGGCTTGACGAGCCAACGCACCGCCAGTGGAAATAAAAAGCGAAGATGGCAGGCTGTTACTGCGTTAAGGCAGGGAAGAAGATGGGCGACCTGCGCAACGAGGGTGAAAACAAATCAGGAGCCGTTTGGGGGGCAAAAAAGAATCAAAAACGGGTTACGTGAGCGAGGACCCCTCACACTCCGCAGTTACGGCCAGCAGAGTCCAACTCCGGAGTTCAGGCCAACTGAAGATTTGATTTTCTGCTTATTGACATCCAGAAAAAAAATAAAAACTGAGACGTCTCCAAAAGTTGCCTTTCAACCTCAGCATCTCGAGGACGCAACGTGACGAAGACGCGAGTTTAACTTCTAAAGAACGGGACTTGAAGGAGTAACAAAATGAGAGGCCGCACAATAATAGTTACTGGCAAGTTTAAAATATTTAAGTGTTGAAAAAGGTTGAGATGTTGGGGACCTCCATATGACCAGCAAGTGCTAAACAGTAGGGACCACCGGACCCCAGCAGGGCTCCAGATTCCCTGTCTGGATGGGTACCGATATCCAGGACTGCTGCCATCTAAGTGTATAGGCAAAGACAACAGGCAGAAATCAGAGATCGCCCCTGGCCTTCCACATTCTGGGTGTCCTGTCCAGGTATGGACCCCAAACCAGTTCCAGCTTCCTCTGGTCCTCCTATTATTTTATACCAGCTGGTTACGAGGGTTTCTTTCTGTCCAGCTGGGCAATTTCACATTTGCTCTGTCCTGGCTTCCCATCCAGGTAGTAAACCATCCCCATTCCTGGTCAGGATGCCCGTCCTCCTCCTACAATATAAACCGTACACACACACACACACGCTAGCTGTGCTACCCGACTAAGATGGATTGAAACTTACAGTAAGTAATCAAGCTGACCTGAGCGTTAACATCTGCAATGCACCACATAAGAAATGAATTTGTAATGCATGTAGTTAATAAAATGTCTTGCATGTGTCATTCCAACAGATGGCACCTCACAAACATTTGTAGTAACAGAAGACTTTACATTTATAATTTTAACAGATGGTACATCGGTTCAATGGCCATATACTCACGGGACTTGATTTTAACGTATAATTTCTGATATTTCATAACGTTGGTCGTATAAGTCGAACGCAGAAAACTCACGCTATTGGTCCAAGAGATTATGATGTGCTAACGCCCGCCCACCTGAGAGAGTAACCACGGGGCACACGGCCTTTTTCTTCTATGTATTGTGCCTACCTGACCACATGGTATTTAATACCCACACTATTCTGAAGTGACGTTTGCACTGATTTGTGTTTTTTGTATCCCACACCCTCATACACGTTTATCGTAAGAGCATCCCTTATCTACGATGGAGCATTCAATCAGAAGGAAATATGAAGCTGGTTTTAAATTAAAAGTTGTTGAAGTGGCGAGAGAAACTGGTAATAAAATTCGATGTGTCTGAGAAACTGGTGAGAGACTGGAGGAGGCGAGAAGATGTAAAACATAAAAAAATAAAATAAAATGAAGTGTCGTATTTTTGAACAGGCGTTTAAGTCGACTTTTTCCGACTTATATGTGAGTACATACGGTAGTTGTACTTTGGGATGTGCCATCTGGTGGATAAAAGAAACACAGCAAGCAAGCAGACAGACAGACAGACAGACAGACGGTTGTACTTTTATCAAGGTGGATTCACACACACACACACACACAATGTCTAAATACAGGCCGCACTCCTCTAAAGGCAGCCAGTCATGGAGTCGGACGTATCCTGGCCCGTAAATCGCACTCTCTGCCCGGCCTTGTTATTCACGATGTGCTCTTCCCTGTGGTTCACATCCCAAGATTTAAAACAAATCCTAACCCCCAGTTTTCTGCTCTGTGGCCTGCTGGACGGGTGGCACCAACCCAGGGGATGCCCACCTCCCAGATAAACTGATCAGGAAGGCCAGTGTGACACGGAGGGTCAGACAGGAGGATGGCACTAAAACTGGAGGCCCCCACAGCTAATGCTGCCCACTGCGTCCCCGACTGGCTGGTCTTTGGCTCGTTTCAGCGCGCTGGGCTAGGGGGGTCTTCCCAGCATGTCTGCTTTTCTTGACGTTATTAAAGCCGGTGTTTGACTCCGGGCCGTGCACTTTAACCGTTTTGCACCCTTTTTTTTTTCCCGTTGCTGCTGGAGCAAGAAGACGTTACCTTCCTGCATCAACCCACCCATCTGAGTGCCTAAGTGAACCTGGAAATGATGGGCTCCAGAACGTAGACATCAGGTCTGCACATCACTGGGACAGCAGATATGTGAATATCTGCAGCCTTCCTGATCCCAGAGATCCTTTACTGTCACGGAGAGGCCACGGAGGAGGAGACGATGGCGGCCGGGTTTCTTCACTTCTAACACATGTGGTCTCGTTTTGCGATTGTGTCAAACTGTCTTAACAGCACTCTGATTATTTCGGCTGCTGCTTGCTAACGATTCACGTAAAGTGGAACTGTCACACACAATGGGCTGAACCTGCCACCTTCTGCTGTCACCCACACACACCCAGGGGACGTCTTGACTACACAGCAGTTGTCTCCTTCTCCCTTTGTCTCCACAGAATGGAAAACAGACCACCAGAAGCCCTCTGATGTCACTTCCTCCTCTGTCTCAGAAGTCCCACCCCTTTTGCCTTGCCAGGTATTTAAGGAGGAAGAGGACTGGAGGTGGGCATTCAGCATCGAATCTGCGGCCGACGGAGGCAGAGCCCCAGCTTCTGAAGCGCCTGCTCCACAGGAGAACTTAACTTGGACCGAGAATGTCCAAACTCGATTTGTCACGTTGTTGTTTTGCGGCACTGTTTTTGTTTCCAACGTTAAATGGGGTGACCATGGTGGTCTCCAACCCTTCATTTTGTAAACCCAACAGAACAAAGTTAATGAAAAAGAAGAAATGAAGAGACTGAAGCTTAAGAAAGGAAGGATATGATAAAAACGGACGTCAGACATTGCGTTGTCTTTATGGCCGTGGAATACGAGAAGAAAACGTCATCAGCTTAAATAAGGTGAACTCATGAATCGCATCCAACTGCTCCCAATGAACAAAGCAAAGGCGTTCACAAGTGACGCTGAAGAGCTGCTTCAGTGACAGACACGTCCAACTCTGTGACCAGACGTCGACTTCAATAACGAAGACACACTAAATAATCCAAAGAGCACAACCGTCATGTGCGAGATGATTCGTAGATCCCTGTTGTTTTAGCACAATGAGGTGTGAAGGACCCTAAAAAGAAGAGCAGGGGGCACTGAAGACCCGCAGTGCTAAGGTGGGCTCCACACAACGTTCTCGTCCACTGTTCACTTTCAGCGACGCACGTTTGTGACTTGTTTGATATTTTTGGTGTGGCAGTGCAAGGCACATAATAGCTGGCATCTCGGCGGGCAGGCCACCTCTCGGGGCCTTGTGTGTCCCCTCAGTATGCTGGGTGGCAGCATCCCCCTGGTACGGCTCGTGTTTGGATACCCGCAGGGGAGCTGCCTTGTCGGAGGGGAGGTCCACCTGACCTCAAGTGCTTCCTGGAATTGGTCCAGCTTAAAGAGGAGCCCCTCGCCCCAATCAGGTGAGTCGGGAGAGGCAGTGGAGCAGAAGGAGGGGAGCTCAGGTGCCGTGTCGTTTATTTGAGCCCGGCAGTACTGTGGTGGGCTTGTGTCTGGCGTTTGGAGATTTGAGACGCCCCCTACAGGCTCACGTCTCTCCACGCAGCATATTAACGAAGCCCCCAGCAGCCCCAGAGCATTCAGTGGACGTCCCACACGACTCACCTCACAGTGGTAGCACTCCACGTGGAAGTCCTTGTCCATGGAGACGACACGGATGGTTTCATCTGACCCCTTTAGAAAACGAAAAGGAAAGGAAAGGAAAGTTTACAATTGAGAATATCTGGAGAAAAACAAATGCAGAGTTTGTAGGAAGAGTTCATTCAGCCACTGAGCCTTTAAATGACATGGCGCCGTTCACCACACACACCGGCATAAACCAGACGAGCACAATGCAGCGTAACGAGATGAGGTAAAGAACGGCGCCATTCGATACGAGAAAAATGACAAGCAAACAACGTGAAGAAATCCAAAGTGCACGAGGGCGGCGAGGTCACACAGCGAGGCTCACGCCAGTGCCGAGACCCACTAGAAGCACAGCACGGAAAAGGCGTGAATGAACAGACACACCACACAAACTCCTAACGCATGCAGTTTAGAATTATTAAAAAACAAACACACAGCACCCGAGGTCACAGCACTCAGGTGACGGTGACATTCTAAGATGGGGACAACGCCACTCACTGCACCGCTCAGCAGGAGCAAAGACTTCAGCGATCCTCCTCCATCGGCCCCCCAACAAATGGACACCATTTATTCTAAAGGAATCGAGATCAGACCCCCAACATGATCCTCATGACCTCTTTCTAGCACCGTTGCTGTTAAGCGGGGGACTCGCTGGCAGCCCCAACACTTTATTTTGTCCCATTAATGCCATTTTCACAAATCCCATATCAAATGGCATATAGCAGAGACATATTTATTGCATTTGCCATTGCAACAAATCGCGTATCAAATTTTTAGTAATAAAATGGTGACACAGCACAAACATTAGCACTGCTTTTACAAATCCCATATCAAATGGCACATATCAGAGACATATTCATTGCATTTGCCATTCCAACAGATGGCACGTCACAAACATTTATAGCAATAAAATGCACTACAGCCTGCATGTCTCTGTTATATGCCATTTTGTATGGGATTCATAAAAGCAGCGATAATATTTGTGACGTGCCATCTGCTAAAATGACAGATACACTGCATATTAAGTGGATTGGGGTGGTGAGCTTTGTAGATTGCCCTAATGTTGTAAAAATGTCTCAGTTATACACCATTTGGTATGGGATTCGTAAAAGCAAAGTTAATGCTTTGTGATGTGCCATCTGTCTGAATGACAAATGCAACACATTTTATTAATACACATGTTTGTGATGTGCCCTCTATTGGAATGATGGAGACACAGCAACTGGACAGACACACAGACACAGATAGCCGTTTGCAGTGCGCCATCTGTTGGAATGACAGACACTTGTGCTTTTCTTAAGGTGGATTCCACTTATGTTATATTCTGAAGAACTTACATCAGAGGGTAGGATGGGTTGACCACACGCAGCACATTTTGGTGCAAGTACTCTGAAAAACAAAGAAAACATTCATGAAATGTAACGTTAAAACGTTTTTAAATGATTGAACCTACTAATAATATACCAAGTTTAGCATTCCTGGATTCTCATTTTCTAAAACACTGCAGGACCCCCAGTTTATTGCCCAACTCTTTCCCGGTTCCAAGTTAAGGAGGTGACAGTCAGAAAGTGCGGACCGAGGCTGAAACTGAACTACCGTTGGGCTTTTCTTCTAAGCAGCAACTCCACGCTTGTCCACAACTGGGCACGAGATACACAGAAACGACCAACGCGCCTGGCGCACAGCAGTGGTAGCTCCTCACGGACCCGAGCGCCCGTCCATCTGTTGCTACAACAAGAGAAATGTTTTCTGTTGGAAAGAGCGATCCTCCACTTCCCAAAGGGCTCATTCAGTATGCGCTTGAAGAAGAGAAGACGTTTTTACAACTGCAGTGCTGGGCTGCCTCTCTCCGCTTGCTTTACGTTTGTTAACATTTTCCTGGCACAACCAACAATGGAAGGAGCTTCTCTGTAGTTTGTAACAAAAACCCAGCAGGGCCATTCAGACCCTCTGGTCCGGGCGGTGCTAAACGTTGGCTACGTGACCGCAGTCCGACACTTCTGTTTCATTTAGAAAGTCTTATTTATTTACTCCAAAGCGGCCCACTGGTGTCCTGTGAATGAAGACGTCACGGTGACTTACTCCCCCCCCAGCCCCCCAGGTCCTGTCCATTGAATCGTTTTCTAGACGTCTTGAAATCTTCACTCCCTCCGATTCAAGTGGCACGTCACTGCCAGGACCGCTCATGAATCGTCTGCTGGGCACCTCTGGAAGTGTCCCCCGTGTCACACGGCGAGTGCATTGTAGGCAGCAGTGACGATTAAAGACCCTGGCAGTGTGTCTTGGCCTTTAGTGTATTTGATAAGCTTTACACTCACATACAGTAGATAGCCGCCTTATGAAATATTACTCTTTGATATACCGATGATTAATTATTATTACTGTGTCACAATGGCCACTTTTCTTTATTATTGTGTATTGCTTGCCTTTGACATGCAGGGGGAGCCTAATGGGCGGGGCCTCGAGTTATGATGCGTTACGCTTAAGCGATCCAAACGGAACGAAGATCACGGTAATCGTGGATAAACATGCGGACCAGTGAGGCCTGGCGCTCTTTTTGACTTGACCCTGAGATCATTTCCAGCAAGATGTTGGCAGCCTGTCACATGTCAGCTCGCAGCCTGGCACAAATGGAGTCGTTCATTGGCCATCGGGTCGTTTCAAAGGGACTATGTATGACCAACTCATTCCCTGGAGCTGTCACCTCTGGATTTCTTCCACTGGGGGGGGGGGGGTGGGGGTGCGCTGAAAGGAAAAGCATCCAAGAACAAGCCTCGTACACGGGGGCAATTACAGAGAAACACTGAACAGGAAATCACTGCCATCACCCCCACAAGGCTTGCGGATGGATACCTTTGCCAATCTGGAGCGGCGTGTTGATGTGTGTTTGTGAGAAGATGCCGACCGTTTCCGACACTGAATGTGATTGGATCGTTTACACATCTATTTCGCTTTATTATAATTTGAGTAACGCATCATAACTCATAGCCCCGCCCACTGGAACCACCCCGTTGAAATCCAGAAGTTGCAGGTTGTTGGACTCTACAAGTAGAAAGGCTGACCCAGCTGTTTGCTTTCCAGAGACTTTTCTAGAAAAGGGGTGGCAGAACTCCCAGTGAGAGCCTGATTGGTTTATTATGCCATAACAGTATTATGCTAAAGTTACAAAAAGTGTTACCCCAATCACGCTGGAGCACCGCAGCTGGTGGTCTCCTTAACTCTGGGGCCTTTGGAATGGCTGCCCCCTGTAGCCTCACACTACAGCGTCTGGAGAAGACCACAGCCGGAGCATCAAGAGCCCCTCATATCGGCTGCCTTGGGTCTTTCAACAGGATCTGGGCTGGTGACTCGGAGGTTGCAGGTTCGAATCCTGGCAGTGACAGAAGGGATGCTGCACCGCTGGGCCCTTAACCTGAAATTGCTCCACGGGGCTCTCGTTGTACAAACGGCTGAACCTGCGGCTCTGACCCCAAAACGAGAAATGACAACTTCCTAATATGAGAAATAGTTAATAAAGGATTACAGAAATCAAAAGACCTGGAGATTTGTATGCCCGCCGGAAGATTCTTTAACAAAAGGTCAGCCTGAATGGATTATTTGTGTCATGACTGGCATGTGCAGCTGTTGGCTTTGTGGCTGCTGAGGCGGCACTGTAAGCAGAATGGCTTTGCCATAGTGCCCATCCCAGCACTTGACTGCGTCCTCTCATGCCGCCGATGTCTCCTGCTTGGCACACACATATAGAGGTGTGCACCACTCAGCGTCTGGGGTACGGTCTGTGAAATCGGACGTTAGGCGAACCCCACGTTATTATACAGAGAGAGCTCTGTGTGATACCGCAGTGTACCCGTCTCGACTAAATGGAGAGAGGAGATTATGCTACAACGCTCCCGAGACGCACAGGGCGCCAGACTGTTACACGTGAAACTTTATATTGAGGTAGAGAGAGTTCACATTAAAATAACGACACAAAGTGCAGCACAGTAGTGGCAGTGCAGTCGCTTTGTATATGAGAGACACGAGAGACGCGTGGTACGTGCAGTGAGCCAGCTCTCCAGTCGACATTTCTGGGCTCTTATCATAACCTTATGGGGCATCAGACACAAATGCGGTCAGACGGATGTTACGCAGCCCCCAGTCGTACCAAACATCCTCAGTGCCATTCAGCGTCACTGGGACCATCGGCTTTACCAGCATCGCCGGGCATAAAGTGGAAAACAACCCTGTAGATGGCGGCACCAGGCAATGACAGGGCCCAATCAGCAGGCACCTACGCTCACACTGGGCCAATTGAAAGTCGCCTAAATTCGGCAAATCAGAAAAACGTGATTACTCCGAAGAAAAAGCAGACAGGCCTGGGGAGGACATTAAAAGTACAAACAGACAACGGGCAGGCGTGGCTTTCAGACCCAAAATATGAACATGCAAGTTAAACAAAAGACATGGATGGACAGGCAGGCAGACACTTGCTGATCTCTCAGCACAGAACACGCCATCACATGTGCAGGGTCCACAGCTGCTTTATATAGCGCCTTTCACAGACTCACAAGTGGAAATGTGTCCGTCATAACCGCTCATGGCGGCGTACCAAAGACCCCCAGCACAACGTGGTGAGGCGCACCAGCGGGCAGGACAGCGAGGGGCAGCAGCTTCGGTCACTTGAATGCGTTGTCTGACAGTGACATTAACAGAGTGGGCTTCACGGGTTCAGCCACACATAACTAAGACACGACGGTTTGGGGTCTGCTACCTCAGTAGGACACATGCAGACACCGACCAAATGTCCTCGAGTTCCTTACTTACTTGTGGTAATCTCGGACGCAGTAGATCTTGTTTTCAGTGTCCACCGTGAACGGCACGCCATCCAAGCACTCGTTGCAGATCACGCAGCGGAAGCAGCCTGGGTGGTAGGACTTTCCTAAGGCCTGAAGAATCTAAAACAACAAATAAAGAAAACCAAACAGCAACAGTCACACCACATGTCACAGTGAACGGGCTCGCTACTCGGGTGGACTCGGGCCTTACGACTGCTTCAATGACTCGCCTGGGTGCCATTTTGTAATACAAACCCTAACCCTAACCCTAACCCCCTCAGCCCCAATGAAGGCACTCGGAGACTTCAGGACAGACAGCAGAATGGCGATGAGCCCCCAGCAATGGGCACCTGTTACTTTTATTCCAATTCTTATGACACCAGCCCTTATTCATCCTCTTCCATTGTTCTAGTCCTGCCTCTAATTGATTCCACCGCTAATTCGTAGTTAAGGGGGTGTCAGACCCCACTCTGTTTCACGAGGACTATTCTTACTCGCTACTATAACTGACAGCTCACGTTCTCCCTCTGAGCCCGTCTTCCTTTGGCTTAATAAACTATTGGTGGTCTCAGGATACATACAGAATAAATAAGAATATGTAGCCCTAAGTATTTCTAATCCTAACTCTTACATCCTAATGCTTAGTAAAATATTGTGTCGACTTTTCTCATGCGCTTACGATATTTTTCTAATATGTTCACTGTAGAGATTACCAATTTTAGGAATACAATTTTCTGTAATCTTTGTCTCAGCCACGCAGGACGCTTAAACCAACAACACACACAATTCTAACCTTTCACGTCTTTATTGAACACACATATCAAACATTCACAGCGTGCTGTGAAAAAGTAAGGGCACCCCTGGATTTAATAACTGGCCAAACCTCCGTTGGTAGCAGTAACCCCGAACATGAGCTTCAGGTAGCACGACGAGGACTTGGGGGCCATTCTTTGTTAAGCAAGAGCTGCTTCAGCTCAGCCACCTTCTTGGGATGTCTGCTGTGGGGTCTCCTCCATTGGGTTAAGGGCTGGCTGGATTTTCTATTTTTGAGGTTCTGCTGTAGTAGACATACCCTGATGTTTAGGGGTCCTTGTCCTGCTGCTTCACCCAACATCCCTACCCAACATTTCTAAGTGCCAAAGTGCTTTACATAGTGAGTGTGGAGCCACTTCAGCCACCACCTGGGTGATGTGACAGCAGCCATTTTTGAGCCCGGGACGTTCACCACTCGAGCTGTTAGGTGGTGAAGGGGCGAGGGAGGCAGACAGTCAGATGGTCATTCTCCCCAGTGGCGCTGTGGTGTTTAGCAAACTTCAGGCAAGCAGCAAATGGCTTCCTCCTTGGTGACCCACCATGGATCAGGCAGACGCTCAGATGTCCCAATGATCCCTTCCAGCTTTTGTGGGTTCTTTCTGACCTCACCAAGCGTTCTGTGTTGAGCTTTTCAAGTTGTCTTCTCGGGAGAGCAGCCAGAGTGTTAAGTCTCCTCCATTTATTTACGGTCTGTCTGAACTCACTGAAGTGACTCGGTGTCCCTCCACGGCTTTATGCACATCAACAACTCTTATCGTTGATCTTCTGAGGCCTCGTTTTTGTGAGATGCTTCTTGCGAAAAGTCTTTCGCTTTCTTTCATTGGTGAAAGTAGCTGTAAGCCACACCTCCAATCTCGTCTCATTGGCCAGATTCCAGATAGCTTTGGGGTTGGCAGACGTTTTCCAGCCTACGCCTGAGTGTTTGAATGACGTATTCAACACGTACGAGAACAATACGATGATTTGAGCGTTATTAGTTAATTAAAGCTTGTTGTAACTTACTGTAGATGACGATCTCACCGTATTTTAAGACTCGCTTACACATAAGTGCAGTGATTGCCACAGGGGTCACGCCATTTTTCTTGCCGCTGTTATTTCGCACCATCTCAAGGTACTTTACTCTTACTGAATGAATTTGACAAACAGCTCAAAACTCAGCTCCTCACGATGGGAGCGCAGTAAGCACATCACATCACATCACAGCTCAGCTCAGCTCGCATACGGAGGTGCAGACGCTCAACGTGGACTCCTGCCACTCAGCTACGGATTCGTCAAAGTCTGTGATCAGAGATGTAAAAGGACTTGGAATCCGTGGGCTGTTTTAGCCAATCAGCATTCTGCAATTCGATTTTATGAACGGGTCATACGTTGAATGCATGAGGACTTGCTAGGCTACAAACAGGGCCGCCATGAACGTCTGCCCAAAGATTTAATGACGACGATGACGTTGTGTTCAGGGAGCCTCAGCCTTCACCTTGAGCTGCTTTGTACTCGTCCTTCCTGCTTTTGTGTGTCCCTCCCTGTAGTTTATTTTAATAGCAAAGGTGACATTTCACCTCCTTTGTACTTCCTTGAGTGCTTTTCTGGGTGTGGAGGGCTGCTTTATGATGCCCTCTGATTGTCATGAAGTGAAGTGAAGGGACAAGGACACAAACGGACTGGCAGGTGGGACACATTCGGGGGAAATGACGAACCTCAAACTTGTGCTTCATCTTTCAGTTCTTTCACTCGCAGACCCAACAACAAGCCCGTCTTGTTACTTACCATGTCCATTATCAGGTGTCCACAGACGTTGCATTTGTCGGCAGACTGCTGAAATCCGGAATACTGAAGGCAAACAAAGAAAAGAAAGAAAGCGTCAACTTAAATAGAAGATTAAAAGACACACACACACACACACACACATCTCAAAGCCTAGGATCAGCGCCCCCTGGAACTACTCAGACCCTGCAGTTTTTACACACTCCATAGCTCCGCTGCGGCCTTCCTTTTTGCTTTTTTTTCCCTCATCATGCAGCACTCAACACCCCAGAATGACAAAGGAGTGTAAACATTTTTCCACATGTATTACAAATTAAAAGCTGAGCTGTCCCATTGACACACATATTGAGACCCCTTCCCTCAGCACTTTTGATGAAGCCCCTCTGGCAGAGATTCCAACTTGGAGTCTTCTTGGTCTGACATGACAAGCTCTGCACACCTGGATTTGGAGATTTTCGGCCATTCTTCTCCACAGATCTTATCAAACTCCGTCAGGTTGAATGGAGGCCATCGGTGGACAGCGGAGTCGGGTTCAAGTTGGACCAATCAAGAACATTCCCAGAGTTGTCCATAAGCCGCTCCAGTGTTGTCTTTGCTTTCTCCTGTTGTACGGTGAACCATCGGCCCAGTCAGAGGTACTGGACACTCCAGGAGGGTTTTCATTAAGGGTCTCTCTCTCTGTGCTTTGCTTTGTTCAGCTTTCCCTCAACCCTCACTGAACTCCCAGCCCCTGATTCTGCCACCACACTATTCACCATTAAGAGTCGTATTATACGGGCGATGAGTGGTGCCTGGTGTCCTCCTGATATGACGCTCAGAACGGAGGCCGGACAGTTCAATTTTGGTTTCATCAGTCCACTGAGTCCGGATTCTTATAGCCTGTCAGTCGTTAGGGAGCCTCTTTGCAAATCCCAAGGCGCTTTCTTGTGTCTTTTACTAAGGTGAGACTTCCATCTGGCCACTCGGCCATAAAGCCCTGATCAGTGGAGTGTTGCAATGACGGTTGTACTTCTGGAATTTTCTCCCATCTTCACAGAGGTTCTGTGGAGCTCATCAAGTGACCATCTGCTTTTTGGTCAACTCTCTTACCAAGAAGGCCTTTGTCCTCCAATCACTCAGCCTGGGTGGCTGGACGGCCCTACCAAGAGTCCAGGTTGCCCCAAACTTCCCCCATTTAAGAATTGCGGAGTCCGCTGTGCTCTTGGGAGCCATCAATATTGCAGACTTGCCCCCCCCCCAGACCTGTGCCTTGACCCAATCTGCCCCCCAGACCTGCGCCTTGACCCAATCTGCCCCCCCAGACCTGCACCTTGACCCAATCTGCCCCCC